>BMAV01001092.1:185781-233564 GCA_019973955.1 Trichonephila inaurata madagascariensis
AACATGGATAAACCCTCTTCTAAGTTATATATTTCAAAAATTCTAATAAATTTTCTACAAAATTGTCATACTGCTTAGCACATCGTCCCTGACATTGGTTAGCACAACGTCTCTGACCTTCCTGATCTGGGTTCATCTTTCAAAGAAAAATAACCCAAGTAAAATTTCCCAAGCCATCTTTGGCATTATTGAGCTGTTACTGCTTCCCTGGAAAACACGCCACATAGGTTTATTTTTAAATCTAAAGCATTATTATTTTTTGTGTGTTGGGGAGGGGGAATCTCAAACAACATACGGAGTCTTACGTGCTAATTTTCTTCACTCACGTTGACAGTTTTACAAGTTTAAGAAAACTGACTAAAATGCGATAAGTTGTGTTTAAATTATCAATATTATACTAATCTAACTGTTTAATCCTTTGGCGGTTAGGGAAATGAGCAGTTTTTGTTTACTTAATTCGCGCAGTATTACTAGTAAACAGTGGTCGAAAGTGACAGTTGCTTTCCCCTGCCGTTCTTCCGAAAATATCACCCTTCTCTGGCGATGCCGTAGATAGCTCGTCTCACGTGTTTTAAAAATTTCTTAAAATATTTGTAGTACATGAATAACAGTGTGTTTTTACGTAATTTGAAAAAATTAATAAATGATAATTATTAAATAGTAAATTATAAATGATTATAATCACCAGCAAAACTAAATCGGCTAGGAGCGTCAGAACTTGAATGAATTTTACACCACTGTCGAACACGCAAAAAGTCTTCCTCCTCATCGCTTGAGTTTCTGAGCTTGATGTAATGTAAACAAAGTCTTCATCAGACTGAAAATTTGATAAGTTTCTGTATCACAATCATATTCATCATAATTATTTAACTTTCGCTTCTGGGCCATTTTACTTTACAAACACCCTAAAAAACGCGCTGAAATACGCAAAAAAATAGCAAGGTAAAAAAAAAAATACCCCCTTCATTATGAAATGAAATTCATGGAACCCGTACGGCCATCTGCAGACAGTAAAACTAACTAAATTTTGCGAGTAGGATTCATTTGTAACATAATCAATGCAGAGTAATAATGACGAACGAGCTCAGCGCGTATTGGGGAAAATTTTCACTACGCAAGTCGTGCTCGTTTCTAATAATTTCGGTTGAAATCTTGCTCCCTATCGGATTTCTTTTGCACGCATTATGAAGCACGATTCGATTGCGAGCCGAACTCATTCATAACCATCAAAGGGTTAAAGCTGTTAAAGTCGGATCCGAATTCTTCCTAAGGATCGACATCACATAAAAGTACACACATTAAAAAACAGCAGAACCTTGGCTTATACCCAACATAATAAATTGTCATTTTTAAGAAAATAAATTTAACAAGATATAAATTTTAATTAATTTAAAATCTGAATATTTATAACACACATCCAAATCTTGAATTAACATATACAAGTATAACACAGAAAAAGAATGTAAATTTAATAAGATATAATTAAAATTAAGGCTGTCACTGTGTAGCCTTATTATTCCAGAAGCTTGACAACATGTAAAGAATTACATTATTTTCTTATCGGTTATTCCATGCCAGCTGAAAAGCTTACGGCGGTATTGAATCTTATGAATAAGTTAAAACATATCTGAATAATTATTGTAAAAATATTTCATATAACCTTTTGTTTGTCAATATTAATACATGATCACTTTTTTTGTTCTGCTCTTAATGTAACATTAAACGTGCTTCTATTAAAATATAAGTATATTTAAAAAGCACAAATTTACATCTTTTGTAAAATTGAGGACGAAAAAGTATAATTATATTTCTTCTGTGTGATATGATTCTGAAAGTAATTTATTCCGATTCAAGAAAATTTATTTGTATGTATTTCAATCATAAATGGAAAGATTATTATATATGAGAATGATTCAGAAACACTGCATTCCGAAATGCAAAAATTGATTGCGTTTGAAAATGTTTTGTTAAAATTGGTAGAAAAATACATTAAAATTTTTTAGGAAATTATTCATTATCAAATGACATTTCTGAGTAATCATTAGTTATTTCTTGCGTAACATTCTGACTTATATATAAAAAAAGTAAATTTTAAAAGAGTTGATTTAAGGAAGTTGTAAATAAAAAATAGCAACTTTGAGATGTTTTTCAATTTCTACTATTAATTCACACTCTCCCTATATAAACAAATTTCCTGGATTATGGATGGAAAGAGAAAGTCCAATAGCCTTGCCACCTAAATCTATAGATTTAACACCTTTGAACTTTTTGTAGGGATACGGGAAAAAATACGGTTTACCGTTCATCAATTAGTGAATGAAAAGTCGAATTACAGTGACTTTTCAGGTTGTCGATCTTGAAAATATTCATAGAACGTGGTTATAAATCTCTTATAGACCCCGTGTATGGCACACAACTAATGGTGCGTGAATTGAAATCGAGCAATAAAACATCGTTAAAAAACTTTAATATTTCGTTATAGGACAAAAACAGCCGTTCTTTTGTATTCATTCTTTTGTATTTAATATTTGAAATTTTTGCCTTACTTTTTTCAGAAACCATGTATATTGCTTCATTTAAAGAAGGGGTGAACATTAAACCAATCGCCGTCGACCAGCCGACCGCCAAGAAATTTTGGGGTGCCACCCCCTAAAAATTAGCAGTTGTAAACACAGGGGGGATATAAAAAGAATGTATACACACCTTAAGGTATCCGACTACGTTCGGAACTGTGATTTTGCAAAAGCTCATAAATGGATAGTTTTCATGATATTTAGTGTCACTTAGATTAGAAATCATGTATACAATTGTTTTAAGGACATTTTGACAAAAGAAATTTATTTAAATACAATATTTTGGCAAACAATTAACTTAGAATAATTTTTTTTGTGTCAAAATGTCTTTAAAACAATTTTGTGTATTTATTTTAATCTGAGTGATACTAAATATCATGAAAATTATCCATTTATCTGCTTTTTTAAAATCACGGTTCCGAATGTAGTCGGATACCTTAAGACTGGGTTAAATGCTAATCCCATAAGTTTTGAGATCGCATTGGCTATAGGGTTAATTTGTTAGAGTTGGTATTATTGTTTCGTTGTGTTCAACAATAAATAGTTCAGGCGCAGATGTCACTAGTTTTTTTTATGAGGGGTGATTGATGAGTAAGGTATCCAATAATATAAAATTAGAGTTTCAGACAAGTTAAAATAATAACAGAGGTATCATAATAGAGGAAATCTATTGCTCTTACGTATTGTAAACTCATTTCTAAACACAGTCACCACTAACGGCTACTCTCATTTGTTCAATATTTCTATCCATTTCTTCATTTATAAGATGAAGAAAGATTTTGACTAGTAGAGCTGCGCATCCATTTGCGCACGGCTGCCTGAACTTCGGAATCCATTGAAAAGTGTTGCTTTTTCAACGTCTCCTTGAATTTTGGGAACAACCAAAAGTCTGACTTTGCCCAAGTTGAGCTGTAAGAAGACTGTGGAAGCACTGTGAATTTCAATTTTTCCTATAACGTCCTGTGTTTGTGCTTTGTAATGCGATCTTGCATTGTCGTGATGCAAAAGAAAGACTTTCTTCCCTGTCTGATTGTGCGGAGGTGTTGCTTGAGTATTCTTAATGTTGCACTGTACCTGTCGGAATTCACCATCAATTCTTTAGTCAGAAATTCCGGGTAGAGTACACCATTTGCATCCCAAAAGATAGTGAGCAGGACTTTTGTTGCTGATGTTAAAGTTATGAATTTCTTGACACTCGGAGAACCTGGATGACCATATTCCTTAGATTGCTGCTTGTTTTCTAGGTCATAATGGTGAATCCTGGATGCAGAAGTTCAGGCAGCCGTTTCGCAAGTGGATACACAGCCAACCAGAATCTTTCTTCATGGACGGAATGAGGAAATGGATAGAATGGTTGAACAAAGAAGTAGCTGTTAAAGATGACTATGTTGAGAAATGAGTTAACAATATGTAAGTGTAATAAATTTACTTCATTCTGATACATCTATTATTATTTTACCTCGTCGAAAACTTATTTTATACTATTGGAGACCTTACTTATCAATCACCCATCATAGTAGAGAAAGTGAGACCATGGCGAAAGTATGTTTGATTTTCATGCAGCTCAAAAGCATTTTGAAATGGTATTAGAAGTTCGAGAATATCAGTGAAGTGCAACAACAATGGAGGCAACAATATGGAAGGGAACCACTTACACGCTTATGCATTGCTGGCCTTCGCAATAAGTTTGAAACTGACGGAATTATCAAGGTTATGCATAAAGGACGATCAGGTGGGCACTCGTCATCAACAAGCGAAGCGTATTCTGTTGTAGTGTTGTATTCATTCACAAGACAAATAGTGTTATTCACATTCACATAGAGTTATATTCATTCACCACAAAAATCAACATCACAATGTACACTTGAAACAGGTGTGAGTTTGGATATCGTAGACTATATTTTGGAAAGAATAAAATGGAGAAAGTTTACATACCACAATTTTTACCCTCACTGAAGGAGGACGATCCAGACAGAAATCTCAGTTTTGTAAATGGTACCTCGCGCAGGTTGAAAATGATGCAAATTTTGTTTCCCAAGTGATCTAGTCATTTTTGTAAGGTTGCTTCAAGAACGTGGTGTACAAAAAGAAACCACCATTTTCATAGAAACTACACTATGAAATTGAAACGGCTAGTCCCGCAATTCATGTATCTGTCACCAACAATATACGGTATCATGTTCAAACTAGTAACACTTATTTTAACTTTGTAATTTTAATTACTGTAATACTTTTTCTTCTTCAATGGCTTTACAGCGCTGAGAGTGTCCTGGCCTTTGACAGAAGTTTTCTCCAGGCATCTCTACTTTTGGCAACTGTTTTTCAGTTTTTGACCTGTAAAATTTTTTCTCTCTTTTTCGACACACTCAATCCATCTTAACGGGGGTCTACCTCGAGGTATATTTCGCATGGGCTTTTCCAGAAAGATCCATTTAAGTCTAGGTAATTTGAGAAATTTTACAATATCAGGTTGATTGAAAAATTTGTAAAGTTACTATAATACTAATGATATTATATATGTTTTTCTTCATCAAAGTGTGTATATATTTTTGATCTTTCCTGTATATACCTAAATATTCAAGATTAGTTAACAATAGGCAGACAAAGTTTTCTATGATTTTTACTACAAACACTAACTTTAGATAAAAATGCTTTATTTCTTAATGTATTTTGGATTGTTTCGTAACAAATATATCCTTTGATGTTATTATATTTGTGGCTATTATTATTATGTTTGTACCTTGCATTTTGCTTTAACCGTGGTCTTAAATGTTTAAGTTTACTTTAATGTACTCTCTTTCCGTATTTATTATTAAGTTAAAATAATAAGTTATAAAATAGAATATACTTTTTCTTACCTCACTTCATCTACGCTACTGGATGGACCGCAACACCTTGAAAAAATTAGAAGTAGCCAATTCCCCTGGAAAAGTTTGTCCTCCGCTGATTTAAAGAAATTAATTTTTTTTGCTGAATTCCTTTGGATTGGATTCTTATAGCATTCAATACAACCTATATTATATATTTTTAGAATACTTAAAAACGAATGTTCACACACACACACACAAATGCATTTTGATTACTTTCTTAAAGTATCGCATTCACTTCATAATATTACTATATATAAATAGCTTTTAATGTATTTTTTACCATTTTAAAAACTCTCTTTCAGAAACTGTCCCCTTTTGTCTCTGAAAAAAAAAAGATTGGAAATTAAGATGACTTACCACAACCAGCAAGACAAGAAAATACTTCTAGTCTATCATGGCCACTCATAGCTCTCACCCTTTGCCGTGTGAGAGAATTTTTTCTTTCTAAAATTCCTAAATTCAACTAAAGAAAACAACAGAGAAGCAGAATGGATGGCGAACAAGAACTCTAATTAAAGGTTTCGGTGGAAGAATATAATTCAAACTCTACATTCTACATTCGTTAAAGTATCGCTTTGTATTTTGGGTGAATGGTAATTTGTAACAATCTTCAGCAGTTTTCCTTTCCTTAATTTTTTTTCTCTTGTATACCTCGTTAGTAAAGGGAGGATCACGTCGGAAGACTGGAATTGATTAGATTTAGCAATTTCAAAAAATTTTTCTTCCCAATATATTTTTAAGCTTACAAAACAAAGAATTTAGAACGTCTCGCTGTTTTCAAAAGTTTATGACTACAATAATATTTAGAACACATTTAATGAGCCCTTGTATTTCCAAAAAAGAAACAGCAAACGATAACATATGAATAGAATAAAATGAGATTTATTTTAAAATACGCATTAAAATATTTAAAAAGAAACTGCTTTAAAAATATCAGATAGACTGTGAAATGAAATAATTTTACTTTTTTGAAAAAAATACTTGGAATGAAAATAAAGTTTTATCAAGTGTTGATTAAGTAATAATAAATATTACCACATCTCAATTATGCTTAAAACTTCAATTTTAAAATTAAAAAAAAAAACAATAATCTCTGAAATAAAAAGAAAAAATTTTATAATTTTGCGCAAAACATTTGTCTAGATTTGGACAAGAATCGTAAGGGCGCCCCCCTCGGGTGCCCTTCTCTAGATTATCAGCGTGAGCTAGAGGTGTAGGAATAAATGAAGAACTAGAAGCTGTCATGATCTTAATATGACTTTATTAAGATCTTAACTTAAACCTTTAACATATTAGATAATAATATGATGTGTGAGAGAATCTACGGTGGCTAAAAACACAATATATATAATACCGAAATAACGTAACCCGGACCACTATCAATAACTAACTCACCTAAGCTCAAATTCCAATGCGATCACAGATCCGAATATTTAAATAGTCACTCCTACCTTTCAGGTTCAACGAAGTATCAATCTATCTGATCCTAGTAGAAGTTGCGGTTCACTGGCGTGCAATGATGTGCATCTTGATCTAAGGACTCCCTGTCACGGGTAACTTCTATTGGCTGTCACTTAACTTTCCAAAACCTCTTCACACTTGAAATACGGACTATCATAACATTCCTCAAATGCCACACATCTTACTCTAAACTTCTGTTATTTAAAAGCTTCCTAATTTGCATCTTTCTTTCATGCTTTACTTCATGGGTTGGTTGGAAAAGAGTTACCATTCCTTCAGGCCCCAAAGAACCCAAAAGGACCTGTTAATGAAAAAACACGTGATCCCGTCATAGAATCTAGATCAAAGAACATGCATTTAAAATTACAAAATTCTCAGAAAAAAATTAAAATTTGGACCTTTTAAAATGTAAACACTGTTTGAACTAATAAAGAAAAGTACAATAGTTAAATACATTTTAGTATGCTTCATTAACAACAGAAAGCAGGTATCGATGTGTAACGCAAGTGCCCGTGGGGGTTGTCCTACTTCTATATTATCCTCGTGACCTAGAGGTGTGGGAGTGAATGAAGTACCAGATGTTACCATAATCTTAATATCTCTTAATTAAGATCTTAACTTAAACAATATATACCATAATATATTTAATATTCAAACCAAGGGAATCTGAGGTGAGGAGACACACAATACGTATTACCAAATAATCGCGTCATTGACCACTATATCTAACTTTAGCGACTAATCCTAATCTCAATAAATACACAGTTCCTAGTAGTTTAATTAAATTGTCTTACCGCACTATCTTGGGTAAGCAGCAATTCGCTTGAATCCGAACTGAAGTGGTGGTTATCCTTGTAGAATGGTATCCACCTTTAACTTGAACGCAATAGCACGGATAGATTAAATCTTAACTGCGGGATTGACTCTCAATTTAGTTTAAACACTTGTACACATAGACCTCGTATATTCACTTCCCATTCTACCTTTTAAAAGATTCTTAATTTGAATATCACGCTCCTCTTCTTGAGTTGGTTGGAAAGAATTGCCGTTCTGTCCCCAAAGAAACCCAAAAGGAGTTTTAGTAGAAATCACGATGAGCCCGTCACAACTATAATACACAATTTTAATTACAAATCCGGGAATACATTCTTTTGTTACGCTGTAAAGTTAGTAATAATTTTTATTTTTATACTTTATTAAATGATTTCCATTTATTCCAATGATTTTTTTCTAGAACTCTCTTGTTGATTTATTGAAGATATTCCTGCATGGCAGCATAAAAACGAACGGGACACAAGGTCATCCTAGACTCACAAAATCTTTAATTTCCCAGTGCGGGCACTTTTGTGCCAAAATATTTTCTATTAACAGGCTGCTTTCTCCATTGTGAACTACGTAATGGTTTTGATTGCTGTATCGTACGATTCATTATGATTTCTAAATGTAAAGGTACAGAATAAAACAAAGAAATGGGCCTCTGCAATCTTTATTGGATGAAGTTGAAACAGATCAAGCTAGGGAAGAATCTGATGAAATAATGGATATCAATCCTGATAGCCAGTGTAAATTCGAGAAAAGCGATGAACATGAAACGTTAGAGTTGACAGGAAAGTTTTTAAATGCTACCTAAAAAACTCTATCGAAAAAGATATGAAACCACGAGTGTATTACAAAACACTCCGCACGCTGTCAAAAAGGCACAAGCTAGAAAAAGTTCAACATGCTGTTTGTCGATCATCAAAGGACGATAAAACTACAATGACTCGAACAAAATGTCACCGTTTGCTCTGCAAATATCATTCCTCCTATGTTAGTGAAAATCGTCTGTGATTTGTGTCTTTTATTAAAGTCAAGTACATTTGAAACATTTTAGTTTAGTTTGATTAGATTTTTTCTCGAATTATCAAAAAGTCCTTAAAGTAGGTAAAATATGAAAATTTACACTGTGCGAACGGTCTTTCCGAAGTTATTTCCCATGTTCCTTTTTGGTTTCTGATAATTGAAAAGTACCACTTGGTGGAATTTTGTGCAAGCAGAGGACGTTCTGTTTAGCAACTCCCTTCACGTTTGTCTAAAAGACACTTTGTTGACTACATTTCCCCAACAGAGAAGTAAACTAATCCAACACGACAGTGTCTTATTTGCTTCTCAAACAGTAAAGGGAAGAAGATAGGATGAGAAATAAGATTCTACAGTTCAAATTGCGTTGTTGGTTTATGTGCAGTATCATGTTTTCGACTTTATCATACACGATCCAATTTTCATTAATAATTTCATAATCATTAATGTGAATGCAAAAGATGTAAATAAAATTTATAATTCAGAATAAAAGCTAGGTATTCTAAGCTTTATATTTATAGTTAGTGGGAATTGACTCTAAAGTCTAATGATTTCTGCCATGCAGAAAGCCAACTTTACAGGTAAATTGCTCATTTGTTTCAATAGGTGTTTTTACATTAATTTTTAAAAAGTTTTATATGCGAAATCTGCTATTATGTTTAAAAAAAAATGTATATTTGAAAATTTACATAAAAAATATAACATTTTTTTATTCATAATCCAGAAATAAAAGGAGTCGGAAAGGATTTAACTAAATGCTACGTATTTTTTTTTCCAGAACAGGTATGACCCCACACCTTTCACTTCGTGCTGGGTTATCGGGATTGTCTGGACACCTTGCATATTTACCCAGTTATCCCTATTTTCCAAAATATTATTAATAGTTTAAAATTTAATTTAAAATATCTTATCTCAGATCAAATACACACCAAATCTTACAAAAAAAAAGCATTACAAATTAATTTTTCTTAAGAAAATAGATCCTTAATTCTGTTCAAATATTGACCTTTTAATTCACATTTATTAACAATTGCAATTATTTTTTTTCAGTCTAAGAAGAATACTAAAACTTGGATATTTACTCAAAAGTTTAGATTTAAACATACCATCTAAAAACATAATCTAGCATCATTTTCCGAACTCGAGGAAAAGAAACATTAAAATCATTTTCAAAATTCGGAGCATAAAATTGCTACGGAAACCCTCTCGCATGCAGTCGCGAGAGCTAGCTCACTTAATTTGCATATTCTGCCCGAGCACTTACTCGCAAGCTGAATCTGCAATTAAAACTTCACATTCTGGTTTTTCTTTTAGCTTATGAGTGAGACGAAAGCTTTCCGTGCAGTGATAACTTAATTAAATGAGTTAGCAATAGCATAATGAATTGAAACGCTCCCAGCGGAGGGGATGGAAATGTTAGAGTTGTCTGTAAAATGGCTGCGAGGAATGGAATGAAACTCTCGATAAGGAATCCCTGGGATATTTCAGAGATTTCTTGTTAAATATGCGTCGTCCAAATAATTGTAGTATGTTAATATGGGGAACATTTTATGTTTTTATTACTCAGAATAACACATTATTTTTACAAATAATTGTAGTATGTTAATAAGGTGAACATTTTATGTTTTTACTACTCAAAATAACACATTTTTACTGAAGTGTAAAAAGAGATATATTTCATTCATTTATTCTCTATACGTTTAATGTATCAATATTTTACACTTTGAACTATTTTTCATTTGTTTCGATAGCTCAATGTTTGAAATACGATGCAAATAATCAAATCGAAACAGAACAAACTTTTTAATTAAAACTGAGACGTAACAAATAAAAACACATAATTACACGCAAGAACATTGGGGGGAAAAAGGTTGTCATCGAAAATCTTATGAAATAAATTAGTAAAATCAACAGTCTTTTTGTTACATCCCAAAAACGCATATTAATTAATTCAAATTATATCTACCAACTAAAGAATTCTCTCGCAAAGATTCATGACCGAATGAATGCCAACTTTTACAACAAAACTTATAAAATCAAACGATAAAATATCCGTAAATAAAAATAAAGAACAAGAAAAATTAGAGCTGCATAAATTGTTAAAATAAATGTATGAATATGAGAATATTATCCAACGCGTTAACAGAGATTTATTGAAAAAAATTTCAAAGGATATTTCATATTTACACGTTAGATATTTTGAGATGTATTCAAATCTAAATAAACTGCATGGTTTCTTTTTCATATAGCTGCCAAATAGTATGAGTCATCTCGGTTTCCAATTCCTTTGTCCACTTCTTTCTTAAAAATTCTATGATTAAAATTAAAACTGTAAAATCAGGCGTATAAGAGACACCTACACTTTCAAGCTAGATTTTATAGATATATTTGTCGTATAACAAGCACCCCCTTTTTTTTACGAAGGTATCTGAAATGTAATTGCAATGCTCTTATGTTTTGAAGTTATTATTTGTGGTATTAGTCCGGGCTTTTGACAAAATAGCATACTACTAGAACTACAACCCTTTTTAAGTTCATTAGGTATGCCATTTCTATTAAATAAAAAATAGTCCGATTTATGTAAAAATATATAATGCACCTTCAAATGAAAGTGATTCAAAGCGTGACATGCGAACAGTTTTGTGAATGTATTTTCATGAAAAAAAAACCTTGATAGTGAAGATAATGTGCGAAGCACGCACGTGCGCAAGCAGACTTCACTGCATTCTTAAGGATTTGACATTAATTTAAAATGGCTAGTGTGAATGCAACTGCATCCAAAATGACTCAGCGAGCTGTAATAAAGTTCTTCAAACTAGAAGGGTGTAAGCTGGTGGATATTCATCGCAGTATGCAGGCTGTGTACAGTGACATGTGTATATCGAAGACCATGGTGAGATGAGGTAGGGAAGAATGCTTAGCGACTATCAACAGCAGACAAAGGATTTGCCACGGTCTAGTCAGGCACACAAATTTGTCGCAGAGAAGCTGATTATTAACATTAACACTGAAATCTAGAGAAATCAACGTCGAAACATTCTTGACATCGCAGATGAATTCAACGTTTCCATCGGTACTATTCACAATATTTTCACCAATATTTTGTGAAGTATCGAAAAGTTTGTTACCAAAGTGTACCTCGCATGCTGTCTGAACACCACGAGAAACAGCGAATAAGTCTGATTTTACAGCATTCATTGAGTTACAGGGATAGCAGTGGCGACTTTCTACAGCACATAGTGGCTGTTGATGAAACCTAGTGTCACCATTTCCAACCGGAAAGGAAGCAGGTAATGGAAACATTCCCGATTCTCCTAGGCCCAAAAAATTCAAAGCTCTGTAATCAGCCGGGAAGATCATGATGGTTGCATTTTTTGACATACAGGGACCCCTATTACTGGAGTTAAGCGAACCAGACATATCCATCAATGCCTAACGGTACATTCAAGGGATAAGCTGCATAAGGCTACCAGAAGCAAACGTCCAAGTATGGTGTTGACTGGTATCATCATTGTGCACTACTATGCAAGGCCATATGTCGCCAAGGTGCTTATCGAGACACTACCCGTAAGAAGTGGAAAGTTTTGGAACATCCAGCTTACAATCCAGATCTGTAGTCTTTCGATTATTACATCTTTGGACCGCTGAAGAAACGCCTAATGGGTCAACGATTTCTCTAAGACAATGACGTAAAGACTGAAGATTTGAACTCTCTGGTTCCATAATCAACCGACATCGTTCTTCGCGGACGGAATTCGTAAACTTTCGAAGCAATGGGATGCCTGCTTGAACGACAGGGTAGATTTCTTTTGACAAATTTCGCATGCATTTCACTCATTAAATAGTGTTGTTTCCTATGTGTATCGGTCTTATTTCTGCCCCTACAATCCTCATGGATATATATATCGAATCAGTTTCATTTGAACAACCGTCATATACACTGCTTGACAACTGCTAAGGAACAAGTGATTTATGCAAAATTGCATCTCAGACAGCTGACAAATAAAAGTAAATTCAAGTTCAGAGGACGTTGTAGACCAGGTCTCGTTATCTGTATAAAAGACAGTGCAGAGACGCTCATGATTCATAGGAAAATAACTATTTGCGGGCCGTATTTTTGCCCATACCTGCACTAAAAACTATTCATAGAAAAAGATAAGACGTAACAAAGTTTAGTTTAATATCATTAAAATAAAAGCTGGTGATAGATTTAAATGGCCAAACGAAATGTCTTATTCAAATAAAAAACTCAAATGTGTTCCATCAAAAAGAAAGTCGTGCAAAACACAACACAATTATTTTGTATTTTTATTTAAAAAATAAAGAAACAGTACTTTGTATTACAATTATTACATTAAAACAAATACAGAAGATTTATATAAACATTTGGCTTACCGCCAAACAACCTTCGAGCAATAAATTTCATAAAATCGTTTTTCAAACGAATATTAACAAAAGAAGAAAAAAAATCCTTCCAAAATAAAGAGCAATGGAAGAAAAATGGCAATAGCTGCCTGTTTATGAAAAAACTGAAACCTTATCGCTTCCAGCACATTCTTATTACAATCGGTTAACATTAATCTGCTCATCCGGAAAAATGGCTCGCGTGTATTTTTCTCAAAGCAATAAATGTTCCCAAAAAGCTCTTTTACTTCACTCTTAATGATGCCTGCGAGTTATTTTTGGTAAAAGATGTTCCAAAATTGTTTCATAAAATTCACTGCTGCTTAGTTTCGCTTTGGGTTCGTTTGAAGTAGGGCTTTTAAGTCGTGGAGCAACTGTTTATCTTTTGTTTCCATAAATAGAAAGGGTCTTTTTGACGTCGTTCTCTCTTTCGTGACTTTCCTTCAAATGGTTTTCATTTTCATCTGAGAATTTTCTCAAATAAGTAGAGAGAGGCAGATAAAGAGCTAAGAAAATATTTAAAAAAACACATCATTAAAATGTTAAAAGTTTGTGATTAATGTTTTGTTCTCGTTTTTCACTAAATGTAATCTACCAGATGTGCATATGTTTAGGGGTTTTTTGTCAAAGAGGCAAACCCTATAATACAGTGGTTCTCATACTTCCAGTATTTGAGACCCAATTTTCAATCAGAACTTTTTTCATGCTTCTCCATACAATAACAATGTATTGAATGTAATAATAATGTACTTTGAAGCTAAAGCAGGAGTACCCAACCTTTTTTTCTGATTGGCCGCATAGAAATGTCAGCTATTTCACGTTGGCCACAAACATTTGTTTTAAATTTCACGCTGGCCGCATCATAAGAATAAAGAGAGGAAGGGGGGGGTTATAATGTGGAAAACTGATCAAAATATTTTAACCCCTGGTTTGCTTTTTTTAATTAATTTTTTTTATCTATTTTTTATTTTTATTTTTTTTATTAACACTGGATTAAAAGCATTTAAGAAACACCCCTTCACAATTTCTGCATCAGTAAACGGCTTCATATGCTTATCAATAATATAACAAGCTTCATAAAATGTCATTGGAACCACTATGACATTACCATTGACAAAATCTTTGTTGCTGTTACAAAGATTATTCAATAAATCCTATTTATTACCTCTCGAAAGAGATCTTCGAAGAAAAGTATCATTGAATGATTCCAGTTTATTGGTATTTTTTATAGCACTTTCATGACAAGTCAAACAATTTCTGATCCATATGTGTTTTTCACCACAAAATAGTCAATCTCCCAACCGTCTTCAAACGATATATTTTTTTCGAATGTTTTTCGCATGTATGATATGAACGTTAGTTAAAAATTAGTTCCATTCATAAAACTGTCACTACTCGACTGTTGTCTATTATTACTAACCGTAACCATTACAAATATAAAAAAGAATTTTATTTCGCACTCGTACGACATCGACAGCAAAAAGCAAAATTGATATATTTGATTTCTTGCCACCAAATGTTTAATATATTGTTCTCAAATAAGTTAATTTTTCAAAACATTGGGCAGAGTGACCGGACCACTTAAAAAAGCTGGGTGGGACGCAGGTTGGGTATACCTAAGCTAAAGCTACAATACAACTTAAATAACACTTAAATAACACAACTTAAATTATCAAGATAAGTATTATATATAAATTTTGTATGTATATATTTATATATATATCTGTGTGTGTGTGTTATGGAGGTAATGTATATTGGTATGGAAGCTAATGATGAGCATCAGAAGTACGTTTTTCTTGAAGAAATAGTTCCGTAAATCACCAATAGAGCTAATCATGGCGCTGTTGTAGCTTACCAAACAGATAATTACTACAATCAATGGTGGGAAAGCAAAATAATATTTTAGGTTTTCATAAGACAACCTCACCAGTAATTTAGTCTTTGAAAACATGTAGACAGCTAAGGTGAGCATGTTTAAGTGAATATGCGCCTCACATTACTAAAATGAGTATTATTGATAAAGCTGTTAAACGAGCTCGTATTCTTACCATCCACATTTCTTCGCAAGCTTAAAACCGGATTAAAGCTACGCGAGGAGCCGTCCTCGCTTAAGGTATCCGACAACGTTCGGAACCGTGATGTTAAAAAAGCGCAAAAATGGATAATTTTCGTGATATTTAGTGTCACTTAGATTAGAATACATACATAAAATTTTTTTAGGGACATTGTGACAAAAAAAATATTTAAATACAATATTTCGGCAAAAAATGAACTTAGAATAACCTTTTTTCAAAATGTTCTCCTTTTGTGAAGAATGCGTCTATAATAATAATATTTTGCCTGTATATAGCTGAGACCTCTGTACAGAGGCTCTACTATGATTTTTGAAAAATTCACATTATTTTCAGAGTTACCACCCATTGAAATATTTATCGGCGTTTTTTTTCTTAAAATTTCTCCCCTCTGTTGTCATAAAACATGAATAAACCCCCTTCTAAATTATATATTTCACAGAGGTAGTACAGAGGTCTGAACTATATACAGGCAAAATATTATTATAATGGAAGCAAGTTTCACAAAAGGAGAATGTTTTGAAAATGGGTCATTCTATGTTCATTTTTTGTCAAAATATTGTACTTAAATAATGTTTTATTGTAATACTATTCTTAAAACAATTTTATGTACATTTTCTAATCTAATTGACACTGAATATCATAAATATTATCCATTTATACGCTTTTGAAAAATCAAGTTTCCGAACGTAGTCGTATACCTTAATGCTTTGAAAGGAGTGATTGATAAGTTTAAAGAAAAATAATCCCTGACAATTCATCCCGACAGAAGACGTAGCTTGTGTCAGAAGAGGTGACAATATATTTTTGAACTGGGTATAACACATGGGGGTTGCACATAAGGTAGATGGTTTTGTTAATAGCCTTAAAAGAATTTTTTGAAAGGATGGACATCAGAAACTTATCATTCTAGCTTAAATCTTTGAAGCCCCCGCTTACACAAAGATAATTGTTGGAGCGATGCCAAGTTAACATCTTCAGGTCTTTTTTTATTTATCTATTTGTTTTTGAAAATTACTAACAAAGACATCAATTCCGTCAAGAAATCAATAGATGGACTAAACATGGTTTCAAAAAAATCTTCCCCTGCCTTACTCAATTTATCAAATTATAAATGAAACCAGTAACGGACGCTTTGCTCATAACAAAGGTGGTCAATCCAAATGACCTCGCGGGCCACTTCGAAAAAACATTATAATCCTGCGGGCCACATATAAAAATATTTATGTTTATATCAGATTTGAACCCATTAAAAACATTTATTGGAGTGGAAATTTAAATTAGAATAAACTGTTATTATTGTGTCTTCATTATTTTTCATTTATACAGACATAGATTGTATAATTATAATAATGGAATGATTAAATAATGTTTAGTTAATTTAGATAATGAGATATTTGTTTCTTAATTCTTTCACTTAGTTCTTGCAAGTCGATCTCAAATGCATGTATTATAATTACGATGAAGATTATCGTTCGATAATTTTGAGCTCGAATTATGTTTAGTAAATTTCGCTTTTAAAAAAGAACACTTCACAGCTCTAAGTTGAAAAAGAGGTGCAGGAATCATGCGTGATGCTAACAGGGGGGGGGGGTATCGTTGCAAAGCAATACTGTCCACTTCTAAGTATCAATAAAAACAGAAGCAAAGTGATAAAATAGAAACAATTATGGGGTTTATATGTTACAAAACACTACACGATAAACAAAAATATTGCACAAAATAACCATGGCTTGTAAAGTTATAAAGAATATCGCGGGCCGCAAAATTATTAAAGGCATGTCAAAGTTTGGCCATCCCGAGCTTTAAGCATGAAGATATTAGTACATTATACCACTAAAACCCAAACCTATTATACCTAATTAAAAAAAATCAGATTATAAAGCCTTCGGAATTAAGTAAATTTTATAATAATAACACGGACGTGAGCTATGTTGTAAGCATTTTAATAAATTTTAAATGCTGTAATGAAAAATATATTTTGGAGAATACTTTAATAGTGAAAATTATAAAGCATTAAAATTTGTCTAAGATGTTGCTTTTTTTTAAATTAACGGAATTGTTAAAACATTGTTTTTTTTCGTAAGTTTCAAGTGATTCGTAGGATTGGAATATTTAGCAAATAATAATAATAAATAAGACTGTTTTTTAAAAAAGAATTAAATCATTCATTATGATACACAGTTACATAATATTTATGTTTTAATCTTTTATTCATTTATATACGTTTACGTTTGTCCTTATACTTTGTTTATACTTTTCGTTTAGATTTTGGCATTCTTTGTTCCCGCATTTTTCAAATTTTTGAATGCATTTTTATTCAACATATTTTTTCCCACTTTAAGATTTATATATCCTTCAAAAAATCGAGAAATTTGAAGCTTTCTTCAAAGAACAATGCAAAAGTATTCATCGAATAATTGAACTATGGCCTTCATTAATAAAACAGAAACATATCCTTATTTTCCTTTTGTGTTTTTATATCACAGTAAAGAACTAAGAAAGAAGGAAAATAGTCGCAAATATCACGCTTATAGGTAACTTTTGAAAAATGCTTTTCTTTAAGTAAATTTTGAAAAATGCTTTTCTTTAGGTAAATTTTGAAAAATGGTTTTTTTTAAGAATTCATTTTTCCTTTTAGTTTTTGTAAATATATTGGACATATGTTAAATTGTAGCCTATAGAAGATTGCTAGCCTATAGAAGAGTAAGAAAAAAGTATAGTTTTTTTTCTTACTCTATTCTTTTGCTTTTCTATATATTACAAATATTCAAAGGAATTAATACGATAGGATCTGTAATTTCAAATGATTCCTTCCATTATATTTTTTTCGGTTTTTGTAAAAATGGAATTGTGTGAGAAACGTTGAATGTTCTAGAGTCAACTTTGCTAAATGTTCTATTTCATTTTAGAATTATCTACGAAGAAACCTAAACAATAATAATTTTTTAAAAAAAGAACAATATGGATTTTTTTTTCAATTATATCTAATCGAGAATGTGTGTGCGTGCTTTGCAGGCTTCCTTGTGCGTGCTGGCTTATGGGTATGTGTGTGGAGATTACTTAGAAACACACATAATGTTCTACGGCATTTAATGAATATAATTTAACTGCATAAAATATATTATTTAGAATAGGAATTTATCGTTGCAATCGATTATACCGGGTGTTTCAAAAGTCACGCACATCAGCCTTTGTGGTTGAGTTCTAAGGTATCCGACTACCCTAAAATCATGATTTTTTTCAAAAATTGACAATTTTTTTTATATATAAATTTATTGTATAGACAATCTTATTAGCTTAATAAAAGTACCAAGTGTTTTATTTTCCATTCACTAGAACCGAAACTACAAGTGTTTTAATAAAAGAAGATACCATAACTTTACACAAGATGTCAAACTTTAAAATGCGTTTTACTCGAAATGTGTTTTTTTAAAAACTCAGATGGGGACAGCGATTGTTTAAAAAGTTTTGAAAATAATTAGCTCAAATTTTTGGTGTGTATTCTGTATAACATTAAAAGTGTTTTGACCATCAGATTTATCAATCACTGTTTTATTACAAAATTTACTGTCCTTTATGTGAATATAATCACTGTTTTTTAGGCAAATTAATATAGTCACCAAGATAGAGTGCTCTAGGTTTTGTAAAAATTAAAATATCTGTTATCCTAAAGGTCATTTCAAACATGAATAACAAAGTAATGCATTAAATGTGAAAAATTGAGAATTTGTTCAAAGAATTTTTGTACAAAGCGGGCCCCGTTTATGTTTTTTGTGCATTTTCACCAGTTTTTTCGCCTTTTAATAATAATAATTTTTGTTTCTGTTTTCAATTTTACCATTTTTTCCTTAAAATACACTAAATAAATCTGAAAATCACAAAAAAAAAACCCCATATCTCTATTTTTTCAAAAAAAGGTTGTCGCAAGTAGTCGGATACCTTAAAGACAGATGAATTATGTCAACAAGCAGAGTAAAGGACAAACAAAGGTTGAAGGGTTATCCTTATTGTAAGGTGTCAGACATGGTAAAAAATCAGGAAATGTTCAAAGTGATGCTCGTTTTCCTGGACAAACAATCGAACTCTTTTTAATAGATTAATTGACGCCTTACGAAGAGTGTGAGAATTAATGTGTGCTATTGCATGAAACAAGATACTCTTAAGTTCATCAAGCGTATGGGGATTTTTTCTGAAGGTGATATTTTTTAGATATCCCCCCACAAAAAAATCCTGTATTAACAAGTCTGGTAAACAAGGTGGCTAAAGTCCCTTGGAAATGACAAGATCATTGAAAAATTCAGTTAAAACTTCCGTGCTGTCCCGTAATATGTGACACTTTGTGCCGTCTTACTGCAACCAAGCGTATCTATCATCACTTTCAGCAAGGATATGAATTCCGCAATGATGATTATGAAGGCGAATGATCTTTTCAATTGACTTCTTTGTAAAGAGGTCTCCACATCTGCCACTTTCGTTTTCACTATGGATGCTCTACCCGCTCGCTTCCTGTCTGAAACCGATTCTGTGTCACGGAACCGTTACACTAAAAGTGTTATCATTGATGCATTTTGTGATGTTTCACCTAGATATTTCTGCTGAAATGCATTTATTACATGGCAATGAGATTTTATAGCGAAATAAAATTCCTCGATGTACATTCTTTACTCTTGTTAAAACATCATGCAACTCCCGTTGTGCTCAACTGACTACAACTTAACAAGTATTTTGAAACTGATGCCTGAAATGATCAAAACTTCTTATGATGGGGCACCTGCTGCCATCTAGTGACAGAAACCTCAACATACCCTTTTGGATTTTAAGCAACAAGGATTACCAAATGGATGTGGGAGACTTTTAAAACACCCGTATACCTGAAAGTTTCACACAAAAAAATTGTCATAATCAAATACATCATGAGATTCACATTATTAACATCAATAATGGAGATATCGATTTATATTATTTTTATTAAATTCCAAATAAGTATTCTTAATCTTGGAATATAAATAGCAAACAATAAATATTAATAATCGAAAAGTATTTAGATAAATATAAAAAGTACATTTAAAATGATTTATCAAATAATATTATATTTCCCAATAAAAAAAAAAAAATAAGTAGTTCAGTTTAATACTATATGTAAAAACATAAACTCTTCAGTAGAATGCAACTTGACAAAGATTAGAAATTATGCAGTATTTTTATTATTTTTTATTTCTTTGTTTAGCTACCATGTGAAGTGGTATGATATAAAAGATAATTAAAATGTTTAGACGGAAAATATTGTTTCGGGGTCTTGAGTAGATAGAAAGTATTACGAAAATAAAAATAAACACTACATTTTCCACTTTTATACAATGTAAATAGGACAATATATTCACATATAAATACAAATGCAAAGTCTGTACACATGCATACATTTAAAATTACGGATTGTGAATTAAACTTAAATAAATATAATTATACGCAACTTACACATAAATTTACTTAATTAAACAATAACGCCATATTTTCTAATGCGGTGATTACCATATTATTGACAGAACAAGTTAAGTCAAATATACATTCCAAAATCCAGTTTACTCAGCCAATTTTCTGAAAAGAACCTTTAGGAGATTCTGATGAAACTCTAAAGTTTACTGAGTAAAATTACTTACAGTAGAAGCGGAAATTTAATTTATCTATCAGCATACGAAGCTAGAACTGTTATTTGAATTTCGAAGTAGCAATTAAGGTTAGGCATTCTAACTTATTTTTTTCTGTCAGATTGTGAATGAGGGGAATATTACCTTTTAAATAATTCAATAAATAATTACGAATATTAACGCTAATGTACTCGACAGTCGATAATGTACCTTGCTTTTAAAATGCCTGCGAGAAACTACGTGAAATGTGTCGAATTTATTATGAAGTACTCATGAAATACTAAGTGCATTTAATTGAGAAGGTTTCTTTTATGCCGTGTAACCATTTTCATAGATGAACTGTAAATGTTAACCCTGTTCTCTTAGCTTACGCTTACTTCATAACTTGCGGCTTTCTCGCCAAACGTCGATAATACAAGCATTTCCCTTAATTTACATATTTAATAAATATTTCATGAAAATTATGCTATATAATATGTATTTTGATTCAGACCCTCGAAACATATTTCTCTTAAATCAAGTGTTTGAAAATTTGTTTAATATACGTTAAGAATTCAGAAGATAAATAAAATAATTAATTCTATAATTGCATATTTTCTTAGCAAATTTCAATAAATTTATAAGTTTTACTAACCCCTGAAGTCAGCGTTTCTCAAACTGTGGGGTGCGCCCCCTTGGGGGGCGTGATAACCTTAGAAGGGGAGGGGCGACACGAACATATCAAAAAGTGAAAAGTAAAAGATTTCAAAGATTCCAAATTTAGTGAATGGAAGCAAAACACAAAAAAATACATTCTGACATAATAAAAAAGTAAAATACACATTTACATTGATGTAATATACTTATAATGCATCTGTGTACTGCATAATGTATTTGATGATTAATTTATCAATACTAAGTTAGGAGCAAGTTTAATAATTCCTAGTGACTCCTATGGGCTTGTCATTTACAAAATTATACACAAAATGTAATACTTATCTTGATAATTTGTGCGGTTTATAATTAAAGTCTTATTGTAACTTAAGCATGTAGCTTTTAGTACGTTAATTTTGAAATCAATACTTTGTTATTGTATGGAGGGGGAGGGGCGATGAAAATTATGATGGAAAATTGGGCCGCAAGGATTGAAAGTTTGAGAAGTACTGCCTTAAGTGCCACGGGCGTGTATACACGTCCTTCTCAGCCGGTGCCTTTAGTGGCCCTGACGTGCACATTCGTTCTTTCAAAGGATTGCTTTTTGTATTGTACTGCTCTGTTTAAAACTAGTCCCACGGCTTTGGAATTCAAAAACATGGCATTGACAGTTCTTCTAAAGATCTTACTTATTTCGCAGAAGAGATGGGGCAGGAATTTGAAAGAGTGAATTCCAGGAACAATGAAATTTATACCTAAGTAGTTTTTAAAGTTTTTTTTCCCTTTGAGTGTGCTCTTATCCATTCTTCATTTGCTGTCATTGCCGTTTTTCCACGTATAATAGGAGCTTTTTAATTTTTTGTACGAATGTGAAACTGGTTTATTTGTTCAACCATGCTTTAGGACAGTGATTCCCAAAGTGGTCTATATAGACCCCCAAGGGTCTATGATGACCTGCAAGGGGTCCACGTCAGCAAAAAAAATAATTTGGGGGTCAATGAGGTGTAAGTGGGAGTCTATGTGATATTGGTTCTCATTAAACCAGATCGGGACTTTTACTTTAAAAGAAAATTTAATCAAGTGGAAACCAAATTTTACTTATTTAGCAAATTCACATTTACTAAATTTAATGAGGTTAATTTGCCCTTACAAGGTGATAGCATAATTTGTTTTAAAACAGGAACTATTTCAGCATTTCTTTCTAGAGTTAAACTGAAGAAGTATAATACTGGAGGTCCGGATTTTTCTCAAATTAACCCAGACAATCTGTCAGCACTTTTTAACCTACGTTCTACTTTTAACTGCCTTTTATTCAGATTTTGAAACCAGGTTTGAGAATACTTTGACTATATGTTAATACCACAGTAGGCAATGAATTTATATGGATATAATGGGAAAAAAATCTCACATGACAACAGGAACTGAACGTGATATGCACCAATGAAGATTTTAAAGTTTAGAAACGGTTGCCAGCAATTTTGGCTTTAAAAATGCAAAACTGTTATTTGTCTCGAATTATGGAATATCCTGAGGAAGTTTTTAATTATTTTTCCTAGTAAGACGGAGTTTCAGCACTGCTGCCAATTTCGGAAAACAAAAAAAAAAAAAAAAAAAAGAAACTCGACACTACTAACACAGGAGATTTAAGGTTAAACCTGAAAAGATTCGTACTAAATATTGAAAATTTGTTATTGTAGTGCCAGATTCATCCCTCCCATTAAAATCAATTGTGTGTTGCTTGGTTATTTTATTTAACAATTATTTTATAAACTAACTTTTAATTTAATTAACATATACTTTTTAAACTTTTAACTCTATGCTTCATTAGTCATAAATTTAATTCTTTTAAAGTAGTACTAGCTGACAAAAAGACATCTAAGTTGAAACATTTGCAGAAATTCAATATTGGTATGTGACTACATTCGGAGCACTTTTTTTGAAATATATAAATTTTCAACGAAATAAGCACTTTTTTAGTTGAAGTGGCATAAAACTAGAAATTCACGTACAATTTCCTCAAAATTAAAAGTAATTTTGTATATATTGGGAATTTGGAGTGAAATTTTAGTGAAAAATTGCAGTTACTATAAGGCTTGTATTGAAAATTCTAATTAATAGATTTGAATAATATTTATACAGTACATAAATAACGTCCTTATTTATAATTGGAACTATAAGATTTTTAATATTTTTGAAAGTTTTTGAAATATATATATATATATGTGATTTTTTATGCAAGAACTCAATTTCTTACAAGAAATTTATGTTATTTTCTCACAAAAAGTGCAATAAAATACATAAATATATACACAGAGATTAGATAATAGTATAGACTGCAGATAATACTAAATAAAACCTTTTCTGAAAATTTCAATTGAATATCTTAAAAAGAAAACCTTTAGTGAACTTTACCGTGAAGCAAGAAATTTAAAAATATAGTTTTCCAGAAAATGCATTTAAAGGTTTTAATACACAGTATAAAAAATTTTCTACTATAACTTTACATTTTTTAAATTCTCCATATTTATAGGTCAAGACCTCTTTAGCTTCATGCTTAACTAATTTGGACTTTTTTGTAACTTTTTGATGTTTTCTGGACAGTTTTATAGACTATAACAATTGTCGTTTTTAGTGAAATTTTGATGAAAAAGGGCAGTTACACAAATTTCTAATAAATGTATTCAAATAATATTTATACAGTACGTGTATTACATCTTTATATGTGTTAGAAATTAAAAGATTTGTAATACTTTTGAAAGTTTTTTAAATATGCCAAATTTTATGCAAAAACACGATTTTTTAGAAAAATTGATGATTTTTTTTTCTTAAAAAAGCAATAAAGTACATAAATATGTACACAGAGATTAGATTTTGATTCATAACACAGATAGAACTAATTAAAACAGGTTCTGAAAATTTGAATTCTATATTCTATTTTGCGTAGGGATCTACTTCCGGTTTTGTAAACTTCATTTCCGGTTTACTAATTATGCTATAACTTTGCTTCTAGGTATAGTAGAAACAAAAATAAAATGTTTTTGGAATCTTAAATGTATGGGCTATTAATCAAAATCATAAAAGAAATTTCGAAAATATTCACCAAAACGGCGAATTTTGGGTATAGTCACATATCTTCAGGGGTCTACCTCATACTGAAAAACACGGCAAGGGGTCTATGAGACAAAAAAGTTTGGGAACCTCTGCTTTAGGATATATCACAGAACAGATAAAAAAAAAGTTATAATTTATTTTTTATGATATTCTAACTCTAGAGATTAAATTTTTTATTTTCATTTTATTATTTTACTCTTTTTTTTTCTTCTTTAAAGTAATAGTTTACAATTTTTAGGCGAAAAAACGCGCCTTTTCTTTTCCCACAATAAACCTCCAACGCGGGCCTGTGCGAAAAACGGTGGCACTGAGAGGGGAAATGAATTTCGTAACTTTTCCTCGTCATTTAAGGGGCTAATGTGAGAGACTGTATACAAGGTCTGTTCAAAAAGTATTCAACCTATGGCCAGAAAAAAAAATATCTTATTTAATTTTCAGGAGTAGGTTCCTAGTCAAATTCAAAGTAGGCGCCTTGCGCTTTTACAGTCTTAACCCTTTATCTACCGATGGTACTTATAAGTACTACTCACTTTTAAATTGCATAGAATAACCATTTTTACGAAAACTCTGACGATACTTAGTAGAAATACTCTTTGAAATCCTCTCTTCCAAGATATATGGCAGCACGGGTTCTATGATGAGTATCTTAGAGGGAAGGCAAATAGTTTTATAGCAGCAATTGCGTTTTCTGCGGATTGTGACGATTGTCATTTTTGTTCCGAAAAAGTAGTGAATATCAAAAAGGTAAGTGTCTTACTTTTTGTATGTTAATGAAGACCTTAGAAAACGGTTTGACTATTTTTTTTAAGTGAACAGTGTATGTAATTAACTTTACAGTTGAATATCTTTATTTAATTAATTAACTCTAACGGATTAAATTTCCCAAAGTTGAGTATTTCTTATGTATATCCCTTAAATTTCAATGTAGTGATTCAAAAAAAATATATTGCATAAAAAAACTGCAATAAATCATAATGCGGTAGATAAAGGGTTAAACCAACATTCCTTTCTCTGCTGGAAACTTCTGGAAGGCTTCTTTTGGAATGGTGTTGTTCTCCGCTGTCGCTGTCGCGTTCTGCAATATCTCATCTCTATTTTGAAAATGAGATCCTTTCAATGCCATTTTTATTTTCGGAAACTGCATTTAGCATTGATAGTATCTAGTATAAGTCCTGTACAACTACAAGATGAAGTTCTTTTTATTCCACCAACAGAATCTTGGGAACAAATTTCGTATCCGCTGTGCGCATGACTACAGGAAATTGAACATGGAGAACCTGCACTGATCTGAAATCATTTAGCAGTTTCTCGGACCTTCAAACAACCATCTTGCACTACCAAATTTTAGACCTTAACAACAGCCGCTACATTTCGATTGGTTTGAGTCCTCCAAGAGCTCGGATCACTGTCTACCGATGAGAGGCTACTTTAGAATTGGTTAAATACTTTCTTAGTTTGTGTGAACCCTGTAAGAGATTGTCTATTTTTGGAATTTTACACTCCTTTCGGAATTAGTATATATTTAAGGTATCCGACTACGTTTGGAAACGTTACTTTTTCAAAAGCGTATAAATGGATAATATTTATGATACTTAGTGTCGCTTAGATTAGAAAACGTATATAAAATTGTTTTAAGAATATTATTACAATAAAAAATTATTTAAGTACAATGTTCCGACGAAAAATGAACATAGAATGGCCCATTTTCGAAATATTCTCCTTTTGTGAAAAATGCTTCTATTATAATATTATTTTGCTTGTGTATAGCTCAGACCTCTCTACAGATGCTCAGCTAGTATTTTAGAAACATATAACTTAGAAGTGGGTTTATCCATGTTTTACGACAACAGAGGGGAGAAATTTTAAGAAAAAAACGCCGATAATTATTTTTAATGGTTGTAACTCTGAAAATAATGAGAAATTTTTAAAAGGAAAAAAAAAAAAAAGTTCAGACTCTCTGGAAAAGTCTTTACTTCATATAAGCAAAATATTATTTTCTTAGAAGCAGTTTTTTTATAAAAGGAGAATATTTTGAAAAATGGTTATTTTGAGTTAGTTTTTTACCAAAATATATTGTATTTAAATAAATGTTTTTGTCAAAATGCCCTTAAAACAATTTTATACGTGTATTCTAATCTAAATGACACCAAATATCATATAAATTATCCATTTATGCGCTTTTTTAAAATTACTGTTCGGAACGTAGTCGGATACCTTTTAAAAAAATGATTTTCCGATTTTTGGAAAGCTAGTCCCTGCATATATTTTATCTGCACTCAAAGAATCCGGTTCTTCTTGTCTGTCTTCATAATCTATCAAATTATTGATAATGCCACTCTCATTGAAAGTTTTGTCTTCAATCAAGCGCGTGCCGCTAGTGCGTTGGCAGAAACAAATTGAACGTACATTGTCGAGAGACTGTTTATAACAAATGAACAGAACGTCTTGAAGTGTTTATATGTACACTGATAGAAAACAGTACATTGGTTCAAAAGCCATCGAAATTCATATACCGAATTAAAAAAATCGGACAAAAAAGTCGTACAAAAATAAAATGGCGCAAAACAAATCGCACAAATTAAAATCGCATTAGGAAGGACCATACAAAAACAGGTTTTTCTGTACAGTAGATTGGTCAATGACATCCAATAGACTAAATTTATGTGACGTCATAGTCGCAGAGTAATTAGCAGTTCACAAAAACTTATGTGACCTCACGATAAAAGCAATCATGTGTTCTCAGTTGCCAATTTTTGCTCTTTGCAAAAACTTTCTCTTAAAAAGTGAATATTTGTCAACAATAATTACGCACATAGGTATACAAAATGCATTTTATTTAAAAAGTGCATGCATACAATAAGATATTTTTTAAATTAAATTTCTTATTGAATTTTTTTTGTTTATATTATTTGAACATTTTTACCCAATTACGAAATTTGAAATTTTATCCAAGCTTTACGAATAGAACACAAGTACAATTAATTAAATTTTTGTTTTGAACTCAATACAGAACATGTGTTTCTCTTTATCATGTAACCATCATGAATTTAGCCCACTTATTCAATAACTTTTTTTTAATAATTTGAGACAATTTCAGGTAACCTTTAAGGTATCCGACTACGTTCGGAACTGTGATTTTAAGAAATCGCATAAATGGATAGTTTTCATGATATTTAGTGTCACTCAGATTAGAATACCTGCATAAAATTGTTTTAAGAACATTTTGGCAAAAAAATTATTTGAATACAATATTTTGGCAAAAAATTAACTTAGAATAATCTTTTTTCCTAAATGTTCTCCTTTTGTGAAAAATTCTTCTATTAATATTTTGCCTGCATGTAGCCCAGACCTCTCTACAGAGGCTCAACTAAAATTTTTGAAAACATCACATTATTTTCAGAATTACCACCGATTGAAATAATTAATTGCGTTTTTTTCTTAAAATTTCTCCCCTCTGGTGTCGTAAAATATGAATAAACCCACTTCTAAGATATATATATTTCAAAAATTCTAGTTGAGCCTCTGTAGAGAGATCTGATGTATATGCAGGTAAAGTATTATTATATAATAGAAGCATTTTTCACAAAAGGATAACATTTTGAAAAAAGATTACTGTAAGTTAATTTTTTGCCAAAATATAGTATTTACAATTTTTTTTGTCAAAATGTCCTTAAAACAATTTTATACATGTAGTCTAATCTAAGTGACACTAAATATCATTAAAAGTATCCATTTATGCGCTTTTGCAAAATCACTGTTCCGAACGTAGTCGGATACCTTAAGAAAAAGTGGGTACATCACTTTTTTAAGTTTTGTTGAAGCAAACAGTTTAAACCTAATACCTTTACGAAATTACTTTCCTGAAATCAGAATTTACAGAAAGATTCAAGACACAGAAGCATTGATCTGTCCGTATTTTTAATTAAGAACCTGTCCTCGAAATTATGAAATTGCAAATACGTGTCACTTTGGAACAAAATGTCGGTAACAAGGTGTTCTCTTCAACAACTTTAAAATAATTACTTGGATTCAATTAAATCTTTTGCAAAATCCGAAATTTCTGACAGTGTGAAACAGGATCTCTTGTCACTTGACTCGTCTGGGTAAAGAACGGTCAAATGTAACGATATGAGGTAACAGAAATTAAAAGATGTAGTTGATTGTTTTGTTGTTCAATTTACTTTTGAAGGAATATCCCCAGATTTAGAGTGAGTGAATATTTACGTTGCACTGTTCAGCTATTCGATGTCTTATGGCAACGGAACTTGTAATTTTGAACCACGGTCATGGGACGAGGATGCCACCTGAGCTGGCACCCCTTCTCCTAACTACCACACCACACCAACGGGAGGACTTTTGAGCTCACGACAGATTTAACGTGCATCGCTCCCTTACACGAGGGGGGAGGTCTTTAGTGGTACTAGGCTCAAAATCATGATAAGCCTGCCACAAGTACGTTACTTTGACCACTAGGCTACAGCGGCAACAAAACCATAATTGGAATAAAACTTCCAATAAACATAACTTGTGAAACTGAAAGATGGTGGTGTTCAAAATTAAGAGAACTTTTAGATTTTGTCAATTATTTCTAGAGCTACTGAACAGATTTTAATGAAAACTGGTATGTATATAAGGCTGATATAATGCTGAAACAAGTAATAAATGCAAAACAAAAAAAAAATAATTCAAATACGACTTAAGTCAACAAAAAGAAAATTTTCTTTATTTTTCACTGTACTTCTAATTTTAATTATATAATCCAGTAAGTATTTATCTAATAGTTAAAATAAGAGTATTATAATAAATAACTTTCAGAGAAAATTTAACGCCTTAAGAGGTTTGCCGTACAACCATGGTTTCAAATGGTTTTCTCGTATACGCTAGATGTTTTCTTTCCTTTTTTCATTTGCGCTTATTTTTTAATTCTTATGGTGTATTATTTAGTGCAGGTATTCTGAAAAAATGGAGCAATTCATCTGTGGTACTAAAATGCTTTTTTAGACACTTTTTTCTTTTGTGGTGAAGGTAGCAATTTTTGTGGTGTTAAGTTATAAACACTAAAAAAATATGTACCTTTGTTTTTGATGCATTTTGGGTAAAAAAAATGATTGCTTAATACAGTGCTTCTAAAACTTCCAATATTTGTGACCCAATGTTCAATCAAAATTTCAGCGCCCCACACCGCATGCAATAATAATATATTTAGACACGAAAGCTACAATAAGATAAACCGTACAAATTATCACTATCAGCATTTTGTATATGATAAGCCCATAGAAGTCAATAGTAATTATTAAACTTTTCTTAACTTAGTATTGATAAGTGGATTGTAAAATACAGTGTGCAGTACTGACACATTTGTAAGTAGATTATATCAGTGTAAATGTGTATTTTATTTTCTGTTATGTCAAAATGTATTTTGTTTTTTTACCTTACAGTGAATTAATAATTTTAAAATATATATACATTTTTTTTTATTTTGGACTTTAATTATGCTCGCGTCCTCCTTGTAAGGTTATCACGCCTCCCAAAGGCGTAACGTACATCCCCGCAACCCCCGCATCACGAGGGTTGGGGGAGGGCAGGATTCCAGGGAACTCAAAGCCTTACTGACGCCATGTATCGCCGTGTGTTTTTTAGATTATCGCGAATCATAAGTAATAACATGCAAATTATATCGATCAAATATTTGTGTTTGCTATTTTAGAGTAATTTATCCCTTACATAAAAATACAAACTGGCACACCTGTTCTTCGCGCTGGTGAATTAAAAAATAAAACCATGGAAATTGAAGCATGAAGAAATTTTTAGTGAGTTAATTTTAAATGAATTGTGCAAGTTAAACAAAAAAAAAAGGATCTTTAAATATCTATGCTCAAGATAAAATCATATTTGTAGGTCTAGTAGTTGGAAAAAAAAGGTGCTATAACTCACCCGTAAGCTCCATGCGGGTCAACACACTTTCGAACCCCCCTCCCGTCCCCCGCACACTCTTAGCTGATCTTTGCTCAGCAGAAGTGACATGTTTTCCTAATTTCAAAGCTGTAGGTTTCATCGTTCATAAAAGACACATAAAATGCTTTCGAAAAACACACTTTGGGGTAGATTTTCGCAAAACCTCTTTCGTAGTGGATCACTAATCTATGAAAGGAACATTGTGACGGGCTCACGCGTCTTTTCTTTAACATAACCTCTGGGTTCTTTGACGGCCAAGATTGATGGCAACTCTTTTCCAACCAAAACCCAAGAAGCGAAATGCAAATAAGATAGCTTTTAAAAGAACAGAAGTTTCAGTAAGCATAATGGCAATTTGATGAATGTTATGTTTGGAGGAGATACGAGCGTGAATTGACAGCCTATCGTAAAGTTACCTAGAAACTCAACCATTACTACAAAGTGCATTGCAAACACGCCCAAAAGTTTCCATTTAAAGATTGAAGTTAAGTTTGGAATAAGGTAGGACTGATTATTTGATATTAGGACTCGTAATATTATTAGAAGTGAGAATAGGCGGATAATATAATTATTTAGAGAAAGTGGTCTAAATTACGTGATTCGGTTTAACTATTTTTGTGTGTTAGTTCATTCTAGATTCTCATTCATAAAAATTTATCTAAATTGTTAGACGTTTAAGTTATATTCTTAATAAAGTCATATTTAGAATTTAAAATGTCTGTTTATTCCGAGAATCCCACACCTCTAGCTCCCGCTGACAATCAAAGATATGGTTACCAAAGGGGGGCCATATCACAATATGCCTGTTAAATTTAAAGTTTGTAGGTGTAACGGTTCTAAAATGGGAATATTTATCTATGTATAACGCCCCCTTAACCCCTCGAAATCCTCACTTAGGGGTCTACTTTAGTAAAATAGTTTTTCTTTTAGTGGATCTCTACTCCATGACAGGAACGTGTGTGATAAATTTCCAGTATGTATATCTAATAGTTCAAAAACTGCAATATTTATCTATAGCTTCACTTTAACCCCTCGTAACCCAATTGGGGGGGGGGGCAATTTTCGTAAGAAATCTTTTGTAGCGGTTTTTAACAACATGAAAGGAACATACCTACCTAATTTCAAATATGTAGACCTAATAACTTTGATAAACGAATATTGATCTATATCCATAATCTCTCACATTATCCCTTAGGGTGACGATTTTTTCAAAGCTCTTTCTTAGTGAATCTCTATTTTATCAAAGAAACATGCCTGCTGAATGTCAAGTCCATTGGTCTAATAGTTCGATAGATATTTTGATGAGTGAATGAGCGTGTCGTTTTTCTCCTTTATATAAATAGATTAATATATAGTGTAAGTATTTTTAGAATTAAAATGCCATTTTTTTCATCATCTCATCGTTCAAGACTCATATTACTCGTATTTAAATTCTATTATTGTGCTGAAATCTGGAATAACATACTTGTCATTTTCAATACTTGACACAATTTTAATTTATGCTATATAGTTATAATGGAGTATATCTATAGTATGAATTATATTTATTAGTAGTATTTAGATATTATTACTTGCAAATATATTTTAATAAAAATTTGTATAATTATACAAAGACGAAATTAAACAATTCATATGCTTCCAAAGCTAGTATCTACATTTTCAGAATTCATGCCTTATCAGTTCAGTTCAGTTCTGGTTTTGTCGGATATGGAGAAACAAAGGCTATTATCCCTTCATGTATTATGAAATCGATTAGTGGATTCAATTAATACCACGCGTAATTCACATATGATAACTGCAATCACGTGGTTTAATCAAATCAGTTCAAAAGTTCATGTTCCGTCATAGCCCCATAAAGAATGCAATCACGGGTTTCCAACCAATCAGTTCATACGCTTTGCTGCTGCCAACTTTTGCTATTCGTAGAAACTTTCTATTAAAAATTACATGGATGTCCACAATCATAGCGCACATAGGTATGCAAAATGTATTCGAATCAAAACTACTCGTAAGAACTAATATACTTTTTTTTTTAATTTGAAAAAATATATTGAAGAATGTCAATACTTGAAAATGTTTCATTAATCATAGAGTCTATCTAGATTTTACAACGAATCTGATGTCAGTTTTGAATTGAATACGGAACCCTTGATGGCATTTACCATCGTGAAAACATCAAATGGTTTTAAATAGTTCATTATTTGCAGAGGAAAATTACACGATTCGTTCCCCAGCACTTCCGATTTTCAAACAAACACGCATAGATGTTCGGTGTATTGGGGAAAAAGCACAGGCATAAATAAGAAAATCCACCGCAAATATAGTGAAGATTATTGTATGACATTCGAAGCCTTCGAAATAGTTTAAATTGTAGCAGCACAAAGCAAAAGATTCGGCGGCAATTCGGAACGGCGTACCTTTGACTGGCATGTTATGAGTTCGAGCCTAGTGCCGCTGAAGACCCGCTGGGTAGAGGGGGGCGATGTACGTTAAATCTATAGAGGCTCAATGTTCTCCCGTTATGGTAGCTTAGAGAAAGTGGTGCTAGATCAGGCGTGGCTCTCGAAACTTGACCAAGGTTCAAAATTGCAAGCTCCGTCGCCAAAAGTCCAAAAAAAAAAAATTATAGTGTTATAGTGCGACAACTCTTACTCTCATTATCGGAAGGGCATATTATATACCCGTGGCATTTAAATGGTTAAAAAAACATTCATTGAACCAAATAATGTTTTAACAAGTAAAACAAAACACCTTAAAGTGGATTCTGAATAATGCATAAAATTAATTTGTATATATATTATATTAACCTACCATGAGACTAACTCTGGTGAGGCCTAGTTTCGCGATCCAGGTCTAATCTTTTTCGATGCTGTGAACAAGGCAATTTCTTCCCATTTTATTTTCCAAGTGCTTGATGCCAGTTGAGCCTCACGACTGTAATGTCTACAAAATAAATATAAAGGATACTAATAAATACGAAGGATATAAGGAACAATCATAATAATATCGGTATCACTGTAGTAGATATAATACAAATAATAAGAATTACAATTAGTGCACAACTATAAGATAAATATTATAACATTATTAGGTATAATTAAAAATTAAAAATATTACAATATATATTTTTTATCATTAATGTAGATGCGATTTGTAAAATTTAACTGTCTCTCTCTCATCATCTTTATTATCTATCTATATATATAAATTTCGTGAATATGTAATAAATTTATTAAGTATTATCCCAACAATAGCAACGTACAAGATAACTCGACAAGTTGACAACCCTGATTTTGCATGTGTCGTACTCGCTAAATTGGCAACCATGACTCCGTTTCATATAATGTCGCCAATACGGATGGGATAATACATTAGGGCTGGCCAAGAACAAATTTTGCGGGAAAAAAATTACAAATAGGTAGAACTACATAATACATGTATTGATTGAATATTAACGTCGCACTATTCAGCTACACGAGGGCTTTTGGCGACCGACCACGTACTTTTGAACCATGGTCGAGTGACGTGGATGACACCTGAGCTAATACCCCCTCTCCTAACTACCACACCAACGGGAGGACGTTTCAGGTCTCGACAGATTTAGCGTGCATCGCTGCCCTACACGGCGGGTTTTTAGTGGTACTGGGCTCGAACTCTCGACAAGGCAAGCCACGATCCGATACCTATACCACTCGGCTACCGCGGCCACACATAAGATATTTAAATTACAGTTCTATAATTTGAGCAATGAGTATGAACAGTTTAATGACTTGTACAATGGGAGTTGGTCTACCATTAGGGGAGCAGGGGGTTCCCCCCAAGCTATATTAAAATAAAAATTATTATTGTTATATGTTATTAATAATATAAAACAACATATTGATATCAGTGATATTATCAGCATTAGTATATATCATATCAATCAAATTAAATAGTAAATATAATATTTTGGATATGCCGGCTGGGTGATGTAGTAGTTTTGGCACTGGCTTTGTATGCTCTAGTTTGCAAGTTCACCCCCTGCCCAATTCAGAGGATTTTGATTATGCAAAAAAATCGACAGCGTCCATGTCGTATGATTATGCGGTATGTTAAATATCCCTTGAGTTGTTGTGTAGCTTGGGTGAAATTGAGCGTCAAAATCACTTGCGATGATTGACATACCACCTATACCGTGACAGACTAAAAAAGATATTCCAGCTTCCGTTGAAAGTACAAGATCTGCAATATTAAAATACCAATCCAAAGATACATTGAAAATAATAAAAAAATAAATACATAAATAAATTGGGGATATTTAAATCAAGGTAAAAAATAATAACATTTGAACACAAGTCAAATTTTTACTCTGGATACAAAACGCTAAGAAAGTTTTCAATAAGGATTTTATGTAGAAATGCTTTAAATTGTAAGAGCTAATGCAAAATGCTCAATGAAACTAATTCTGATCAAAAGCCTGATTTCTACAAAATGTGCTGAATAAAAATTACAAGATGGACATTTTTACAGATTAGGGCACGTAGCCTACACAAACTATACAATTCAAAGTGTACATTTAACAACGTAGACAACCATCAGAACCAAAGCAGCCTTTTTGTACAGCCTCTAATTGATGATAAAAAATACATCCGTTGAATATAAGTCGAAATTCTTTGAATAAATATATATATACACAAATATGGACATTATGTTTAAAATAATTCATTTCTTGTAATATTTTTTTTAAAAAAATATTTGCTCAGATACTAATAACAATGTTGATAGGATAAAATCCTCATTTAATTTAACCAATGGAACTCCCGATTCCTTTACATTTTTAAAGTACCGCCTTCTTTCGAACATAAATCAAAATTGTATGATCTGGTTCTAATGAAAGCGCTAATTGGATGTATGTATCAATAAACTTAACCAATGTAACCATAGTTAGACCTTTTAGTCAAACGTACCGCCTTCTTTCAATAATTTTATGATTTTACTGTAGAAATCGTTCAAGAAAACGTTAGTTGAATTTAAATAACAAATGTCACCTTAGATCGGCTTTTACTTCTAATTAATTTATTTTTATAACACTTATATTATTGCCCAGATAATAATTACAGATCTGATTGGATAAAATCCGCTTTTAATTTGACCAATGGCACCGTTGATCACTTTACATTTTTCAAATCACAACTATCTTAGAAAAATAACTAAATTTCATTGGTCAGATTTAAATGTGACCTCTGATTAGATGAAATTATCAGTAAATTTAACCAATATAAAACAATACTTATTCATTTCCTTTTAAAGTACCGCCTCTTTTCAATAATTTAATAATTTTTTTTTTTGCTGTAATTGCTCAACAAGGCGTTGGTGAGAGGCAGATCACACTTATTTTATTCAATATCGTGTATTGGTTGTTATTTTTATAGTTCCGCCTTCTTTACTGGATGAAATTTTATTGCTCAGATTCTGATGAAAGATCTGATTGGATGTAACCATAACAAATTTAATCAATGCAATCATAGTTAGGCGTTTACATTAAAAGTTCCGCCTTCTTTAAGGGATGTAATGATTTTATTAAAATTGTGCACAAAGCATTGGTCGAATGTAAATTCCATTATTTTATTCAATATCATTGTAGATTGGAATTTTTATTTAAAGTACAGCCTTCTTTACTAAGCTTTATTTAATTGTTTGGATAAAAGCGAAAGCTCTGATTGGACGAAAGTGTCGATATATTTATCCCATCTAATCATTGTTCGGCCTCCATTTTTAAAAAAAGGTCACCTTCTTTTAGACAATCTTACAATTTTACTGTTCAAATTCAAAGCAACATTTTAATTGGATGTAAGGTGCAATTATTTAAACCAATATTGCCATAGATTAACTTTTATTTTTTAACCTACCGTCTACAATACAACCTTAATTGTAAACCGTACAAATTATTAACATAAATATTAAATTTGTATTTGCTTCTTTTAGGTAATAGACATTTTAAGTAAATTACTTTCAGAATTACGTTACTTTTGCTGTCTAAATTTATAAGTAAAAAACAGCAGTGTGTAAATGCATGTTTTATATTTGTTATGCCTGAATGTATTTTGGTTTGCTTCCTTTCAGTAAATTACTAATTTTTTTAAGTAAGCTTTTATTTTCAGCTTTTTGATAAGCTCAATCCTCCCAAGTAGGGTTATCACGTGTCTCTAAAGGGGCACGCCCCACAGTTTGAGAATCGCTGGCTTAAGGGGTTGATATATTCCTGCTAATTTATTTACTCGATTGTAGCTTTGAAATTGTTTTCACCTTCTTGGCCACAGTTCTTTTCCTTGTTCAACATTCGAAATGTCGAAGAGATTATTTTAGTACAATTATGTATTTATCTTTGCAAATATTTCAGAATAATTATTTTAAAAATGGTTTCAATGACAATGCAAAACTGAGAAGATACATTCTTTTATAAAACTGTATCAACAGAGTTAGTAATTAAAATTATCTTTAGTATTGATGTTGTATTTTAGTACAGAAAGAAAATATATTGAAGTATTTCTTTTAGAGCAGTGTCATTTACTAAAAATGGAATTTTAATTATAATTTTCAATTTATCTTACTCTCAACCATTTTGTAAAAGAAAGGTTATTTTGAGATTCTACAACCACCAAATTGTACGTTAACCTTCTGTATTAATTGAAGGCTTTGAAATTCTTCATAGCCTTTGAGAGAACAATAGATTTTTATCTCCATGTGTAAAATAATTGAATTATTTATTATTTAAATTTACAAAGGAGACATTTGTATGGCGTAATTATCACTATTCGTTTTTGTTTTCAAATTAGTTTATTCTTACCAAACAACACTTACATTTTAAATTTCGATACAAATTTAATTTTAGAAATAAATATCAGTTGCATTCCAGCAATGTACATTATTTTGTTTTAAGGAATGCTTAAAATTCGAAAACAAATGGAAAATGTTACTAAATGAAACAAAAGATTTATAAATGCCTATTAACCAGACAGCTTATCATTTAAAGTAGCAGAATAATAATTTATGACATGAATTATTTTTAAAGACGATGTCTAGTGGAAAATGAAAATGTTGATTCTTAAAGAAAACATTTACATTAATATTCTTTAAATACAAAACACAAGAACTGTTTCGTACTATTTTAAATTACATTAAAGGATCAGGGGAAAAATATATTTTGCCATTACACACCAAGTACTTCTGATGTTTGATAAATGATACTATCTATAAATATTTTCATTGCATATTATTATTATTTTTTTTAGTATACGTATTATGCGTCCTTTTAATATTATCAAGCTGTTCATTACATGATAATGCTATTTGGCATGAAAATTTTCTGGAAAACATTTTTTAATTTTTTAAAAATTCTCCTTCATTGTCAAAGTGACTGTAAGCTATTCATTATTTGAAGTTAAAGGAGGAATATCAATTTAAATTTATCGTAAACATTGTTCTTTTATGGGAAAAAAAACCTAACTGTTTATTATTGCAAAGGAATTTCCTTATCAAACTGAATCAAATTAAATTGCGCTATTTCTTGAACATATAAATAAAGGAGTTTCATCACTATTTGAATGTGATGTAGAATATTAAGAAACATTTTACAGCATATTGAATAAAATGTATCATTATGGGTGAGAATTATTTGTTTGTTTATTATGTTTTAAAACAAGATTATTGGATTAAATGAAAAATTACACCTCAAAATATTATCGTATTTACTCGAATCTAAGACGCCATCGATTCTAAGCCGCACCCAGCAATTCTCTACAGGTTTTTCATAAAAAATGCAAAATTGAGAAAAAAATTAAGACTGTTGAATACTTACAAGCAAAAATTATTTCATTTTGCTTACGCAATCGATTTATATTTGATTCATTCCTATCAAAATTTCAGTGGCCACTGCTCTGTGTTTCCGTTGTTCTACAATTCCTACTATTAGCTCATATTCTCTATATATTTATCTTGGTGGAATTTTCAATCGTTAATAAAAAACATTTTAAAACGCTCATTTGAGCTGAGATTTTGCATACACAATTGTTTTTGTAAAAATACAATTATTTAACGGATTACAGATACAGCCACGTTGGTTTCATTTTTAGCGACTTGGGTCAAAAGTTTAAAAGATTTTTTTTTTCTCACGTTTTAAAGCATTCAGTAGAACTGAAATTTTATATACACGATTGTTTTGGATGACAGTACGATACTTAACTGATAATGAATATAATTTAATTACCACTTAATGTTGTGATTCTGTAATATGTTTATACATATTTTTTTATTGTAACTCTAATAAAAAGTAGCGAAAATAAAAATTTTCTTTGTTGATCTAAGTAGGAATTGACTTAATTTTTTTTTATATTACTTGTTTTTATGTTACTTGCTACATATAAAACTGAATACGTCTTCATACTTGCATCATAGTTAGCTCAATTACCGATATCTTTGATGTTTAGGTGATTGAAATAAAGCGCATACAAAAGAATTTTTCTTAAATTCGAGCAGACAACGATGTTTATCAGAGACTGAATACTAGAGATAAATTGCTTCATGGGATAGGTCATGGATTAAGTGGCCAGAATGGGCGGCTAAATATTTTTCTTTTTAAAAGGGGTTGTAACCCAATTCCCTCCATCCAACAAATATTTTGCCTACGATTCTAAGTCGCACCCGATTTTCAGTAGCATTAACATTGATAAAACAGTGCGGCTTAGATTCGAGTGAATAGGTTAGCTTATATAATATATGATAGTTAAATTTTTTTTTATTTGATTTTCTTAATGTGATTTAGTGAATGTTATGATGTGTTTGAAATTACCATAACGCTATCAATACTTCATGTAATTTAAAAGTTCAGTATGTTGAAGATATGTATGGCATGTATGTGCAATGTGTCAGCTTAAAAATTACCCATTATATGTATTTTTTTTTTAAATTTATCATTGAGTTTTACGTATTCTGTTATATTTTTAAGAAAATTCCTTTCCAATTATTTACAAGTTATATGTATAAACTGAAATTATATATATGAAACTTGTATTTTAAGTTTTAGTTCATTCCGGGTTTATGTTGCATCATTTATAATGAGTATAGTAAGATAGCGTTTAAAATTTTGTTAGTGTTTATTGCAAAACCTTCAAACACTTAGAAAGAAAGTAATATACAGTCTCACTACCGTATAACAAAACACTATTTTGCGAATTTTTCTTGGAAGTAAGAACATTCTATTGTTTTCTTTGTAAAATAACCTCCGAATCCGATAACGAGACTGTTATCTAGCAATCCGATTTTTTTCTGATTTTTTTTTAAAAATATTTTGGGACACCTTTCTAAATATTCTACCTTTTAGCACATTTTATGTTGACCCATGACCTTGAACTGGTTTTACCTGGTGCCTATAAATTCATTTTAATATTAAATTACTTTTTAAAGTTGAAAATACAATGGGGAACAATGTAGTTTTTCCCCTTGTTTTCCTTGCAGATTACTTTTTGACGGGTAAGATATATAAAATGAATCAACAATAATTTTCAGAAAAAGTTTGAATTATTTTTTTTGAAAAATAATATGTACTGTTTATAAAATGGTAATTTGTTTTGTGGAGGTTTTAAAGTAAACTATGAATCTCTATTTAACGAGTTTCCCATATAACAAACTGTTTTCGGGATTTAGCGACTTCGTTAAATAGACGTCTGAATGGCATTTAAAAACGAATATAAATTCACACCAAACATTAAGTCAGAGTTTTTTGGTTTTTTTTTTTAATTCTCGAGGAATTTTAAATGTATATGCTGCTCGATTTTTAAGACGCGTTTATAAGTTTCCCTTATATGTAATGGAATCTTTGGACTCGATTTTTACCCACTTTAAAAGGTCAGATTAATTCGAAATTTTGCACACTTGTCAAGGACCGATGACAAAACAATAATTTCAAAATTTTGTTCTATTGTCCTGATCAGGATCGTGAAAAATAACGGATTTAAGGATTTCGATATTTGGTGACTGATTAATTATATCGTTTCCAGATTTGACAACTAATTGCATATACCATTTCCAAATTTGGCGATAAAAACTGTTCTTTATCTGAGAAAGGAAAAAAAAAAAGACTAGTGCATATGAATAAAAATAATTTATGTTCTAACTGCGAATTTTTTTTTTTTTTATGTTTATAACGCAATACGTTTAGAAGTGATGATACGAATTAACATTATAGCAATACGTTTAAAACCTGCTAAATGTTTTTTTTTAAATTTTATAAAGCAATATGTTTAGATGTGATGATACGAATTAACATTATAGCAATACGTTCAAAAGGGGACAATACGAGTGACATTTAATATATCTTCTTAACACACTTTTATTAGTTAAACCTGTATCTATAGCAGTGTTTCTCAAACAGTGGGGCGCGCCCCCCTTGAGGGGCGTGTTAACCCTACGAGGGGGGCGGGAGTATACCGAAATGTCGAATATAAAAGATTAAAAAAAATTATCAATTTATTAAAAGGAAAGCAAAACAAAATATAATCTGACATAATAAAAAAATACACACTGACTCTGATATACTAAACTTAAAAATGTATCAGTGCGGCAGAACATATTTGATACTAAATATCAATATTAAGTTAAGAACATGTTTAATATTTTTCCATGGGCTTATCATATACAGAATTGTATAAGAAATTTAATACTTGATAATTAGTACGGTTTCTTAAGTGAGGTCGTATTGTAGCTTAAGCGTCAAAGTATTATACATTATTACTGCATTCAATACATTGTTATTGTAGGGAAAGGGGGGCGCGAGGAAAATTATGATTGAAAACTGGGTCGCGAATATCGAAAGTTTGAGAAGCACTGATCTATAGAGAAGGAATCTTTGAAATATAACGATATGAGACTCATCCGAGGCCCCGTAAACGGAGAGAATAAATACCCTTCAGACCCATTAATTAATATCCATTGAAGAGCAAGACTAATTCCAGCAGCTACATAATTCCGACTCCAAATATCAAATTCAAGGATAAATTCAACAAATAATAAATGCTTGTTTTGAAAACTAAAAAAACATGCTTTTATTGCAGATCGAACTACAAAAAGAAGAAGAAAATTATACTTAAAAAAAAAAGCCCCTAAAAAGAAAGCTTTTATAGTGAATCGAAATAAGAAGTAAAAGAATAATTCTTAATGTAAGAATAAGAGGATTAACGTGAAAGTGAATGTCATTGTGGTAAAAGCGTGGAGTGTGCTTTATACTACATTTTTACACTAACTTAGCATTTCGGAATAGAACTAGTAAGAAATTATAATAATTATTATATATCACCCCGCGCTTTTACCCCAATGACATTTTCTCGTTAATCATTTTATTCCTATACTAAGAATTATTTTTTTTTTACTTTCTATTTCGATTCTCTATAAATGCGTGTTTTTTAGTTTTTTGTTTTTTTTTAAACTATAATTTATTAAGTTTAACATGATCGAGGCTTTTCGACACGACAATGTCTTACTCAAACAAGGAGGAAAAACAGACTGACCTCGATAGAGGGATGGAATAATGTGTCGCCAGCCCCAAAAGGATCAAGGTCAACTATATCCCATTCCCAATCCTTCACATCAAGCCTATAACGGCTAGAGCAGGGGTGGCGAACCTTTATGGATCAACGTGCCATTTTTTCTAAAGAAATGCTTAATGAGGTATAGACGTGCCATCAAATAATAAAACTAAATGCTAACTTCACAAAATTCTTTATTTACTACCAAAAAATACGTTTTGTACTGTATAGTAGTAAATGTTTCAGTTACTAGTGTAATTAAATTTAAGTAACATTAGTGTAATGTCTGTTGTTGCAGAGTATATATATAGATGATAAATAATTTACATTAGGATTGTAAAATGTTACACTTTTAGCACACACAGAATGATACTGAATTGGAGTCATTCGCCAAATGGTTTCTAAACGAGTCTTTAATGTTATTCATCTCTGAAAATAATGACTCGTAAGCATAAGTCGATGAAAATATAGTTAAAATAGCATGAGCCTGCTTTTTCAAACAGTTAAATGTGTCTGGAATCGAATTCCATGTTTCCAAAATTTTGTTACTAGTGTATTATTTATATTGCTTGTTAATCTTTTTGTTTCAATCAATTCCAACTTTTTCTTTGTTTCAATACATTTTTGAATCCATATTGAACTAGACTAGAAATCAATAAGTTGCATTTTAAATTCCTCATTTTCCAATCAATCGAATTGGGGCAAGTTCATTTTATCAAATAATGTCACATCAGGGTACAAAATAAACTTAAACGCGTTTCTGACAATTTTTTGAACTGAGAAAATCTCACTGAAAAAATTCCCTGATTGAAGAATCAATTATGGAAATAAATTTTTCAATTACTATATCTTTGTCTGTGGTTTCTCATGCACATTTAATTCTTTGAAATTTTTTTTCAAGTCTGGGGTTCTTTGAAATAATATAGTTTCTGAACTAAAATGCAAACCGTTTTGATCGGTGGCGTCCCCAAAATATTGTGCCACGTGCCATCAATGGCACACGTGCCAATGGTTTGCCATCCCTGGGCTAGAGCATGCGCAGTCCGGAAATTTAATTGTCACACTTTGTACTTCTTAAGCATATTCCTTTTGAATTTTCACAGTCGTTACAGATTTTTTAATATAACATTATATTACATTAAACAATAAGCAAATATTCATTTCTTAAATTGAAGGCAACAATGCTCAAATATACAAATAAATGTAACGCAGATAAATATAAGTATTTATTTCTGACCTAAAATGAGAAATAATTCTTAGCTACCATTTTAAATAATAAAATCAAATGTATTTGCACATTCATTACCATTTTGATATGAACACTAACTCAAGAGGTCAATATTAACTGTGGTATATTAGAGATGGTTAGATAACTATCTTAAAAAACACAAACGTATGTGTATCAACATTAGATGTGCCGAAAATCTGTCAAATGTCTGCCGAAATCTTTTTTTTTTTCTATGCTGCTAATGAATTATCAATAACACCGAAAAAGGAATAAAAAAACCCATTTAAAATGCAATAAAACTTTAGTAGCATCATAAATCTTCTAGAACTATTGACTACGAAAAACATATTTCTCATTCACTTCACTCATCCATCATTTCCAATAGAAAGTGATTGTTGATAATATTTATGCATATCTTCACAGCAGATATGTTATCTTCTTTTTCCACTACTTATGCTATAGAGAAATGGACTTGGAGAAAATAAAGATGAAGAAAATCGTTATAACTAAGTTTGTGAAAAATGAAAACAAATACATCTCATCGGGAGTTTAATAAATTTAATTAATTCATCAATTTCTAGCAATGTATATATTTTTTAAATAAGTAGCATATTCATCTCAAGAAGGTTCTATATCAAGAGAGGGCAAACAGCAACCAGTAGGCCACATTGGCCCCGCAAAGAGTTTTTGAAGGCAATCAGAAAGAACTAAACAGGCAGAAAATGCATTCTATATTTGGGTCTAAATAAATTTATATATTTTTTTGCCTTTATATAATTTTTTCTCAAAAATTACTTATCACATCATCCCTAACGATTAGGAATCTATCAAACTCGCTTCTTATCTTAATTAAGGCTATAACATATTATCCGATTTAATTTAATCTTGATTCAATCTTAGTGAACAATCGTCACTCTCTTTAGGGTTTCCTTCTAATAAGAATCAAATCACTGTAATTCAAATATTATACCTTCAGTAGCAGTCTCACCTAACTAGAGTATATCTTCTCTCCTTCTTTCTCTTATAAGCTAGAAAATCTCGTATATATTTATAGTAAATTAATTTAAATATCACGATTTTCTTCTTCCAAAGGGTTGGTTGTGAATAACGCGAATTGATAGCCCTAAGGTTTCCCAAGAGGATTAGTTGGAAAAACGCATATAGATCCGTTACTAGAATAATTTCATCTATAAATCTTATTAAAAATAATAACACGAAATTCCGTTGAACAAGTAAACTGCACGCTATTAGCACATCAAATGCAATGGTAATGATTGCAAAAGTTATTTTGAAATGTCTTATATAACTGCCCTAATAATGCGTACTTCTCTTGAACAGCAAAAAAAAAATCATCAGAAGTCTGGGAAACTTTTGCAGATAATAAAGCTTAAAACAAAAATTAGAAAAACTCATTCAAAAATACAATAAAACTGTAGGTTTAATAGCTTCATAAATCTTCCAAAATTATTAGCTATCAAAACCAGATTCTGTATCAATCCATCATTCCCAACAAACAATTGGTGATATTTATTACTGCGCATGCGTTAGAAACATGACCCCCTCCCCTTTTCTAATGGAAAACAAACAATATTTATAAAATAAAATCAAAGATAATCACTAGAAAAACAACTGAACAGATGCTTTTCATCCAGTTTATTATAATACCCAGACTACATTAATTTTCCCGTCTGGTTTCTCAAAATAATCGCCTTATTTTCCTGAAGGGTTGTTTCAGTACAATTTCGAAAAACAAATTGCCTAATTGGCTAGACAGAACTTCTTAAAAAGCCAGTATATCCTAATTTTTGAAATTTGTTTTCTCCAATTAGGTTATTTTGACTCAATATTTATTATAATTTTGAGATAATCATTCCTAAAAAGTATTTCACAGAATACAGAGGCTCTTTTTGCACTTTTTTTTTTATCTGTAATGGACTTACAAATTTTAGGAGAAGCCAATATAAATTTGTTATATAATAATTTATGCGAGCAATTATTGTAGTAATGCCTTTAATTTATTTAGTTTATTGTAGTTTATAATTTATAAAGTAGAAATACCAAATAATATGGATGATCTGTTTTATGTAAATATTATTATGTTGAATTTTTTCATGTTAGAGTGAAGTGCTAGAAGAAGCAACAACTTTACATAAATGTAAATTTTCTAGATCAGCGGATCTCAAACTGTGGGATAATACTCGAAGATAATACTTTAGTTTTATTTTCCTCTTTGTTCTTAAAATCATTCATTCATTGTTAAATATTTAATACTATAACCAGTATAATATTTCAAATTAGTTTGCGTAGGTATAAATTCTTATGGTTTGTTTCCGATTTAATTTTTAAAAAATTGAAAGATATTTTTAATTAAACGTCATCGTAATATACATTACGCAAAATTTATTAACCTTTATTGTAATATACATGTGACTATGTATAAATAAAATGAGGATATAAGGGCTTTCTTTTTTTGTGATAATATTATATTAATCTATTAATTGGCATAAGAAACAAAAAATAACCAAATTACACAAAAAATTTCCTTTAAATAATAAAAAACATTTTAACTATGACAATTTTCACCAAAAAGAGACATTTGTTCTATGCACCTCTCTTAAAATAAATCCTTTCCCCCTCCTAAATTTGTTTTTCTCACTTTTTTATTTTTTGGATTAAAAAATTTCTTAAAAAAATTATATTTTAGAATAACGCTATTCATCACCTAATAAATCCAAGCATAAATTATAAATTGTTCTGATAATCCCCTCGTAAAAGTCTCAACTCTAATACCACTGCACTAAATTTTAAACAAGAAAACCGTTGACTCAAAGTTTAAATGTTCCGGTTTTTTTTTTTGTTTTTTTGGTTTTTTTAATAAATAATTTTATTTGAAAATAATTCTTCAAGATTTTTTTTTTCTGTAAACATTCGTGGAATAAACTGTCATGTCTAATATTTGATAATGCATACATTTTTCATTATTTTTTGGAACGATCTTTAGGTGAATGTATTTTAATCTACGTTACTGCTGAATTACGAGAAGTTTTAAATAAATTTAGAATTGTAGCCATTTTGTATTTTAGAATTGCTTAAAATTGAATGAATAAAAATATTCAGTAGTTGTTACATTCCTAAAATTATTTCTACATTAATGCTTCTTCTATCGCTAAGTTATTCCAAAATGATAAAACTTTCAGTTTTTTCCCCCTCTTTTTTATAATCGGTTGATAATTTTACAGATTCAAACCATCATAGGAATTCTTTACCAAGAACGTAATTTGTTTAGTATTACACAAAACTATCTTACCATAGAAAATTATATGTTAATAAATTTTAATTAAATATATAAACTTTAAACAATTCAATGGACTTTCAGAGAGAATGCAGTAATTCTCTTTAAAAATTTATTTTTTCCACAAATTTATATTTTCAAATGGAAATTATAGTAGAACTTTATTTTTTTAAATAATGTAGTAATAAAAACTATATCATTTCCGTAAAATTACAATTTCTGGAAAAAGTGAGAAACATTTTGGAAACTACAGAAAGAAAAAGAAAAACGTCCCATTTTTAGCGCTTTTTTTAATTATTTTTTTTTTCATTCACCGTTTTCCTCTAAAAAACTTTAATTATACTTGAATGTTTCGACGGTTCTTTTAAAAAAACCTCTTTCGCTTTTGCGATGTTATGCCGATGATGGTTGCTAAACCATGAAAAACAGAAGTATACTTAAAAAAGAAAAGCTTCTTCATCGTAGAAAGCTCTCGAAAAATAAAGTAAGAAAGTAACGCATTTAAAAGATGTGAATACTAAATGTTACAAGCACGGAAATTCATTGTTAGAATTCAAAAAAGGAAAAAAAAATATGTATATATATTTTTAATACATGATCATGAAGCTTAATATGAATTTATAGAAATTAAAATTGCAAGACTTAAGAACATAGTAGTACAAATGAAAAAGAAATTCGGTTTTTTTCTACAATTATTTCAAAATATTTAAACTAAATGTTACACGCCCATTTCACTGGCTATTGCATGACTTTGCTGGACTGTACATTCTTTTTTTAAGCTGTTGTAACTAAAGTCATAGTATTAAGCCTTCAATTCCATTGAAAGTATACTTTTTTACTCGCTGCCTGATTTCAAAAGTGCAGGACTTGATTTTTTCAAACAAAATTTATTTAAAATTTAAGCCCCACTTGGCGCTCACCACTGACCTCGATTTCCTTAAACACCATATTTAGGTGGTCTATATTCATCAGTAGAAAATTTCTTGCCACAAACTTGAAATCTGTAAAACAAATTATACAAAATCGAGAATTTTACTAAATTCCTACTATTATATATATATAGTTCACACTTTATATATCTCTCTCTCTCTGTATATATATATATATATATATATATATATATATATATATATATATAT
>BMAV01001092.1:255791-277539 GCA_019973955.1 Trichonephila inaurata madagascariensis
GAACAGACAAATTTCTTTTAAGCAATAGTACAATTCATCCTTATCAAACAAGTAGAGATAATTATCAGCTACTGGTGTGAGCGTGGATTCATCGATACTTCGACGAAGGCTTATTGAAGCTTTGTAAGAAAATCAATCGAAAGACAATTATTAACACCTGCAATGAAGAAAAAACATTTGGACTGAGACAGGAAATATATGTCCTGGACTGCTCAAGATTGGAAGAGGGTTGTATTCAGCGACGAAATGCATTTTTTTTGTGTGCAAGTGTCTTAACCAAGATTTGTCAGACGAAGTGATGGAGAGCCCATCAGGAAACCACATCTTATTCAAGAAGTTAAGTTCCCTGTAACAGATTTTTGTTTGATTATTTTACTCCTGGAGGACCTGGCAGCTTAGTACCATTGAATGGATGATGAACTCTAAACAATACATTTCTAAAACAGACAATAAAATTGTGCCTATGATGCAAACGTTCGCAGGTGGTGTTGGTATTTTTCAACAAGATCTTGCTCCTTGCCATACTTTTAAGCTAACAAAGAATTTTTTTTCAAAAATGAAAATAATGGTTTTGAATTGGCCTGGATCTCTTGATGTACATCCCATCGAAAATTTTTGGAGCATTGTAAAGAGACGTGTATGTAAAATGAACTGCTCAACAAAGAAAACAATGATTGAGAATGCTATAAAAGTTTGGTTTTGTGATGACGAAATCAAAAAAATTAATGTTTTTATTTAGTGGAAGTGGAATCCATGCCAAACCCTGTACGGGATGTCCTTCAAGCTAGAGGAGGACATATTTTGCCTCAGATTGCTAAATCACATGTGAGTTAACCTATACTTATTAAACATCATTTGTAAAATTTTTTGTGTTTGTCCCAACTAATTTGCACGGTATATATATATATATATATATATATATAAATTCTTTGCTTTTAATAAAAATTATTTACTTCTTCATTTCAAAGGGCTGCCTTTTGACAACTAATCCATTCAACGGCAAGTTCTCAACAGAGGAAGCAATTTCATTGGTGACACTATCTAGTAGCTTCTTCCGCTAACAAATTTATTCCTTTCAAACTCTCGGCGGACGCTGAATATTACCATGGTTAAATTTTTCTGAGCATACCAGAGGCAAAAATATATTCAAGGGATCTTTAACATGCCACATAATTATATGACATGCGTGCCTAAGATTTTCGTATCCAAAAAATATCAACTCTAGCCAAGGTTGAACCCGCAAACATGTGCTTACGTGGTGAGCACACTACATCTATGCTCTCCAATCTACTTAATGAAAATGTTTTTTTAACGATATTTTTTTTCACAAATTGACTTTTGTATGTTTTGTAAATATAATTGACTTTACGTCCAATTTTCCTAAATAATTTAAATCTAAAAGTGATTTTTAATAAAAAGTTACTTTTCAATGTTTAATCGCTTCATTTCAATTTACTTTTTTTAAGTTTAAATAAGTTTTCACTATCATTTTTGCTACAATATAATCCTCATTTGTAAAAAAAAATATTTCCTATCACATTTCAAAGTTACTACTTCTATTACATTTTCTGAAGAAAAAAAATAGCAATTTGAAAAATAAGTATGAAAAATATTCGTAAATTTTACTTTCTTTATAAAGTATAACTGTAATTTTCAATGTTCTATTTCTTTATTCTTAAATTTGAATTAAAAAATATTTAAACACACACACTGATAAGAACTCAAAAAATGTTAATGCAAAAATAACCTTAACCGTTTTGAGAGAATCTGAAATTTAAAATAAAAAGAAAATGTAAAATTTAAAAAAAAGAGAATGACTAACTATCTCATTTTTTTTTTCTTTACTGTTTGGGAAACATACGATATTAAATTGCTATCATACCGAAATACCTACTCTACTTACGATATTAGCTTTCTTCTTTAACAAAGCTGAAAAATATCAAGACCAAACCCATCTTACTTTATTTCTACTTACCTTAAACTTTAATAATGACAAATTTTTTTCTTCCCTAGTGAGCATTTTGCTTGAAAAATTTAAGAGAACTCCCCCATTAGTGGTTTTCTTTATCTTGCTATGTTACTGATAATGTGATAAAGGAGTACATTTTCTTCTTTCTAATGCATCCCCATTAATATATTTTCTTGTTGAGTTTAAGGATATTCTCTTAGGAAATATCTTTCCTGCTTCACTTTGGTTGAGAAGCACTTTCTCATCTTCCTCTGCTACACTTAAAATTTAATATTAACTTTTGCTAGAAAAATTTCAGTTTTTTAAACTTTTCTGTGAAGTTTTTTTTTTTTTTTTTCTTACTGTTTTCCTCTTTTTCTTTTCTTTACTTGGGTTATTTTCTCCATTTTTAACTTCTTAATTAAAAGTCATCATTTTTAAATAAAAGTAAAAGCCAGTAGTCTTTTTTTTCTCGTTATAATTCTCAAAGCATGATGTTGAAGATTTTTGCATTGTAACTGAATTTCGGAGTGATATAATACCTTTGAATTGAGTAAGGTTTTTTTTTTTTTTTTTTAAAAAAAATTTTATACTGTATGCTGAAATTTTATTTTTAAAACCATTCGTAATTCACATTTTTACAAAAGTAAGATGCTTTAGCTTAATTTACATAGTTTCCTATTAAAACTTTTATTTAATTTAAAATCTCTTGTTGCATAATAAAAGACGTTTATTTTGAGTTACTATTTAAACAAAACAATGATGCAATTTTTTTTTCCCTTTGAAATTTTTTTTCTACAGTTAAGTTTAATTTTTTTTCTTAAAATCCGTGTTTTTATTTTTTTTTTTACTTTCCACTTTCAAAATTCTTATTAACGCTAGAATATCCTTAGGTGTTGATTGGACACCAGAACCTGTTCAGTTTGTTCTCCTTTCCTCAGTTTTTTTAGAGAGTTAGAAAATGTTTTGTAACTGTGAATTATTTTCTCTGGCGATTGCACAGAAAATGTTTTATGGTTCTAGAGGTTAAGTAGGAGAGATTTTACTACTAAATATACCTTTCCCTGATGTCGATTCGACACCAAGGCAATTCAACAGTATATATAGTTGTCATTCAGTAAAAGGTAATTCACTAAGCAGATACCATTAGTAAGACAAACTTCCGGAAGTAATAAAGCTCATTTTTTTTTTTACCTTGAATGCAATGTTTACGGTGGGAAGGAGTCAGTTGTACAAAAATAGTTGTGTATAAGTCAGTATTTCTCAAACTGTGGGATGCGCCACCCTGGGGGGGGGTGATAACTCTACAAGGAGGCGCGATCATAATCAAAAATCAAAAACAAAAGATTGTTTTAAAAAATTATTTATTTACTTAAAGAGTAAACAAACAAAAAATACATTCTGACATAATAAAAAATTAAATGTACATTAACACTGACATAATGCACCTACAAATTTATCAGCACTGCCCAATGCATTTTACAACTAATTTAACAATACCGAGTTAAAACAAAACGTTTAATAATTACCTGTGAACCCATGGGTTTGCAGTATATAAAGTTATACACAAAAATTAACACTTATCTTGATAATTTGTACGGTTTTATAAAGAATCTCTTTACTGCAGATTTAAAGTTACGCGATTCGCTCCCCAATGCCACCATTTTCCACTTAGGCACGCATATGTGATGTATTGTGGAGGTAAGGGTGGAGCTAATAAGCTAATCCTCTGAAATAAGAAAATACTTTGCAAACATTTACAATGCCTTTTTTTGTTGCATTATAAGCACTTCGGAATAATTTTATGGATAGCAGTACACAGATTAGATCCTACTTCACAAAGACTTATATATATGTCCTTAGAAATTACCGCTTTGGATGAGCGAGATGTTTATTTACGCCGGTGACACTTACGAAGTTAAAGTCGTATTGCAAATTTTGCTTCAAAGTGCAGTATTATTGAATTCAATACATAGTTTTTTTTATGAAGTGGGGGGGGGCGATGAAAACTACGATTGAATTTTGGGTCGCAAACATTGAAAGTTTGAGGAGCTCTGGTATAATTGTTTGGTTACATAGCATTTACTTATCTGCTTATAAAAAAGTTTTCAGTCCATTTTCGAACCTTATTCTGAGCAGACATCCTGAAACGATGAAAAAAAGGCCTAGGTAGAAAAGGCCTAAGCCATGAGTAAATTGTTAGTTTTTTGCGAGAGCTTTCTGAGAATAAATCAGTTGGTGCTGAGTTGTCTTGTTCTCATTTAGATTACGATGAAGAGACATAAAATTGAGTAAAGGTTACTGCGAAAAATCTGAAGAAAGTACAGATGACGCTGATAATATTTCAGTAAATAATGATATATACGTCACGAGGGATGGCGCTGAAGGGTAACGCATAATATTAATGTTCCTAGCAGATTTGCGACACTTGAAATGTGTTTTGCCACAAAGCAGTGGTCCAACAAACTTCGCGAAACATAATGTCGACGTCAGTTTTTTATGATACAAAGGGTCATAATGTAAGATTGTTACATGAAATAATATTAAAAAGTCTTACACACACAAGAAACTTGACTGAATATTAGTCCTAAAATTATTTAGTTTTATTACAATTATTTTATATATTTCATATCGTGGTGTCGAAACGTCACCGGTGGATATTTAAGGTATCCGACTACGTTCGGAACCGTGATTTTGCAAAAACGTATAAATGGAAAATATATATGATATTTAGTGTCACTTAGTATAAATATATATAAATGTATAAAAAACTGTTTTAAGAATAGTATTACAACAAAAAATTATTTAAGTACCATATTTTGACAAAAAAATTAACATAGAATGACCCATTTTCAAAATATTCTCCTTTTGTGAAACATGATTCTGTTACTATAATATTTTGCCTGTATATAACTCAGACCTCTGTACAGAGGTTTAACTAGAATTTTTCAAATATATAACTTAGAAGTGGGTTTATCCATGTTTTACGACGAGAGAGGAGAGAAATTTTAAGAAAAATACGCCGATCATTATTTCAATGGGTTGTAACTCTGAAAATAATGTGAATTTTTCAAANGCTGACAAAGATGCGATAAAGGCATTAGTTGATGCAAATCGGCGAATAACCACACGAGAGATCGGTGAGAGATTAAATTTGTCGAATTCGACTGTTTATGGCCATTTGAAAGGCATGGGCTTAACCTCGAAGCTCGATGTGTGGGTGCCCCATGTCCTTACGGAGCGAAATTTGTGTCGTCGCGCTTTTGAAGCGGATTATTACTGGGGACGAAAAATGGGTTGTATACAACAATGTTAAACGCAAGAGGTCATGGAGCAGAAAAGATGAACCGGCTCAAAGCGTGTCAAAAGCCAACATTCACCAAAAAAAGATGATGCTCTCCGTTTGGTGGGATGTCAAAGGAATCGTTTTTTTTTTGAGCTTTTGCCGGAGAACACAACGATTAATTCAGAAGTCTATTGTCATCAGCTGGACAAATTGAATGATTCACTTAAAGAGAAGAGGCCCGAATTAATCAACAGGAAGGGTGTAGTGGTCCACCAGGATAATGCGAGACCTCACACAAGTTTGATCACTCGCCAAAAACTTTTACAGCTTGAATGGGACGTACTGCAACATCCACCATATTCTCCAGATCTGGCGCCTTCCGACTACTATTTGTTCCGGTCCCTTCAAAATTTTTTGGATGGCAAAACCTTTACCTCAAATGAAGATGTCAAAAACCACCTGAACCAGTTTTTTGCCAGCAAGGACCAAAACTTTTATGAGAGGGGAATTATGTTACTGCCAGAAAGATGGCAAAAGGTGTTGGACCAGAATGGCCAATATATAATTTAATAAAATATTTATTCATTATACGAAAACTGTCTTTCATGTTCCCCAAAAAAAACGAAATGACTATCCGAAAAACCCAATATTTCATATCGTGGTGTCGAAACGTCACCGGTGGATATTTAAGGTATCTGACTACGTTCGGAACCGTGATGTTGTAAAAGAATATAAATGGATAATATTTATGATACTTAGTGTCACTTAGATTAGAAAATGTATATAACATTGTTTTAAGAATAGTATTACAACAAAAAATTATTTAAGTACCATATTTTGACAAAAAAATGAACATAGAATGACACATTTTCAAAATATTCTCCTTTTGTGAAACATGATTCTGTTACTATAATATTTTGCCTGTATATAACTCAGACCTCTGTACAGAGATTTAACTAGAATTTTTCAAATATATAACTTAGAAGTGGGTTTATCCATGTTTTACGACGACAGAGGAGAGAAATTTTAAGAAAAATACGCCGATCATTATTTCAATGGGTTGTAACTCTGAAAATAATGTGAATTTTTCAAACATCATAGTTGAGCCTCTGTACAGAGGTCTGAGCTATAGACAGGCAAAATATTATTATAATAGATGCATGTTTGACAAAAGGAGAAAATTTTGAAAAAAAAAGTTATTCTAAGTTAATTTTGTGCCGAAATATTGTAATTAAGTATTTTTTTTGTCAAAATGTCCTTAAAACAATTTTATCCATGTATTCTAATCAAAGTGATTCTAAATATCATGAAAATTATCCATTTATGCGCTTTTTTAAAATCACGGTTACGAACGTAGTCGGATACCTTATATAAGGGTAGTCGAAAACCCGCAAGTTCTAATGTTAAAATTATTTTTTCCTTACGCGCTTATCTGATTATTTTAAAACTGAGCATATGCAATACTTTACATTTTAATTAAATTTTCAGTGAAGTCATGGCTTTCTTCATTTGAACAAACCTTTCCTAATATCTCAGATATGTTTACCCACAATCTCACTTAATCCACCACTGTCTAAAGACACTATTTTATATGATTTATCTTTAAGTGTAAGTACATTCATGATTTAGATTTTAAGCGAATAACTGACATTCACAACGTGTTCACCGTTTTTATTAATATAATCCACTCTTAACCTAGGAGCGGGTGAGCGAGGCACATAGTCACCCCAAATTCACGAAATCTTTAATTCTGGGAAAACCGTTTGTTACAAATGATCTTGTTAGTAACCTCCTATATGACAATCTTCAAGGGAACTAAAATGTATTTGTCGCATATCTCCCTTTCTTGAAATGGTAGAAAGTTTTCTAATAATATTAAGGTACTTGGGGTGACTGAGTTCCCCCCACGACCGCTTTTGTTCCAAAATATTTTCTGTGAACATGCTAATTTTTGCCCTGTGGACGACTTTGTGGTTTTGATTGTTGTTTTGTACGAATCATTATGGTTTATAAATGTAAATGAACAGAATATAAAATAGAGAAATAGGCATTTTCTATCTCTATTAGAAGAACCTGTTATTTCGGAACAAGGGATGTATTAAAAAAAGGGAGAAGCGTGATGAAGTAACTCATGGTAATCAAGATAGTGAACTTGAATTTGAGAAAATCGATGTACATGAGATGTTTTAATCGATAGGAAAATTTTGCAAATGCTACCTAAAGAACTTCATAAAAAAAAATAAATAAAAATAAATCGAAGCCCCAAGTGTACCATTAGACACACAGTGCCTTGTCAAAAAGACACTTACAAGAAAAAAGTTCAGCATGCTATTTGTCGATGATCTACAGACAATTATACAATCATTTGAACAAAATATGACAGTTTTGTCTGCAAATATCATTCCTGTAATGTTAGCAAATAGTGTCGGTGATGTGTGCCCTTTATTAAATTCGCACACATTTCAAACAGTTTAATTCAGTTTGATTAAATTTTTAAATCAAATCATCAAAGAAAAATCGAAAATTTTCTTAAAGTATGTAAGCATACTTTCTCTCAGTCCATTTAGTTATTAACTGTCATTAAGATTTTTATCACGCATAATGAAACTATTTGAAAACAAGTGAGAAACAACTTTTAATGGATGAATAGAAAGTATTTTACTAACGATTGAAAATTCGAACAAGATATATATATATATATATATATATAGGGAAGAGAGTGAACTAAAAGCAGGAATTGAAAACAGAGCATGATTTGTCTGCATTGTTGTAACAATGCACATCCGGGTTGGCTAGTTTGGCTGAAAAACCGGTGTTCGTCGCCAACGCTTGTCATTGTTTTAACAGTTATATTGTTACAACTACGGGAACGAATATAAGCTGGTGTTGAAAACCGGTAATTAATTTAAAATAATTTAATTAATGAATTAGTATTTAAAAAAAATCTGCATTAACATCAAGTGTTATCCAGTATAAGCTTAAAAAAATTTATTTGAACTTTATTGGATGAATAGAAAGTATTTTGTTAACGTGCGCAATTGAAAATTTGAACAAGATAAATACATAAATATAAAGAGAGTGTGAACTAATAGTAGGGGATTGAATAAGGACTAGGAGGAAGAGGGTGAACGGAACCATCCCTCGCTTGGACTAATGTTAATAGTAAGGACGCGACTACTAAAAGAACGGGTTATAGAACTTTTAAAAATTATGTTATCTGATCAAGCGAGAAAATGGAAATTTAAAAAATAAATAATTATAGAAATAAGATCGTAACATTAATCGATATTTATTTTGTGATATCAAACGCATTTTAAGCAAATTTCGTTTTAGTTGTAAAATTTGAAACGGTGACAGGGATTGCTAAAACAGTTATGATGATTATTAAAGGAAATGTTTTGTTAATATGTTGTACAGTATTAGAATAGTTTTGTTGTATGTTTTCAAAAGCTCGCGAGTATTACAAAAATCAGATGCATGTATTGTCTTTAGTTGAAGTTCCCAGAAATATATCAACACTGTTGAATAATAAATATTCTCAAAGGATTTTGGTTTGAATTTAAAACGAAGAGGATGCAAGTTTCAAGAAATTGAATAAAAGACGATGAATAATAAAATGGTTCATAAAATATCGCCTATCTTCTAATAGCTCTCCGCTATAATTTTAATGTGAAAGCGTCATCAGAGGTCTCAACCCTTCGCAACGCAAAACGTTTGGATGTCTAAATCGTATAGTAAAGTGAGGTCATGGGAATCCATTATTTCGGTGTATGCATATTTATCGTTATTGGTAAAATAAGGGTTATAAATGGTGATTTTAAACATAAGCCGGACATTTTTCTTTGTTTAGTCATTGGGCGGCTTTCATATTTTTAACCCTGAAAATAACCTTTATAAAATATGCTTAAATCTCCAAAATTTAAATGCTATGTTGATGTCTTATTTTCTTTTAATGGTAAACTGTTCACGACAGAAATATTCATTTGTATAGTTATATTATTTTATGTACTAACAATAAGCTGCTTACAGCATAAATATATACTTGAAGCAATGTGTTACTAAATGTATTGATTTTGTACAGTTTTCACTGTATAACAATAATTCAATTTTAATTGTAGAATTTCTTTAGTGTATTATTAGTAAATTTTTTAAGAACTAAATTCTTATTCATAAAAATGCATAATTTAATGCATTAATTGTAAGTTGCTTACTGCATAAATATGTAACTGTGAAATATCATATAATTTAGAAAAATGAATAACTATAAATAATGCAATAAGGTAAATAAGTAAGGCAATATAACCATTATAACGCTTATGCTTTCATGTGCATATATTTTCTTAAAATATTGAGACTAATGTTTTTGATTGTAAAGATAAAGACATAGGTATAAACTATATCTTACTGAATTAAATTTACATCGATCATCAAAATTCATTAAGGCGACACAGTACGATTCAGTCAAAAAATCAATTCTAATTGTTTTGGCCTAAATTATTCTTTATATACTTTTCTATAATATCACAAAATTTGAAAGCTCTAAATTTAAAAAAAAAACCGCAAAATTATGATAGCTTTTACGTTCGTTTTTATTCACATACCTATGGCAAATCAAAACTTTAAGCTTACTCATCTCAGAAAGATAAAATGACTATTTTATCTGCATTTAAAATGCTAAGGCTTTTTTTTTCTATTGTGCCTAATGCTTTGAATTTTTTTACATATTGTCAAATGTGCATGTAAGAAAAGTTCGTATGCATTTTTGATCAAAGCATTACTTATTTTTTAAAAAATAATTGTACTCAGAATTTATACTTTTATTAAGAAATTTTCAATAAGCATTCATAAAAATTGTATGAATTTTCACAAACTCCATACCTACTTTTGCTATATATACACAGTTTGCCATACTTGTAAATCAAATTTCATGCGTGTACGTAAAGTTTTGTAAAAGGAGTAGATTTTCACACACACACAAAAACACTTCAAAAACTTTGTCTTTTCCTTAAAAAATTATATGGCTAGCTGTTTTACATAGTTTACATCTGTCTTACATAGTATACACACACAGGAATCAACCAAAAATTTTTAAAAATTTATAAATTATAAATGTTTGCGCACATTTTACAATGCTTTCTTAATTTGTGATCTAAGGCAGCAAAATTTCGTATACAAAAAATAAACAAAAAAATAATAATAGAAAAAAGACTCTTTACTTCGTATGAAAGTAAGTATTAATGTCTTACGTTCACACACATTAAACTTACGATCTCAATTTTATAAAGCAGCTACGGATTGAAAATTATTAATACAGCTGAACAATTATTTTTTAAAAAGTTGTGAAATGCTGTTTTGGCATTGATTTTTTGATTTTAGCATGATATATCAATCCGTGAACTGTAAAAAAAATTTATTCATTTGATATCAAAATGCACAGTTGATTTCTTTATAACTCATTCGAAGCCCTTTTTTTTCAAGTAAAAATATTTTTGTTGAAGAAGGGTATTGCGAAGATGCCATTTCAAAATATATTAATCTGAATAATAATTATACTAACTCTAATCATCCTTTTCAGGGTACTAACGCAATAGAGATCTGAACTTTATTTATTTATATACTCGTTTCCCTTCTTTGTAGTTAATTAGGCAACATCTCTAAAAGACTAGTTGCCATAAATAATTATTTTTGAAAACAACACTTAAAAATGCAAATGTAGTGAAACATGCTTATTTAAATTGAAGTATTTGTAATATTTACAAAAACAAAATTCTAAACACGATTAGGAGTTAAATAGAGTGATAATGTGTGTGATGTGATGTGAGATAATACATTCTTATTTCATAACATTCTCCTTTTTTGCCGAGAGGATGCATTAATTACATCTCAATTAGTTATTTATTTGTCATACAAGAAAAATACAATAATACAATGCAGAAATTTTTGAATTAAGCAAACTCTATATAATTTTCTATCAATAGTGATTGTGAAAATGAAAATAATAATTACTGTAGTAACTTATTCAAGATATATTTTGAATACTGCTACTAACTTTTTTAAAAAAAATAGTTGCTTTCAAACATTTAGAATGAAAGCGCATAGAGTAAGTAAAAAAAGCGTAGTCCTGCAATTAAATAATTTGATTTAAAGTTAATTTTGCTCAACCAAATTTCCAAGAAGAGATATAGAAAAAAAATCAATGAAGGTTGAATTAAAATAAAATATAATCTCTTTTTTTATTCCTTTTAGTCCAATCGCATCATCCCATATATCAAATAAAAAGCCCGTTCTTCGATTTCTTAACTATACAAAAGATGCAATTTCCTCCTTCTTTCGAATTCGATTTCGGAAACTTATTTCCTTTTCCTTCGAAACACGCCAACCTTAAAATCAAATTTTCTCTTAACATAAAATGGATTTCCAGTAGATTTAAAATTCGAAGCAGATTAATACACATGTTATCCTTCTTTTTCTTAGTTGCCATCTTGTAGAAGTGGAGCACGAGTTCTTAGAAACAGTTTTAAGTGTGTTTATTCTTTGCACTTTTCTAAAGTTCCTAGGAGTACGCTTTTATACATCAAACGATTATGTTTACAGAAGATGTTCTATTTTGCTGCTTCGTTCATGGAAAATTTCGAAATAGAGGACTTAATCCAGATCTGTCAAAGGATATGGATGAAGAGTCCATATTAAAACTTTTCTGAAAAATTCATGCCAGTTTTTCGTTTAAATGGAATATCTATGTGTGTGAAAATGTGTACTTTAATAGAAAAATGTCTAGTATTAGAAATGTTTGGGGGAGAAAATGTACAGTTAAATTATTAGCCAATTTCATTTGAATATGTACTTTTTTCACATAAACTTTAAATTATTCTTTTATAACATTTATATTCTATCCATTTTAAAGTAGTTTTTTATTTTATAAAGCTACCTGGAGCACCAGTCTCAAGAAATTGTTTGGTATGAAATATACACCTAGCATAACACTATTGCAATAAAATCTTAAAAACTATACAAATATACTTAATGATTTGTATATTTTAAGAAAAATTAGTATAAACCATTTAAACTGAGTATACAATGTTTTCGATTATACGTTATGTTAAATTCTCTAATATTCTGTAATAATTCTCGAATATTATGTAATTCTCTAACACAATTCTCTGCACGGAATTTTTACAGTTCTTGACACACATGCTTCATCTTATTATCAAAGTGTCTTGTTTTTGTACTTTTTTGTTAGTCATTTAAATTATTTATAACTCAAGCTACTGTGGCTTCCAAAAGTTAAGGTACTACCGGTTTATGTGTGTGTGTCTAAGTTGCTATTTAAGGGGATGGTGGACTTTGAAATTGGCGAAAATCGTCCAAAATATGGATTTTTTTTTATGAATTATGATTTTCGTGAGTTCACTGAACCATATGCAAGAAACCGCATGTGTCTAAGTAATTTTATTAAAAAGTTATAAGTGTTTAAAAAAATTTAAATGGACCCAAAAATGTAAACAAAAGCATGTGCTTAGGTTGTCATAATTTTTTGAGGTTTTTTTTTTAATATTAGAATTAATATTTTCGTGTTTTAACAACTACACATTTTAACTGCAACCTTTAACTGTTTTATCGCTGTTTACTTACTTCCACTTGTTTACAAAAGTCGAAAGTATTGCCTGTTTTTAAAATTGCACATCTTTGATTGCTGTCTGTTTCGCAGTAATATTTATCTCTACGGAATCAAATTTTTGTATCTAAAATCCACAAAAAAGCTTCAAAAACATATACAATTGTCCTGTATTTGTTTACAATGGATGCTATTAGTAGGCGCTATCGAAAACTTAAAGGTAGGCCATCAAAAAGAAGGAGTTTGTGTGCATCCAAAGTACAAAAGAGATGGGGAAAAAATCACATGCAAAGTGATTTTGATAGTACTGTGTGTGCTAAAAACTCTGATATTCTGCTTGCTGAAAATTCAATTATGCATACTGAAAACTCTATTTGTGATGAAGGTTCAGATGCTGGTGAAAATGAACAATATTTGAATGCAAGTGCCAGAAAATTTCAAATGTTTTCTTCTACATCAACATCAACTTTTTGTCCTAGTGAGAAAAGTACATATGTTTTGATGAATAATGATATGTGGTCTTCTCTTTTATGTAACATAAAATGTGATGAATGTGATATGTGCTCATTGGATGTTGAGTGTAATGGTGCTTATGGTTTTTCTTCAAAAATAGAACTAAAATGTAAAAGCTGCAAAAAAATATTTAATTTTGTATTCTCTAGCCCACGAGATGATGATAGCAAATGTTTCGAGGCAAATAAAAAGCTCGTTGAAGCTTTTCTAAAAATTGGGAAAGGTCATGCAGAATTAGAACTTTTCTCTATGGCTTTTGGCATTCATGCAATGGATAAGAAAACATTCTCAAAATGTTTACTTAAATTATATGAAGAAAAGTGTAGTTTTAAAGAAGACATTCTTGAAATTTCCCGGAAAGTGGTCCAAAAACACCATGAAGATTTGCTCGGCATTGCTAATGGTGTTATAGACATCACCGTTTCATATGATGGAACATGGCAGAAACGGGGACATTCATCATTGTACGGGATAGGAATCGTTATCGACATTTTGACTGGGCTCATTATCGATTACGAAATCTTTTCCAAATATTGCCCAGAATGCACTACCGCAAAAAGGGATCTTGGAGAAAATAGTGCTGAGTACTCCATATGGTACAAATCACACCAAGAAGAATGCAGCGGAAATTATGTAGGATCTTCTAATGCCATGGAAATTAAAGCTGCAGAAATTATATGGAAAAGATCCATTAAAAATTGTGGTATGCGATACGTGAGCATCTTGTCAGATGGTGATGCCAAGACCTATCAACATTTATCATCATTAAATGTGTATGGTGACTGCATAAAAATTGTGAAAGAAGAATGCATTAACCACGTGGGAAAAAGGCTTGGCACAGGACTCCGTAATAAAATTTCAGAGTGGCGGAGTAAAGGTATCACCATTGGTGGGCGGAAAGAGGGCAACCTCAAAGAAAATACCATTGTGAAACTGACTAACTTTTACAGAAAAGCTATAAAAGACAATGCACCAGATGTAAGAAAAATGAAAGGTGCAATTTTAGCTTCATTGTTTCATTGTTCATCAACAGATAAAACTCCAAAGCATAGTAAATGCCCTACTGGTTCGACATCATGGTGCTTTTACCAGAGGGTATTGGCTAAAAATGAGAACCCTATGTCCCATTCACTGATGAAAACTAAGCTCTCGGAACAAGTTCTGGAAAAAATACTTCCAGTATATCAAAGGCTTGCAAACGATGAGCTTTTAGAAAGATGCAGTGCGGGGAAAACTCAGAATGCCAACGAAAGCATCCACAGTGTCATTTGGAAAAACTGCCCAAAAGAAACTTTTGTTTCTAAAAAGCGACTTGAAATGTGTGTTATATCTGCCATAGGTGGATATAATTTTGGTTGCTTCAATAGTTTAGCTATTGAGCACAATGAGTTAAGTGCTGTATCTGTGGACATTTCCCATAAACGTGATAAACGACGCTTAGCTCAGAGTGAAAAAAAGAATTCTAGTGATTGGAAAAAGAAAAGAATCAGTAATAAATTGGCCAAATCATCCAAAATTACAAGGAACATTAAAAAAGAAGGTGAAACATATGGTTCTGGCAAATTTTAAATGTTTTTTCCAGTAAATTAATATTTATTTGTACTATCACTGAAAACATTTTACCGAAAAACTGTATCATGTGAAACCATTTTATTCTTTTATTAATTTTTTTCTCTCTTCAAATTATGCTTATAAATAAATAACCTAGTATAAATATGTCTGTTATTAAATAAAATGGATGTTTAATAATATCAGAACAACAATTATAAAAGGTAAGTGGAAAAACATTTTTAAAATGACTTTTTCTCAAAACTTTGTTTTTTCAGATTTACGTGCTTTTAAAATGTTCCATGCGTCTCAGTTTTTGAGCAAATTGCTTGAAATTTCTCGTGAAGAATACTGATAAGTACATAAATAAATCTGGGTATCTATTTAAAATTTTGACTTCATTTAGATAGTTAAATTTCATTTTTAGTGTACAAAATCTGATATTTTACAGAAAATTAAGTACAAATGAACAAAAACCTTTCTAAAAAATTAACCGGTGCATGAAATTGCTAAATAATACCCATTTATGTGTAACGTGTACTAATAAACATTAATAATGTTAGACGAAGTCAAAAAATAAAAAAATTGGAACGCATGGAATGTTTTTCAAAAATTTAAAATTTATTAATTTTTTTTAATTTAAAAAAAAATTTTAATTGAAAATTTTTTTTAAAGATATATTTGATCTAGTTGTATTCCAGTGTATATGCTCATAAATTTTCATTACTCTTACTTCATAATTAAAAAAAAAGTTTTTGAAAGTCCACTGTCCCCTTAAAGAATCTAAAAAAAACAAATTTGAATGATAGGTGTATTCAACAGTTATTTCTTTCAATTTTCAGTTGAAATTTACATAAGTGTGAATGCGTTACAAAAAAAAAAAAAAAAAAAAAAGAGCACACATTGTGAAAAACTACATTCTTGGAGAAAACATTACATCTCCTTTTTATGTGGTAAAATGTCATAGGAACAAAACAAAAAGGGGTTATAATAAAGAAATATACCATTTACTTGAATGCATTGGTGGCATTGACTTTACATGCTATCAATTAAATTGTCGGACAATGAAATGGAAAGGGAAAACCAGACACGGAGTAAGCTTTGCTCCATCTTATTTAATAATCTTGGAGGAGGACTTAAACCAGCAACCTGTCTGCCAATATAGTCTCAACAAAGTTCTATTGGATTCAGGACTTTGAACTGAGCAGCTCATTCCATTCATCCTAAACCATGGCCGAAGAAAGCCTTCAATGATCTCAGCTCTGTGAGGTTGTGCTTTATCATCCAATAAAATGAAATCATTACAAATAGCACCAGCATATGAGTGGACATACGGATCAAGGATCTAATCCCGATATCTCACACCAGTCAGAGACCTTCCGTTGAACATATGCAGATCAGTGTGAGCAAAGAATGAGATCCCCACCCCAAACCATGATTTCACCACCTCTAACTTTGTCTTTCATCAGTGTTGGGTTGATGGTATCTAGTGCATTGTTCCCTCCAGATCAGCTGACACCCTGAATCGCTTTCCAGAATGAGTCTGGACTCATCTGTGGAGAGTAGAGAAGCACATTGCTAACTGCTCCAAAGAACGCTTTCTCTTGCCTACAAAAAGAGGACCCTTCTGTCCCAACGGAATTGCCGTAAGAATATTTGGCATGCCACACCCACATGAGGACGAGCATTATCATGCAAGATGATAACACTGCCGGACAGAATTTCTCGTCAATGTGTCCTGATACATCTTCCTACAATATATGGTGTCACAGTACATGGCATCATTGGCAGTTGTAACGTTTCACATTCTCTTCTCTTCAATGCCCACTTTATTTGGACGACCCTTATCTCTATCTCTCTCTATAAAGGAGATAAGCGACTCATTCATCATGATATCCCCAAAACTACTGGACTTACTTACTTGGCAGGTGTGTTCCTTACATGGAGTAGCGATCCACTACAAAAGGGTTTTGCGAAAATTAAACCTCAGGGGAAAGGGTGTGTGGCGTGAAATGCCATTATAGATTATCATTCCCGTTTTTACCACTGGTACGAAGCTAAGAGTCCTGGCATATCTATAGAGTGCAAGAGTTCCAGGGCTCATCAGACGGCCTTGGTGGGCTATAGAAGCGGTCACCTGCGTAATATGACTTTTGTGCAGGCGGGTAAAGTCTTTATTTACCTGCCCCTGCCCTCTCCCTGCTTCTCCTGCTCATCTTCTGGACTGCTGGGGCATTTCTCTGCGACAGTTGTATGAAGAGCAAGACCTGGTATGTGACAAATGGTCTAGGTGTAGCCTTTCCTGCTCCAAGGGGATTGGAAAAAACAATATTCCCGTTTTTGAATTATTAGAATTACAGATTTGAAATTTGGCAAGCATGTTCCTTCCATAAAATGGAGATCCGCGACAAAAAGGGTTTTTTAAAAATAGACCTACAAGAGGGGATAGGCTACAATAGGGGTTTTTCGAAAATTGACACCCGAAAGACGTTGCTAGAGCTTAAGGTACATATAAGGTATAGGTAATAGTACAGATAAATATTCCCGTTTTTGAACAAGACTATAAACTTGAAATTTGTTAACAATGTTTCTTTCGTTGAACAGAAAAACGCTAAAAATGGTTTTCTAGAAAATCAACACCTATGAAAGATGTGAGATGATACTAGGTCGCACAGATAAGAAAAAGTTCCAGAGTTTGCGAACTACTAGTCCTACAGGAATGAATTTCAGTGTCAATGTTTCTTTTGTTGAATAGAAATCCGCTAAAAACGGCTCTTACAGAAATCGACTCTCAAAGGAGGTTAATTGATTTATGGATTAAAAAAATCCGTTTTTTATTAGATATAACAAGCATGTTAATTTTATAAAATAACTTAACTCACTGGTTCATTAGCCCTTGAGGGACAAGGCCTAATGTGCCCAACTCAGTATACGTGAATTTGGCCCTGAGGTGCATGAACAGATATTCCAGTCAGGTGGTCAGTCTGACTCTAAACGTCCAGTGTTAAGTTCCCAAGCAAGCTTGGTACTCACTAAAGGGATGAAAGGCTGAGTCGACCTTGTCTAGACCAAGGTTCGAACCTCGGACTTGTGGTGTGGAAGCGAGATGCACTAACCATTCAGCCACTGGGCTTTTATATTTTTTATAAAATATAGATAGATTAAAAATGGGTTTTGTGAAAATATACTTTTGAATAGAAAATACGAGAGCGTAAATGATAATTCAATTTTAATTGTAGAAATTAATGTAAATTATTATTTAGATGTCCTGTGTCTTATTAAAATCGAGATGTGAGAATTTTAAGAATGTTTTTCAATACGGTTGAACGTTTAATATTAGGACTCAGATATCGAAAATTTAAGTTTATGTTACCATTAAAGTGTGATATCCGTTATTTCATAAAATAACTAGATATTTCTTGAAATAACTCGACAAATCAGTTAAAGTGTATACAATTATGGAATTTTATGATTTACCTGAGTATTCTATAGAATAACGATTACTTGATCGTTAAAGTATGAAATACGGCAATAGAAAGTTCTTTGAACTGGCTCTAGTTGTTTTTAGTCAATTTTGAAGCTCAATTCAAAGTGTCATCACAGAAATAGTTGCTCTAATAAATATTGAAATGTAAAATAAAGGTATTTCATAAAATTTTAACTAATATTCTCTTACACTTTTGTTTGAATAAGTTTATGCAAGTTTTCTTCCTAACATGTACTTTTTTGATAATATTTAAATATAACTATTTCTGCAAAATATTCTTTTCTCATTTCTGTTTAACAAATGTTAGCATTATGAGCAATAATAAATATTATCATCTGCGTTTTCTTATTATTTATCAATTAATGACCCGCAATAGGGATAGAATGTGTTTTTCGAGAGTTTTTAGCTATTTATGATCAATTAATTTATAAAGCAACTCTGAAATTGTTTATTTTTCAAGTTAAAGAGTCTAACTTTAGTTGTTTTATAGACTAAATAGTTATTTCATAGAATATCTAAGTAAAATATGAAATATTTCCTCTGTTATATACTTTAACTGATTTGTCTATTCATTTGATAAAATAACTGAATTATACATTTTAACGGTGACATATACATAAACCGTATATTTTCAAACAACATCATGAAATACCCAGTGAAGCAGGTGGTTAACGGCAAGCATAAATATGAAAATAATTTTGTATATAGCTTAGAATTCTACAACGTCAAATTAAAAATCTTTTTGCTGTATTTTTTCTGAAACATTGAAAAAAAAAACCTACCTATCCTACCTATTAGAGATTTTACTTTTCTATCTTTGTTAGTAGTGGACGGAAGGATAGACATCCTTTTTTCAACAATTCAACATTTTCTTTATGTCTTAATGTATACCCATTAATATTTTTTTTAATTTAATTTGTCACTAATCTCTCGTGAATTGTATTATTTTCCACATATTAACCATGCTTCCATTTTGAAAGTAACCATTACATTTGAAGGATGTCGCTCGAAATATTTCTACTTCTAAAACATTTCTCTGAGGATTTCTTTTTTACTCTTTCTCAGGCTTTTCTTATTTATCTTAATTTTTTTACGATTCTAATTAAAGCGGATCATTTATTAAATAAAAAATAATGTATTTCTTATTTTTTTTGACTCCTAAAACACAGAGGTAGGAGCTTTATTAAAATTTTAATTGACTTTTTAGGTCATTATTCGATTGAATTCTGAAAACTTTCTTTGGCGTCTAAAATGAATAAAATTCTATTTTTTTTATTTCATTTTAAGATTTTTTTTCATGAGTAAATACATTTTTTTCTCATATTCTCCCATATTTAATACCCTTTGTATTGCTAATGCAAATACCGTAAATTTAGGCGTATAACACGCAACTGAACTTTCAGGCTGATTTTTTAAAAAAATATTTTTAGGTATATTCCCCGTATAACACGTACCCTCTTTCTTTGGAAGAAATCTGAAATATTAGTGGACAATGCTGTTATATTTTGAAGTAATTTATTCGAGGTATTATCCCAGACATTTCAAAAAATAGTATACTTCTAGAACTGCAACTCTTCTAGAGAACTTCATAAGGCAAGTCAATTATTTTAAATTAACAGTATTTCGATGCATTTATAAGGAAGAGTTTTTTTTTGCATACTCAACTCTTTTGTGTGTTATACGCCTTATTTTATGGTAATAATAATTTTTTTTTCTGATAAGGTGACATTAAAGGTATAATTAAAACAAATTGCAGTACTATCAATAATATATTACGTAAAAAATGTTATGTTGCCAATTTTGGGTAGTTAGTGCTCAATTATATCTTAAAATAGTGTAAATAATTTGAACTGCATGTTTAATAAGTTAATACTACTTTTTGTTGCATCTATTTTATTTTAAAAACTAATATATTTGCAAGCAACACCATTCCTTACGTTATAATTACATTCCTACTAGAACTTGGCGAAATATTTTAGACAGAGCAAAGTTGTTATCATTTTTTGCTATCAAATTTGGTGATTTTGAAGAACCATATGGATGCTACTGAAAATTAGTAGAGAAATCTATTACATCGCGATCTATGACATAAGTGAATTGATCGAGAAAGCAGTGGAATGTAGCTGTTGAGACTATCAATTGCTGTTGTCTGCTGTGGTAAGAAGATGTATCTGAGTGTTGTAGAATGTCTGAGGACTTTCTGGAACTTTTTCTACGAGTTTTGCTGTTGTTTAACCTGTATTCTAAGGTCTGTTTACGTCTCAACGAACTGCGTCGCTCTTGAAAAACTGTTTTGTTCCTTAGAATTGACAGCATAAAGTCTTTGAACCTTGATCTACGCAACAGATTCATTCTTTCCCTTAAATAGACTGCTGTTATTGTTATGACATACTGTCATAAATTTATTATTAACTAAACATTTTTTTTAAAAAAAAAAAATACGCACTGCCTTTCTCATTTAATTTATAGAAGATTTTTATCAATCAAAACATTGGAACTCTAATGTAAGATTACGACTTATATTACAAAAAAGCTCATCTGAATATCCTCCGTGTTTTGAGAAACTAAGATCCCACAATTTTTGTTTTAAAATATATTTTTAACTTTCATAAAGAGTTTGTGCACATTAGGATTTCTGTTTTGTAAAATATCCAATGTTTTTTTATAAAATACAAAAACAAGAGATTTTTTTCTGTGTTTCGCAGAAGATTCGCCTTTGGAAGATTACTTCCCATCTACATGATGTTACAGTTTTCACCAGTGAGAAGCGCAAAACTAGGGATTACAAAACCGGTATACCAGCATACCGAATACCGGTATTTTGAGCCATTTGTACAATTTTGTAATACCGGTATTCAGAAGTTTAAATACCGGGTTTTCGGTATTTACTAAATTTTTTTTTAAAATTGTTTCCATTATATGTTCAGAAATCGCTAACATAGCAAAATAGTATACATTTTTGTTTTTGTGTCTCCCTAATGGACAAAATTAATTAGACTGTGGATATAAAGTTGCACTGTACAATCAAGAAAAGTGACAAAATATGTGAATCATCCAAGGAGATGGGCCAAAACTATCCTATTACAGCTCAGAGCGATATTGCATACGCGCAGGATTCGTAGTCTGATATTCGTATCTGTGAAAAACAAGGTTGTGGTTGTGAAAAAAGTGTTGGAACAAAGTGTTTTAAATTGGTAAGTTTGTTATTCACATTGTATTTGCATATCATACTGTAGGGTTCAAAATATTTTTCAGATTCATTATATACACTGGTGTGCAAAACTTAAGCAACAATGTAAAAATTTAGCAGATAGCCATGAAATTGCAGAAAAGGAGGTCTGGAGATCAGTA
>BMAV01001092.1:282539-307764 GCA_019973955.1 Trichonephila inaurata madagascariensis
TGGGGTGTTCTCTACACCCCGCGAGTGACGACGGTAGAAAAACAGGCACGAGTGACCGCGGGTTAACACTTATTTTCGACATTATACCCCTCTCTCTTTGAAAATGTTCCATATTACTATATATATACTACAAAAACACAAATTGTGAAGTTGAATGCTTGAATATCTATGAACAACTGCCAGACCGTGGAGCGTGGACGTATTCATTGTAGCAAGCCGAGAACATACATGAACGGATGAATTTTAAACCGTCTTATGCTGCCAAATGCTACGCCATCGCGGGACAGGACATCAACACGTGAACCCAATCCCACGGAAGCGAGGGATAATGTCTAAAGGCTCATCCCTTGCTATCGCGGGACGAGCTTATCATCAACATTCATTCGCTTTTTTAGTCGGCGTGTGGGGCTAAAATTCATTTGTATGGCAGGCATCACAGTAATCGCTTTTTTCTCCTACAGCGGTCGTGAACGCATTAAGCGTCAGCGTGTACTTTAAAAGAAGATACATGTGTCATCTACACATTTATCGAATCATTCGCTTAAGTAAACAAGTTTGCATCGATAGTGAAAAAGCCAATTCTCTAGTCTGGCTGGCATCGATGTTCCATAAATATGTTTCTTTTAGTATACGTTTCTTAGGCCTTAATGAAGGTGGCCACCCCAAAATGATTTAGTGTTTCAACTGCCGATAGCAATCGACTTAATGCTCATTCATATATTAGATATATTATTTAGATATTTAAGTTAGTAATTGGTCTGATGGTTTCCCTAGCTTAAGTTAAATTTAGACAGTGATTTTATAATCTTAAGGGCTGTCGGAAAGCTACTTGTTTTTTGGCAGTTTGAGATTTTTACGTTTTCAAATTGTTCAGAGTTTCACCTTTTTAAAGATATCTTACTTTAATCTCTAGGGCAATTAGAAGCCCTTAAAACCTATTTTTATTAAGTCATTGAAACTGGGCCACACCCATTTGAATAGCGACAAATGTAAACAAAGCAATTCGCTTTTGCTTAAAAGTTGATGTCTAATATAAGCCAAAACATTTATCCTTTATTGAAAACTAAGCCTTTTATTTTTTTTATTTCCTAGCCGATTAGAAGTCTCACTGTATACATTAAAATCAATTTATCTCAAAATGTAAATTTTGATGTTCGATGTAACCTTTTCTGAGAAAGTACTGTTCACAGGTATGCAAATTTTTTTTATGATATATTTATAATGATGGCGAAAATATAATGAAATGAGCCTTTTGTAAAAAACTCAAAAATTCATTTTGTACAGGTATTTTTATGTGGAAATGGGTCAAATTTCGCAAAGTTTGATAAAATATTTTATTAATCATGAAAAGAATCAAAATTAGGAAAAAGCTCATTTCAGTATACTAAGAAATGAGTACTTTAATTGTATGAAAAATTTCAAGCATGTACATGTAACAGATTTTGAGAAACGCTACATCGAAAACAACCAATATAACATTGTCCGTATATATATAGAAAGAGAGGTTTCCAACTGCCCTTAATAAAAGAGTCTTGGTTTTATAAATATATCTCCTCCTTTGGTGTATTCTCACATCTCCGCGGGTGGGAGTTCACTACAATTCATCTAGGTAACATATTTAGTTGATTAAAGTTTCATGATCACAGCTCAGTGTAAGAGGGAGAATTTTTTTTTGGGAAAGTATATCTAAATATCCATACATTTTTTGGACTGTTCCTTACCGTAAGGGGGAGTCAACAATATTAAATTAAGCTTTTTATGTACCTTTTTCTGAGAAACTGTTAAATGCGTAGAATTCAAATGTTGTTTGCATATTAATTAGACTTTTGTATTTATACTGAAGTTTAATTTTCCAAGTACATTGTTCAGTGTTTTCAAAAACATACTTTTAGTGAGCATCACTATGAATTTTGTGAAAATTGAAATTTTTTGTTACGATAACTGCTCTTTAGCTAAATATTTTGGGAATATCTCAAAACGCTGTCTTCAGTATATATAGTTACAGTAATATGCAGTTCAAATTGCAGATTTATTCATGCAGTAAATTCTGAGAGAAAAGGCACACACAGTTTTAAAAACCTCATTTTGAGAAAGTTGCATTTTAAATTAAATGTCACTTCATCACAAAAATTCTGAATTATAACCAGCATTTGTCCTATTTTCTTTAACATTAGGTTCTTTTCAATTTCTTTCAATACTTTTCCTGTTTCCTTTTTTGCTTAAATTTCCCAGAAAATATATACATATTTGTCTATGAGATACTTTGTAGCATTTACATCATTTTCCTCAAATTGTGTATCAATCTTTAAAGAATTTTCTGCTCTGATGCATCACCCACGTCAACATTGATCGTAAAGTATCATAAATATATTGTAAATATGTATCAATATGGTTTTGGTACACATTTGAGAATACATGATTGTACGACTTTTTGAAGAATTTTGTTACGGTTTTGTATGTTTACATACAAACACAATTTCTAAAGGTATCAGAATTCTAAAGATTCCTTAAACTGGATAAATGATTATTATAACTGCCAAAATAAAACTATTTTTATGTTTCAAGTATGAAACTTATGTATTTTTATGTATGTAACAAGATTCAAAAGGGAATCCACATTTAGGTATCTTAAATGATAAATTAAATTATTTTAATTCAGCATCCTGAACAAGATGTAGTGAAGAAATTTGTAGAAGGACATAATATTTTGATAGGAATTGCTCATCCTTACTACATATTGTATATATAACTAGCTGGTATACCCGTTCTTTTTTGGAAGGGGTAATTGAGAAATTAAACAATACAGATTGAAGGATAAAGCTTTTTATGGGTTAATTTTTCGTTAATTGAAAATTTTTTAAAAAAATGCATATTTTAGCTGAACAAAAAATCACACTATTTGAATTTGAAGTCTGTAGGTCTAATAGCTCATAAAAACGATTTAAAAAATATTATAACACCCCCGTAACTATTTTGTGGATCGATTTTTGAAAACACCTTACTAATCTGATTTCTCCTCAGCAAAAGTAACACCTTATTACAAATTTTGTGTAATGAATGCTTAAAATAGTATAAACAATATATCTTTATGTGTAATAAGTTAATATTACTTTCTGTTGTATTTATTTGATGTTAAAATTCTGATAAGCGCAAGCAACACATTCCTTACATTCTAATAGCGATTCAATGGAAGTTAAGCGAAATGTTGGCGACAGAGCCAAGATGGCATGATTTTTGTTGCCCCTGTTGGCTACTTGATGATTAATGGAACGGTGCAGAAATTGATATGCTGCAGCATCACCTGGTGGGGGGCTGCAACGAAGAAGATAGCACAAAAAACCTTCTCCGAAAAAAATACATATACAAGTCAATTTTCAAATTGATCCATTGAACGGTGTTGGAGTGATGCGATTTCACATATACAAACATCTATTTTTATATATATAGATTAAAGCAAACTGATATTTTGAAACATGTTCTTTTTCACTTACCTGTAAAAGAATAATTGATTTGTGCAATAAAAATAATTACTATAGAAAAATATAAGGGAATTACCATATTTATTCAAATCTAAGCCTCAATTGCTTCTAAGCCGCATCCCGAATTTTAAATATGTTTTTATTTAAAAGTATTGTCGTCGATTCTAAGCCTCGCCCTAATTTCTCCCTAATGTTTTGCGAAAAATTAAAAAAAAATAATTAAATTAGTTTGTATTTTTATCAGTATTACAAACTTTTAAATTCATACGGGATCCTGTAATTTCTTTAACCGTCAGATGAAAATCGGATCACGTTGCTTACGCCATTGATGCATATTTATTTCGTACGTATCAAATTTCTAGCCGCTGCTCTTTTTCCCTTTTTCATCTGCATTTAAAATCACCTTCCGACATCTCGGATGGTTAGAAGATTGAAAATAAGCGTCTTCAAAAAAAAAAAAAAAAAAAATGCTTAAATACGGGCAGACTTTTAAGTTCAGGTTAAACTGAATACTGAAGACAAACTGCGGAATGTGATGAATCATTGTTGCAAGTGGTCAGAATTTTCACAAACATTTTTTTTATTTGAAAGCGGGGGAAAATCAATTTCTCCTTCAAAATATTATTTTTTGCCTTTGGTTCTAAGCCGCACCCTATTTTCAGTAGCATCAACGCTTGAAAAATAAGACGACTTTGATTCGAATAAATATGATAATAATAATATCCTTGGATACAACTTAAAATATATCTAAACATGTAATTTTCTAATACTTACACTAGTCAGTTTCTTACAAAGAAATCACAAAATATAAAAATGAATTTAAAAATATTAACTTTATTCTTTTAAAAATTATAGTTTATAGAACTGATTTTTACTACTGTTATATTATAATAATAATATTTTCACGTAGATTAAATTAATGTGTTAATTCCATACTTAAGTGAAATAATAAAAATTCTCGATAGCCACAACTCAAAATTTTCTTCCACGAACTAAATATTTCCTGTACTTATATATTGCCATCGAAAGTTCCAGAACTTCCCATAACCATAATTACAGTTAACTTTTATAAATATAAGTACAGTTGATAATAATAAAAGCATGCAGAAAGAAAGAATTATAATGATAAATTAGCACTAGACACAAAATTAAAGTCAATACAAAATTACGAAAGAAATTTTTGGCAAGTCGCCCGCAGCCGGGCACGTGAGTCCAAGCCGCAAATCATGTCTATGGTAACCGAACTGAACTATTATTGCTACAATATTATAAATGCGAGTATATTCTATCGCATTATTATTTTAATCTCTAAGTAAAATATCTCGTTAATAAACTTATTTTAAATAATACTTAGTCGAAAATGAAAAGAGTTTATTTAATCTTCGTTATGAAATTTAATTTGCATAACTATATCGTTCTTTTAATATTACTTGTGAGAAAGCTGTTACAAAGAAATCTGTATATTCTTTGCAGACGATTCAATGACAAAATGGAATAGCAAATAAAATTTAAAATATTTATTGCATGGCATGCATTTGGAATTCACATTTATTTAATTTATGTTATTCAATTTATATTTATTTTTATTATTATTTACCTAATGGAATTATTCAATTTTCGTTAACTAAAACTTAAAATCTCAATAAATAATTTACAATTGCAATTATTTTCATCATAGATAAAACTATCGTAAATAAATTTACTGAATGGGTACCTAAAAAGAAAAAGTCTTTGAAATAATTCTTAAGGGACTCATTTTTACATAATCAAGGAAAAATAATACTCAAAACTAATTTTTCGAAGTATAGAGATCGAGTGGTGGCAAAAAAAAAAAAAATGTAGAAAATTGTCACCAAAGAGGCGTTTGTTGTCTTTGCTTAAAAGTCTCCAGAAATAGGAGTTTCATTGAATAATTAACATTACCAGTGCTTCTGAATTATAAATTCCAATAAGTGAATTTTTTGCGGTTTGTACATAATTCAATAATCGGCTATGAATTATGGAAGAAGTCCTTAAGTGTTGTTACTCCTCATATATTGTGTATTTCTTGTATCTAGATTCAATTATCTACATTGCCCAATTATGAAAATGGCTAATTATTTATAAAGAGATGATAATGAGTACAAAATGAGCATTATAATTTTAATTTGTTCAACCATTTGGATGTTCTTTTTTTAAATAGTAAAATAAATTTAGATGACTTGGTTTAGAATAAATGTGATTAATCTTTCCGTGGAAAATGTACTTAGGTGTTTTTTATTTGTTTAAACCAGCAATTAATTTTGTCCGTAGATTTAGGGTTTATTTTAGCATTTACATTTTAAAATTGAAATATTTAGATTGTATTAATGATTTATATGAGAACTCTCTCTCTCTTAAGAAATAGCATGCTTAATAATTACTTTTCAGCTGCTTGAATTGTCAAATTTTTTTCAGTATATATCCTTGGAGAAAGTTATTATTTTCTCTTAAGATATCAAAACATGCTGAGAGTACCTTTTGAAAAGTAGCATATTTAAAGATTATAAATACTTTTTAGGGATCAGTACCAATAAATATTAATATTTAACCATCCTTACTTAAAATAAAGTGCCTACATTTTGCAAAAATCCCGACTATAAGTAAAATTTTTGTAATTTTAAAAAAAATATTTAAAGCAGTTAGAGAAGAAAATAATTAATTTATATTCATAAAATTAAACTAAAATCACAAATATTTATCTGAGAAATGTTTAAAAATTTTGACATTTGATTGCAATGTTTACTGGTGGTGAGGTTTAGGCTGTACTCTGCCTTCATGCAAACAACACTTATATTAAACGCCACATGCGCAAATTTGTTTTGTTCTAATTGTATTTATACTTAGATGCAATGTTGTCCACTGCTTCTAAACTCCACTTTTCAATGAGTCATATCAAGTAGGCTATTAAGTTTGACTCGTAAATTTGCACTGAATTTGCACATTATTTTCATTATGTTTAAATTTTGCTTTAATTTAAAATAAAGTTTATTTTTAACTGAAAAATATAAGGGTAGTCCAAACAAAAAATGGACACGCGCAATTGTGTCCAAATGATTTCAGCTATAGCAGCGTTACCGAACATGGATACAATGGGAGGTAGGCGGTGTACACCGCAGACAAAGTGCAGTGATGAAACCTGTTCTTGGTAGAGGAAATAAATTAAAAGCAAAGCCATGCTATTTATGGATGCGCCCGTATATCGGAGCAATGCACGGTAGTATGGTTTATGATTGCAAAAGGTGAGCTAAATGTGTGTAATTATCGGGGAATGGTGTCAGTCTCTGGCGATCACTGCTTATTTCGAACAATTGGTGCAAAATTTTCGTGAAAAGGGGCCAACGATACCAAATCTCCATGGTAATACCAGCCCAAACGTCTCTCGTGAAGCTGAGACAACCTTACAAAAAGCTCACTGAAAAGTGTTGAAACACCACCGTACAGTCCGGGTTTATTTGTCTGAAAACTTCCACACTTTTTTCCATTTAAAAGAGCATTATATTTCCATTCGGACGATGATTTGAAGGAATCTATTCAGGACTTTCTCGAGAATCAACTACAGTCCATCTACAGCGAAGACATAGATCTATTGTCGAAACAATGAGATCTGTGTTTCAACGTCAAAGGCGATTTATTTTAAATTCCGATAAAGGTATTTTTTTTTATTTAACTTGTTCACTTTCCATTTGGGCAATTCTTATATATTATTTTGGTGACATTGAATCTATTGCTAACCATTCTTTACAACAAATATTATTTAGTTATTGAAAGTAATATTGAAATAGTATCATTGTTCTTTCAAAACTGTGTTTCGACACATTTAACAAATGAACAATGTTGAATGGCAAAGTTGCTTCCGTACGAATGGCAAATCCATTTCACAGAATAATATCAAATTTAACAAAAGTGAGACAATTATTTGCAATCGATGGTTTTAAATGTAACACTTTTTATGTAACAGAAGTGTGAATGAAACTAGTCATCTGTACATTCATGAAAAGGGAATTTGTGACAGAGTGCATAGAAATTCTGAAAGTGGAACTGGTGCTAACATTACAAAATACATCTTATAAAAGAGAAATTTGAAATAAACCTTCGTCCTTTTGTGTGATATTTAAAATTTAGAGATTATGATTAAAAATAATACTTTGCAAGTTGTGCACACTTTATCATGTAGCTCACGAGTGTCAAACTCACGACCCGAGGGCCACATGCGGCCCGCAACGAAAATTTTTCCGGGCTGCCCAGTTTATCGGAGCACAATAATATAAAGTAAGACAACAAAATTTCTGTTGAAGTATTAAAGATTGTAGCAGAAAAGATATGTCAAGAGTCAGGAAGTAAACATCACATTTTCTTGTTCTCTTATATATGTTTATAGTAATGTATTATTCGAAATAAACCAACATTTCTATAAATATTCTTTCTTTTTGCGGCCTACCTAAAGTTAAACTGTGTTGGCTTGGCCCAAGTTAGCTTTTCAGTTGACATCCTATCTGTAGCTTATTTGTGTACCATGTGCTATTCGGAAAAATTGTATTGGTTTGCTTAACAGTTAACACTAGAATGTCCGGGACCCTTTATATCCGGGGTGAGCACTAAATCGATGGCGATCAACCGGTAAACCGCCAAGACTCTTTGGGGTGACCGCCTTTACTAAGACATAAGTCGCGCATACTAAAAAAAACATATTTGTGGAACACCAAAGCTAGCTAGACTGGAGAATCGGCTTATGACAACCCTTGCGACTATGTGTAGACGACACATGTACCATAACTGGAAGCACATGATGATGCTTAACACATTCTCTGCCACTATAGTAGTGTTTCTCAAACTGTGGAGCGCGACACCCTTAGGGAGCTCACTAATTCTACAAGGGGCCATAAGCCTATTGAAAAGTCAAAAACAAAAAATTATTTAAAAAATTATTAATTTACAGAAAGTAAACAAACAAAATACTTTCTGATGGAATAAAATATAGAATACGCATTTACACTGATATAATACACTTATAAATGTATCAGTACTGTACAATGTATATTTTATTATTAATTTAACAATACTAAGTTAAGAACAAGCTTGATAATTATCAGTCACGCCATGGGCTTGTATTAACACTTATCTTGATAATTTGTACGGTTTATGATTAATTCCTTAACTGCCGATTAAAAATTACGTGATTCGCTCCCCAATACCACCGTTTACCACGCAGATGAGTGTATTTTGATGTTTTTTTGAGGGGGAGAAAAGAAATAAATATGCAAATCCTCTGAAATAAATAAACTCTTCATTAACATTATTAGGTTATTTTATAGCATTTCAAAGCCGTCGGAATAATTTTATGGATAACACTGCACAGAAAAGATCGTAGTTGGGAAAGACGTATGTATACGTCCAGAAAATTAATGCTTTGGATGAGTGAGACGTTTTTATACGTCAGTGGCACATAAGAGGTCAAAGTCGAATTGTAGCTTTAGTGTCAAAGTATAGTATTATTGAATTCAATACATTGTTATTGTATGGAGGGGGGCACTATAAAAAAGATGATTGAATAGTGGTAGCGTATATTGAAAGTTTGAGAAGCACTGCACTATAGGGAAAAAAGCCAAGATGCCAGCATTGGAAGTGGGTTTTTCACCCACACGCCAACTAAAAATGATGTTGATCAGCTCTTTCCATGATAACACGGTATTGGGGCCTGAAACATCTCCCCACAACTTGCGCTTCTGCGGGATTGGATTTTTATGTTTAAATTACATTCTGCTATGGTGAAGCACCCGGAAGTGAATGTGTTAAGTACATACATAGGATTCAGATTCATCGGTTTACGTTTGTTCGCTACTCGCTGCATTGAAAACGTCCACGGCCCAGTAGCCGCTCAAAGTTGTTCAAACATTCAAATTGAAAATTTTGTGCTACTCCTGTTTTTGTAGTAAAAATAGTAATACGTTATGTTTTAAAAGAAATGTATAATGCCAAGAACACACACACAAGAAATGAAAAACATACAATTTTCATACATAATGGTAAGAACAGTTTTTCTTTACAATGATGAATGCAAAATTTGTGTGCTATATATGTCTTGCAAGTGGGGCATTTCTGTTGCGTATACAGACGCTTGCAAGAAACACCACTGAAATGTATTGATATCCATGTGATTCTTTATATCTTAAGCTTAATTTACTACTTGGCCGATAAACATCTTACCATATTTATTCGATTCTCAGCCACATCCCAACCATTAATTCTCAACAAGTTTTTGTGAAAAATGAAAAACAGTTTTAAACAGGAAACCGAAGTATTAAATTTTAAAAAACTAAAATAATTTTAACCGAATGCAGCAAATTTTTTCTTTAATTCTAAGCTGCATTCGATTTTTAATATTAACATTGAAAAAAAAAGTGCGGCTTACATTCTAATAAATACGGTAACAAATAATAAATATTGTTGGCCTCTTCTTTTAGCTCAGTACACCTGGAGATCGCAACAATTTGAAAAAGTTAAAAGTAGACCGTAAATTGGAAAAGTGCGCCCATCCCTGCTTTATATCATAAAATCTGACGTTGGCATTACGTTTCGCGAAGATTGTTAGACCACTGCTTTGTCTCAAAATAATTCTAATCGCAAATTTGCCAGGAGAATTAATATTATGCTGTATCCCTTCAGTGATATCCCTAACTACACATATATATATGGATTTACTGGAATATTGTCAATTGCATCTGAACTTTCTTCAGATTCTTCAAAGTCACTTTCATTCATTATTATGGCTTCATAGGAATCTAAATTAAAACAAGACTGCTCTCCACCATCCGATTCATTTTCAAAAAGCTCTCGCAAATAATTAGCAATTTCATCAGGGTTTGTACTTTTCCAAGAGTCATAGTTTCAGGGTGTCTGAACTGGACAAGGTTTTAAAATCGATTGATGTTTTTTTCCCCTTTCTTATGAGCAGATAAGCAAATGGTATGCAACGAAACACTTAGCCACTACGATTTTAAGCACTTACGTACAATCGCAATCTGTTGGCGACATTTTATGAAACTGAGCACCCCTGTGAACCCAATAGCATTGCATTCAATGTCGAATAAATGGGCGATATTAATCCCAGAAGTTGGTTTTACAAGCAGTATCTACTTAGTGAACTATTATTTGTTGAACGAAAACTATTTATAATGATCAATTGCCTTGCTGTCGAAACGACACCAGCGGATGTTCTAGGAATATTTAATTGTCAAATCTCTCCTAATTAACCTAGAACCACAAAACCATTTCTGTGTAATTACTATAGAGTATGATTAAAAGTCAAGAAATGTTTTCAAAATATCTGCAAAAGTGCGGAAACAAGTTCTGATGTCCTTTCGACATCAATGGATGTTCTAGTGTTAATTGATTTTAGTAAATGTACTATAGTAGCTATCTATGAAGGATAACGTAGTTTCCAGCTCTTGTACTCCACTTAGATGAAAGGACAGCTCTAAGACTCCCTTTTAAATTTTCTGACAACACTCTTAGACGCTTGAAAGCCTCAATACCAATTAAGGTGCAAAAACCTTATTATTCAAAGAAATTTAACCAGGAAGGCTGAAATTTATGAGCATTAATTTGATTAACTTTGTTAACTAATTTATAATTTATTTCAAAATCGCGTAAGCGTAGTTTATTATAAATAATGGTATAAGTTCTAATAAACTCAATAACAATTCCTAGAACTGTTTATAAATTATTATCCAAATAACTTTATCCCTTTTAACAACGATTATTTTGTAAATGGAGATATCTAAAAAAAAATGTATGCAACTAGAAATGAGAGAAATTTCGAGGCAAAGTAAAATTATTCTTGTCAGCCTTTCCCATTACAAAATTAATATGTTGTGAAATCTGAGAAATATCATCTTCTCATGAATCCATATTTTTAATTTTTGATATTTTAATGTCATAAAGTATTTACTTAAGTCCCATCTTAAATGCAAATTTTGAAAGGCTAATAATGATACGCAATTTTTGTGGTGGTAAATTTGTAATAATACGATGAATATTTTTGGATCAAATGGAAATGAAGATGATTACATGCGATACGAATTCTAAAAAAAAAAGAAGGTATCCATTTACATTTAGGCAAGAAAATACATTAATGTAAATTTATACATATACAATAATGTATCTATCAATTCATTGCATTAAATTGGAATTTAAACCACTAAAAGGAAATACCGATAGCTACTGAAAGAATTAAAATTATTACTTCCAAAACAAAAGATTTAAAAGTATTATTTTGCCAGGAATTTGCAATCACTCAAATAGCTTTGTTAATATTTATAGCTCAAGAAAAAAAGTTAATTAAGGTAAATAATTTAATCACTAATGCAATTAATTTAATACATATTGTTACGTAGATCCGGGTTCAATGATTTTATGCAAAACAATCACAAAGAAAATAAACAGTTCTTTAAGAGCGATGCGAATTCTTTATCAAAAATTAAATCCTTTAAATACAGGATTCAGCTACAATATTCACAGGGTAAATATCCAAAGGTCTTCACGCCTTCAACAGCAATCAAACACAATAATCAGTGTTTAAAAATACACGTATGTAAAGATTATTCACAAGTGTAGCCGAGCTAATCGCTAGTCAAAACAATCCTCACTACTTGTTGGTTTAATCAAGCCGGCCCCCCCCCGCCGGGCCGAAAGGCAGGTTTAGTTATAGGCGTGACAGAAACTTCCAGAAATATAACCGCTCGTGTCATTGAACGTGACACTAGGGGAGAGACCTACTACTTTCTAGAAGATTCCAGAGGATTCCGAACTCGCCAACATGGTCACCAATGACGCCAACATGTTCACCAAAGTCGCCAAATTGGCCTCTAACTTGGTCGCAAAAAATGATGCCAACTTGGTTCTATCGCCAATATTTCTCCAAGTTCTCATTGAATCTCAATTATAACGTAAGGGGCGGCATTGCTTGTGAGTAGTACAATTTTAACATGAAATAAATATAACATAGAGTAGTAATATAAGTGCATTAAACACTCAAATGCAAATTGTTTGCACTATTTACACAAAATTCGTAACAATATTTAGTGATACAATAATTAATATGTACTTGATATAGAAACCCTGCCAACATGAAAATGAGTTTTTAAAACATATTTTTATTAAAATATTTCTAAAATTCTATATATTGGTGTATAGTTGGAAATATGCCATTAACTACTTGAATAAAACTTAATCCAGTTGGGAATGATCAGGCTTCGAAACAAAAATATCATAAATAAATAAATGTTTACATTATAAAAATCAGTACTTACGTACTGAGTCTGTCTGAGCGAATGAGGGAGAATAACGAGGTGTGTGTGACACAAAAATAACAAGACTGATCCAATAAATCATTGCACTTACAGAATTATCTCACCGTGACATTATCACCTTCAAAGCATCCACACACTTCTGCATTTGGTGCTGCCATTGCTTTTAATAGTTCCAGAACGAGGTTTTCCGTTTTTCCCTGAACCGCCTTAACTGAGGTAAAATGGGTTCAATTTAAGCAAGATTTAACTGTAGGAAATAAAATGTCCAGTAGAGCCCAATCAGAATATGGAAGATGTCCCATCACAGATATGTTTTTGTTGATCAGAAACTGTTGACAGATAGAGTCGTGTGAGCATGTGCATTGTCTTGGTGCTACAGCCATCCATCACCCCTAAACGTGGCCTATTTTTGCTCATTTTTTCACTAAATATTTTTAGTTCTTCAATGCACTAGTGTTGATTAACAGTCTTGCCCCTGGGAATCCAGTCAATCAAAACCATTTCATCAATGTCGAAGAAAAAATTAACATTGGCTTAATTTTGATTTTCGCATGCATGTTTTTTGGGGTCTTGGGGATGCTTGACACTTCATTTGCCTCAACTGGAGCTTACTTTCTGGGACATAGGTAAAATTTATGCATCATCACATGTAACAACAGATTCCAACAAATTTTGTTCATTTGCAGGTGCGTTCTAACACATGTCTTTATGGCACTGTTTTTAGTCATTGGACAGAACATTTTAAGCAACCTTCGCACAAATCTTCTTCATATGTAATTCGTTGGTTAAATTGCGTCGAAACAAAGTTAACCAATTCTTCCTCATTGCACGAACGATTACTCTTGGTTCATCCCGGATGGCATCACTGATTTTGGCAAGGATTTGGTCTGTAATCACTAAACTTGGGTGCCCAGCAAGTTCATTATATTATACACTGTCACTTCCATCTAGAAACCACTTATGCCATTCAAACACACTGGCGCGAGACAAAGTTTTCTCTCCATATACTACGGTTAACATTATAAGTGTTTCCGTGGCTGATTTCTTAAGTTTTACTAGAAAATTGACGTTGATTCGATGTTCAGTTTTTACATTAGAGATTTTCCTACCAGAATACAGTTACATGCGTTCAATCAATGGCACAGTACTAAAAATTGGCGTGATCGACTTACACGAAACTGGCCACATGGATAGAGGAGATGTGTGGGATGATGTCACCAAAACAGTTGTCAACTCCCCTATTTTTAAAAGCTGCACGCTTAGTCCCGTTATATTAGTATCACACCTCGTATATCAACATCACACTACAAAGCTACACGAGGGCCTTTGGTGAGGGACCTAATCATTTTTACCATGGTCAAATGAGGAGAACAACACCTGCGCTTGCACACCCTTCTCTTAAATTTCACACCACACAATCGGGAGGACTTTTGAACCTAGATAGATTTAACGTGCAGTTGTTCTCTCTACACGATGGGACGGATCTTCAGAGACACTATGATCGAAATCATGACATACCAGCCGCTAAACAGTAATCTTGACCACTTGGCTTGCTCAACCACTTGTCTATAAGTGAAGACATAAGTGCTGGAAGCTACTACTTCTCTATACTAAACTCAATGGCATAACAATCCATGAGGGCCAAGGCTTACTGTGATCATCTCAGTAATTGTGACCGTTATCACTGAAATACATGAGCATATCTTCCGGTCAAGTGATCAGTCTGAAGCGAAACCCCCCAGTGTTTAGTCCCCAAGAAAGCTTGGTACTCATTTATCGACCCACTAAAGGAATGAAAGGCTTAGTCGACCTAGCCTAGCCAGGGGTTCCACCAGATACCTATGGAATGGAAGCGTGATTCGCTAACACTAGGCTACTGGGCTTCACTACTTTGGTAGTTGACAAATTGTAAATTTGAAAAAAACTACCTTTCCTCGCCGTGCAGATTATTAATCCTTATTGAATATATTCTGTAGCGTAATACTATATTTAAGGAGAACTTCAAGTTCTTTGACCCATTGTTTCGGTCAAAGTCACTCTTTATGTGAAATTTGTCCATCTGCTGTCAGTAAGGGTCAAAGCAACAAATACTGAATTTCATATAATACATATATCTGCTGATATTGGACAAAATGTAATCCAGATAAAACTGTTTATTTAACATTTTCCGTTAACCTTGCGCAATTTACTTTAATTCATTTACTTTCTTGATGTTTTACATTGAACTTTTATTTTTTTTTTTAAAAAGGTAGGAAAAAAATGTCACAGCAAATTTTTTAAGTCAGTGACAAAATCCGGGCTTCCAAATTGTGCGTAAAATAAACATCCAATCATTGACACGTCCGAATGTACAGAATCATCACACAGAGAGTTTTTCATCAAGGGGGTAAAACATATATTGAGCATCACATGTTGTATACAAATTTCTTTTCCCCTTATTTCTCTCAAAACTGCTTATGTTCCAATGTCCTTAATATGTTCAATACCAATATCATTGTGCTACTTATTAAAACATACGCCTGAAAACCATGAATTCTACCAAATTCCAACTCAGTTTTTGTAATAACCTCAATATTAAGTGTTTTTAAGTTTTTTAATAATAATAATATCTTCAACATTCAAAAAAATTATATATATATATATATATTAAAGGAAGTTGCATTGTCATAGTTCAGGTAAGAAAAATATTTAATGCTTTCAAATTTTATTTGTGTAATAATAGGGTGGGGGGATTGGTTGCTTTTGGATTTAAAGGTTTTCAAATATAACAGTACTAATTATCTGTTTTGTCGTAAAAAAAGAAATATGTATTAAAAATATAGTGTGTTTTTATGGCATTCAACAATTTATAAACAAACTTAATCATAAAGTTTTCATCTAAACCATATCGTTAGTCACATAATTTCTGAAATAGAAGAGAAAATTTCTAAATTTAAGATGTTTGACGGCATTCAAAACCGTGATTTTCCAAAAGCGCATAAATGATTCTTTTTTTTTTTACATTTAGTACCACTTGAATTAGAATATACATATAAAATTGTTTAAATAATATTATTACAATGAAACGTATTCAAATGTAATTCTTTGCCAAAAACGAAAAAAGAATGACATATATGCAAAACATTCTTCTTCCACGAAAAATGCTTCTATAATAATAATATTTTGGTATACATAAATAAGGCTTATGTATAGATCCTGTGCTAGGATTTTTGAAACATAATTTAGAAGCAGATTTATTCATTTCAATATATTAGATTAGAGAAATTTTAACAAAAATAACCAGCTGTTATTTTATTTGATCATTACTCTGAAAATTAAGTAAATTTTTTAAAAAAATTAGTTCAGTCTCTGTATATATATACAAGAGAATACTATATATATATATATATATTCTTAGGTAAATGGAGGTTAGATGATTTATGCTATTAATTCTAGTGCTCAGATACAACTATTAGTGTCTAAAAATATAATTATAGAATGATTAAAATTATTCGCAAGCAATCAATTGTAGGAACGTATCACTAGTCCACTCTTCGAGTTCCAAAACAATGCTGACTCAACTTCAGGGAGCGGCTCTTATTTATAATCTGAACAGATCTTTCGAGAAAAATTCTCTTACGTCATAGATAGTGATATTAACATATTCCTCAAGTAATTTCCAGAAGCATCTATATGATTGCCAACTTTCCAAAAAGGGTCGCTAAGTCACCAAAAGGGATGCCAACTTTTGTCTCTATCGCCAACTTCACCAAGTTTCCATTAAATCGTCATTATAGTGTAAGGAACGGCGTTGCTTGCAAATATTACAATTTTTTCATAAAATAAATACAACATAAAGATATTTTATTGTATTAAACAACCAGATATAAATTATTTACACAAAATAATTACACAAAATTTGTAACAATATTATTATAGAAGAATGGAAGGAGAATGTTCTGAATATGTGTCATTGTATCTTATTTATTTTTTTTTTTTTGTTAAAATTGAATTAATTTTTTTATCGTAATAATGCATTTAAGACAACTTTATATACATTATCTAAATTAAGTGACAATAAATACAAATATTTTTTTATATCCTTATGCAAAATCACGGTTCCGAACGTAGTCAGCAATCTTAAAAAATAAATTTTTTACCAATCATGAGTAGTAATTTAAACTAGACTCAATAAACTTTCAGTTAATCTACAGTCAGCAAGTTATTGTGATTATGCAAAAACGCACCGACCAAGTATTTTCCAAAATTTCCTCATCCTCTAGGCATTTTGGTTTCTAGAATTGCGTTCCATTTCCAGCAGCCACCGTATACTCTCCATCATGCCCGTTGGGAGTATTTCAATTAATTATGCCATTTCTAACGCATTTAATGAAGTTATCACATACAGTAAAGCTGGAAGCTTTGCGGTCCTAAGCTGGAAGAAAAATCAGAGCGGGAAATTTTAATTGGCGTTTCAGCATGCAAGAAAGTGCTCTTGGTGAGTATGTAAATGATGAAACCGAATTCTAGTTTCTCTAAGAGAAAGATTTTACTTAGTAATTCTTCGAATTTTATGGTGGTGTGTTTGATGGCTCTTTTCCAAAAATTTAGAAACATTTTTCTCGTGTTCAAATTTGCATTTAGGTGCACTTTTTGTTGTATTTTTGCTTATATTTTTAACCTTAACAGAAAATAGGCATGTGTTTTAGTGTTTAAAAATGTTTAATATACCCGAAGATTATAAAATGTGAATTTAAACTATTTGTGTCTTATTAAATATTTAATGTTTTATACTATACTTAAATGTCTTATTTTTATAACCAATTACATATCACTGTTTTCGTTAAGGTATCCAACTACGTTCAGAACCTTGATTCTTCAAATGCATACATACGAATAATTTTAATATTTTGGGTCAGATAGATTAGATTATACGTATGAAATTGTTTTAAGAATATAATACAATTAAAAATGATTTAAATGCAATATTTTGGCAGAAAATGAACGTAGAATTATGTTTTCCAAATATTCTTGTTTTGTGGAAAATGCTTCTGCAATAATAATATTTTTCCTATATATAGCTCAGACCTCTGTACAGTGCCTGAACTAGCATTTTTGAAATATGTAGCTTAGAAGTGGATTTAGCCATATTTTAAAGCATCAAGATGGAAAAATTTTAACAGAAACACGCTAATAATTATTTCAATTGGTAGTGACTTGGAAAATAATGTGGAGTTTTTAAAAGTCGTTTTTCAGGTCTTTTGGAAAAGACTTAGCTACATATAAGCAAACTATTATTATTTTAGAAGCATCTTTCATGAAAGTATAATGTTTTGAAAATGAGCTAATTCCAAGTTCATTTTTTACCAAAATATTGCATTAAAATATTTTTTTTATTCTAATAAAATTCTTAAAACAGTTTTATAAGTGAATTATAAAAGAGATATTAAATATTTAAAAAAAAAATATCTGTTTTTATGCTCTTGCAAAATCACGGTTCCAGATTTAGTCGAATACCTTAAAAAAATTTCATCTTAGTAGGGTAATATTAAGTGGCAGGTTCATAACCCGGCAGTGCTTAGCCTGTTTTAAGACACAAACTTTAAAGGCACAGTAAATTCTAGGGCGCAGTAAGGATAAGGCTCAGGTAAAATTCATCTTGTATTTCAGAAAGGAATTGCAGCTCAAAGTTGCTTAGAAATTTAGATAAGTTGATAAAAGAATTTTAATATTCAAGAATTTATTTTGAATCGTATCTGCATTATACATAAAAGATTATTAAAGGAAAAGCATACTTATTTTTTGTTGCTCAAATAATGTTTCAAAACATAAAGAAAATAAACAGAACAAAAAAGGAAATCACAGCAATTTATTGCCTTCAGGCCAAAATTTTTATTTCCTGCAGTTACCTACTCATAATTTTTATCTTCTTTATTTATTATAATTATGTTTTATTTTTCAACTTGATGTAGAATTCACATCAGAGTCCTCAAAACATTTCGATTCATGCTCATCATGTTTCACCACAATCAACTGGAATTCTTCAATAGCATGTTCAATTTAATATGTTTTCCGTGTGCTAATTTGATATAGGAGTGCTACGTGCCAAGTTTTATATAATAATATTACAAGTGGGCTACCTTGATATTTTTTTCGTCTGACAATGTGGTTGCTATGGGGATAACATATATTAAACTTAATTTTTATTGTTTCTTTTCCTCCGGTAATCCTATTAATTTCAGACCATTTTAATTGGATTTTTTGGATTGGACCATTTTAATTGAACCATTTTGGCTGCAATCGCTCTTCAAGACAGCTGCGTTAGTCTTCTGTGGTATTTTGAGCTAATTTCGAATGTGGATATTTTTTATATCATTGGTGAGTACCAGGGTATTTATTTTTAACAATTATGCGGCATGTGCTCTTAATTATTGTTGCACATCTCGCTTTTAAACTTTATTTTAATTTTTAATAATACATTTTTAAATGTTCCTTGTGTGATGAAATTCATTACAGAAACTCGCAGTTTTTGGAATACTGCAAGTTATCCCTGAACTTTTTAATTTATATTCATTATTAATTTTAATATAATTTATGCAATTATTTTATTTATAATATAATACAAAAATACAGCTATTACATGTAATAAGTATATTATATATTATTTATTTATAATTATTAATTTGTTATTTATTTACAATTATTATGTTGCTTGAACATTCTTATATATAATTATTATTACATTACATTACGATTCCTCTTTTTTTTATAATTAATATTAAATTATATGATTATTCTATATAATAATTACTATTAATTTATAAATATGATGATTTTTATATATAATAATTACTGTAATATCATATTATATGAATATTATACATACTAATTACAATTAAATTGTATTATATGATTATATTATATATTGCATATAATACTATTATTTGTTAATATAATCTTTATTATACTACATTGATATTCACTATTGATAGATATTAGTTATTTTCAATCTATTTCTATATTTTTCATTTGAAATATATTTCAAAACAGTTATTTACCAAAATTTTCCTGACGATTTGTTTCCACTAGGCTGCCATTTTGGATTTCATATAACTCGACAAGCGTTGCTTTGCGCGTTGTAACCTTATATGACATTAGTTCCATTTTCAATCCTATTTAATTTAAGAATAAAATTCAAAATAAAGAATATTAGCTAAAACACGCAGGTGCTTATATTCTATAAGAAGTAATGTCTCAATTTGAAAATAAAAACTCAACTTCCTGATAGCAATAGAGTAGCTCCATCATAATAAACAAAGCACATTAAAGTGAATTATTTTATTTTTAAACTACTTACTTTCTTAATATACGTATATTGTAAATTTTTAGGCTAACCTATGGTCTTTTCTAAACCTACCGTGTAGAAGAACTATTGCAAGTTAATTCTCTCGACGCCAGTGTTTAACAACCTTCTTTTGTTGAGGGGCACTTTTAACAATTTCCAAATCTAATGGCACACTGCCAATAAAATAAGTTTATAAGAATTTTACTTATATCTGTAATACACATGTAAAATAGGTTCATGATAATAGTTCTCAGTGTTAAATAAAATAAGTACGACAAAGACAGCAAAATGCTTGTTAAGTAACGAATTACAACTTAAGGTATCCGACTACACTAAAATGATGATTTTTAAAAAATATTGACAATTTTTTTTAAAAATTTTATTTTGTAGTACATCTTATTAACTTTTAAAAAAATACCAAGGTTTTTATTTTCCCTTCACTAAAACAAAAACTATAAGTGTTTTAGTAAAAACAGATTCCATAACTTTGCATAAGATGTCAAACACTAAAATGCGTTTTACTCGAAATGTGTTTTTTTAGAAAAGCTCAAGCGGGGACAGGGATTGCTCAAAAAGGTTTTAAAATAATTTGCTGAAATTTTGTGTGTATCTTCTGTATAACACACAGTAGAAGTATTTTGATCTTGAGATTAATATATATATATATATATATATATATATAAATCACTGTTTTATTACAAAGTTTACAGACTCTTTTGTGAATATAATCACTGTTTTTTTTAAAGCAATTTCATATAATAACTAAGATAAACTGCTCTAGGTTTTGAAAAATTAAAATATCTGTTATCCTGAAGGTTATTTCAAAAAGCAATAGCAAAGTAATACATCAAAGTTTAAATATTGATAATTTGTTCATTTACTATTTATACAGAGCGGGCCCGTTTATGTAATTTTTTGATACTTTTTACCCATTTTAGTAGTAATAATTTATTTTTCTCTTCTTAATTTTAGACTTTTTTTCTTAAAATGTACTAAATAAATCTAAAAATCACAAGAAAATCTCTATATCTCCATTTTTTTTTTAAAAAAGTTGTCGCAAGCCTTAATTATAGGCATACTTTTAATACGAAATTTGAGCTTTTGATACTTTTTTATCATTTAATTTAAATTATGCCACTCTGATTTCGCCATCTATTTTTAAATGTCCCGATATTTTTTTTTCACTTTTACATTTGTTGAAGCTGAAAATCTGAATTCACGCAAGTAAAATGTAATAAATCATAACAATTATTTTAAAGTTTTTTCGGCTGTTATATAAGATAATACCTTCTAATTTTAATCCAAAATGTATTAACTGACTCATCCGAATGTTTTGAAATTAAGTTTCGATGATTACACGGAACGAAGTTAGTTTTTCCTCTTCATTCAAAGTTAATTCATATACCGATGTATCCGTTTAAAAGAAATTGAAAAAATATTTATATCCATCTATCCACGAAAGTATAAGTACTATTAACTTTATGAAGGAATAAATAGTAACAAACAAAAATAATAGTCCAACACCCTATATAGAAATAAAATGTTAAGGAAAAACGCTTTCTATACTGTCACTTAACCCGCGATCACTCGCGCTGGGTATTCTGTACACCCCAGCAACAAGAAAATCCTCCCAGGATTCTAAAAAGAATGCGCAGAGCCACGATTTTTTCTGTAGCTGCACATTTTAGGTCATTGAGCCTTCAGGCCTGATGCAATCCCTCTTTCTCGAACGATTGGAATGTAATGACCTTCAAAAGTTTATCTGGGGGGCTGAGAACTCCCGCGAGAAGTAGAGCATTTGTATACAGTCTGCTCTGAATGTTTGAAAAATGATTAAAATATTATTTTTCTATATACTTTCTACTATCATTATCTCATTAATTATAAAGTATATTTATGACTGGTATATACGTTTTATATATATATATATATACTGGTTTATGAAAAAATATAAAATTACGTGTTTTAAAATGAAAATGTTGTATGTTTAGTTTAAATTAATGTTAGTCTCATTTTTATGCAATAAATGTAATAATTTTATTTGTATAATACAAAAAACATTTTGTAATTTATAAATATGTATCATAATGACTTAATTTTATTTTCATAATTAAATACACGTGTTAAAAGTTTGGCGTATTCTCTACACCCCGCGAGTAACGACGGTAGCAAAAACAGGCGCGAGTGACCGCGGGTTAATAGTGTGATTCTGTCATATGCATATGCATACTTATATATTATAATTGTAACCATTTAATAAAATGTACCTAAAATAAAAAATTTGCTTGTGACCTAAGTAGGAATTGACTTTATTTATTTTTATATTACTTGTTTATATTTGAAAATATTATCTGTGAGTAAGTAATATTATGTGTGAGTTTCATCTTTTTTATATATTCAATGACCAATGGTCATTTTACATTCATTTTCAGAAAAATGACCCAAAAAAAAAACAATTCGTAATCATTTGTATTTTATTTCTAAGCAGAAACAGTTACAAAATGTTGGTTAATATTTTTCATGTTTTGAACTTTTACGAAACTATTTTAACAATGGAGGGAAATTCAATTTTAAGAGTTAGCGCATTTCGAAACAGAATTTCTATTTCGGTAAATTGAATAGAATTGAAGAAAAGAATTAAATTGGATTTATAGTTGTGAGATGTATAAGAAATATTTCTGTGTGGGAAGTTACTGGCTACTTAAATTGAAAAAATTATGTTTTATATTTTGGTTGTGAAACGAAATCAAAAAATTTTATTTTTAATTGTTCTATATATTTAAATATAAGTAGAATCAATGTTTCAAAAGAAACTTTGATGTTCTATGAAATATACTTTAAAAATTATTAACATCCATTTTAAGAAATTTTTTAAAGTAAAATATGTTTGAATGATAATCTCTCTGAAAAACTGTTATATTATTCTCATTGTTACATATAATCAAATTATTGAGCTTATTCATACTTTGTATGATATATTTCAATGCTGCTAGACAGGATAACGATATATTTTAATTTAAAACTTGTCAAGTTTCATAGAAAATTCGGAAGAACAGTCAGACTTCTAACTAATGAAGTCGCCAAATCCCCCCCCCCCGCAAAAAAAACGATTTATGGGAAATTCGCTAAATAGAGTTTCATCTTTTAATATGCTATATAAATTACATAGAACAAGATGAAATTTGAAGAAAAAAAACTATATATTATAAAAATGATTATTTATATACTTTTTTGTAAATTTTAAAATCTGTTTATTTTATAATACTGTTACGTTGATCTGGGCTCGAAGATTTCATGCAAATCAGTCGCAAAGGACAAGACAGTTCTTTCCGAGAGATGATAATTTACTGTCGAAAGTTCAATCCTTGAAATACAGGATTCAGCAGGAATATTTGCAGAATAAGTCTTAGAAGGTCTTTACAACAATACTCAGACCCAATTATCGGTGTCTAATATATACGTATATAAAAATTATCAACAGCCGAGGTAATCACTATCAACTTCAACAATCAGATCAATACTAAATGATCGCTAGTCAAACCCAGTCTGACTGACTTTCGACGAGCATCTCTAATTCGAGAAAGACCTGCTTGCGTCATAGGTCTTGAGATTTGTGGGTTTTTCTACTAATTTCTAAAAGAATCCAGAGGGTCCCAAACTCGACAAAAATGGTCGCCAACATGATCTCCTAGTCACCAAATTGGTCCTTTCCATTGAATCACCATTATAACGTAAGGGACGGTGTTGCTTGTGAATATTACAATTTTAGCTCACATTAAATCTAATTTAGAGTAAGATAAATGCATTTACACATGAAAATATAAATTATTTAAATTTAAAAAAAAAATCGTAACAATATATAGTTTATCCATCAAAAAGAAATCTGCAATAGAAAAAAATCCTTTTAAAGGAATGCATTGTATTTTCATCTTCCAAAAATAATTTTACGTTAAAATTAATGAATTCTGAAGAAATTTTCTAATTTTAAGCCAACAAGTAATTTTAAGCATTCATCATTTCATAGCATCATTTTTTTGATTTCTTGCGTACATTACCACATGTGCACTTAAATTTAACTGTTGATAAAATCTCTTACGTCCATTTCAATTTTCTGTTTCAAAGACAAATTATTGCTCTGAGTGAGTTGGGCACCTAGGAAACCCATTTCAAGGTCATTGATCTCCATAAGTTGTGTTAAAAGAAAAATAATTTGAAAAATCCAGAAAAATAATTTAAAAATAAGAAAAGAAAAAAAAATTGAATCATAAGAGGAAAAAGTTCATGAAACAGAAAATGCCCTTTGCTATTTGGAGGTTATGTTACAAAGAAAATAATTAACCCACGGTCACTCGCGCCTGTTTTTCTACCGTCGTCACTCGCGGGGTGTAGACAGCACCCCCCAAACTCTTAACACGTGTATTTAAATAAGAAAATATTTTTAAGTCAATTATGATATATATTTATGAAGTATAAGAGGTTTTTTGTATTATACAAACAAAATTATTAAATTTATTGCATTCAAATGAGACTAGCATTAATTTAAACTAAACCTAGAAAAGTTTCATTTTGAACTACACAATTTTATATTTTTTCATAAACCACAAGTAAAACGTATATACCAGTAATAAATATACTTTATAATTAATGATAAGGATAGTAAAAAGTAGAAAAATATTATTTTAATCATTTTTCAAACATTCAGAGCAGACTGTATTCATATGCTTTAAGCACATATTTTTCTTACATTGAAGACAAAAACAAATAATTTTTACATCTTTTACCCGTGGACAAGCAGTGCAACACCCCTTTTTTATGGGGATTAATGCTCTTTTTAATACATTCTTTGTCAGTAAAGCTTCTTTTGAGTGTTTTGTTAAGGTTTGGGAAATCCGATCTCATATCCCACTGTGGTTGCACAAGATACATTCTAATCTCCTCTAATGATATTGAATGTCTCATTTATTTTCAGGAAGAACCGAATGATAGACAAAGGAAGCATTAATTCCTGCAGTATTAAATAGATGATAAAATATTCGCAATGGCTAAAGGTTACATATTCGCGATACATAATATATACTGCACATTTCATCAGT
>BMAV01001092.1:313766-324894 GCA_019973955.1 Trichonephila inaurata madagascariensis
CCCCTAATACACCCCATAGGCTCACCTACGTGTTAAACAGAAGGCATTGGGGAACGAATCGTGGAATTTTTAATCCGTATTTAACGGATTAAGATAAGTGTTATTTTTTGCATATAATTTTATATATGACAAGCCCATGGGGTCATTGGTAATTAATAAACTTGTTCTTAACTTAGTATTGTTAAATTAATCCTGAAATACATTGTGCAGTATTGATATATTTACAAGATCATTATATCAGTGTAAATGTGTTCTTTACTTTTTTATTATGTCAGAATATAGTTTGTTTACTTTCAGTAAATTTATAATTTTTTGAAATAATCTTTTGATTTCAATTTTTCAACATGCTCAAGACCCCCCCCCCCTCGTAGGGTTATCATGCCCCCTAGGAAGGCGCGCACACAGTTTGAGAAACACTGCTTTCAGCACAAATATTGATGTTATTTATGTACTGTTTTGTACTATTATTATGTAAATATTTAAATGTATAAATCAGAATTTTCAATACTAGGTTTACCGTAACTGCAATTTTTCACTAACATTTCCCTCAAAATTACTAGTATAGCCAAGATTATTTTTAATTTTGTGGAAATTGTATTTGAAATAGTTTTATGCCCATTCCAAATAAAAAAATGTATTTATTGAAAATTTATTTATTTAAAAAAAAGTGCTCCAAAGGTAGTCACGTACCTTAACGAGTGGTACCAAAACCAAAGATGTGGAGAGAAAAGAAGGAAAGAAAAAGTAAATCTTAAACAGAAAAAATCTTGAAATTCTAGGAACGACAAATACCCACTACAACCGTAGCGGTAAGATGCGGAAGTGCTACACTGTTAATGTGTGGCAACGGAGATATTTCCCGGGAGAAGAGTTAAATTTAACAAAGAAACAAACAAAAAATTAATGGGTTTGCATTAGCAGGAGAAAATACACTTCTTTATCTCTCTGCCACTGACAAGACTTGAAAATGAGAACCACTAATGGGTAGTTTGTATTTAACTATTTAGGCGAAATACAGCTAGAAAAGTTTTTAATTCCGCATTGTTAAAGTTTAAGTTAAGTACTAATTTAAGCATTTTTATCTCTATATATGAACTTTGCTATCAAAAGTGCATTAGTTTCACTTTCAGGTTAGGAAAGAAATCGCTATTATTTTCCTTAGTAATTTAAATTTCTCGTTATGCTTTGGAAACATCAAAGCTAATTCCTCCTTATTTACGCAACTAAAAGTAAAACAAATATTATTCTGCATCTTTTATTTTAGAGGTATATTTGAAATTTTAAATAATCAAAAGGCATAAATATATTTTTTTCTAATAGGGCTGCGCTTTAGTATTTCAACCTTTGCAGACCTAGTACATTCCCCAAGAGCTGGTATCATTTTTTAGCGTGGTACCATATAGGCGATACCAATCACTGCAAGTAATTTTGACCCCCAGTTTCCTCTCCAGAGGTAGGCACCTGAGCTCTGGCGATGCAAACTTGTACTAGGATTTAATTTTGCCCAGAGCATCCAAGCCAAACAGACACTCTAGTGATCTTTTAAATACCACATAATCATACGACATTGTCGATGTCGATTTTCTGCATCATGAAAATCCACCGACTTGGCCTGGGGTTGAACTTGCAACCTTAGGAGCAGAATGCCCTCAACAAACCAACTAAGCCACCCAGCTGGCAAAAGCATAATTATAAATTATGTTACTATTTTACTTAAGGGGTCTTGGGAGCTTAGAGATAGCGTGCTCGTCTTGTAAGCCCAAGATAGTGGGTTAGTTCACGACGGGAGTCGATAGAATTTCTAGATGTTGAAATCGGAGGCACGCATGTCACATGATTACGTGACATGTAAACCATCCCTTGAATAACAGTTTAGCTATAGAACCATTGGCAAAATTAATTCAGGACAATGTTTTGCATCAGACGAGACCTTAAAAGAAAATTAATTCAAGTGGCAAAAATGTGTTTCTGAGAGCCACCACCGATATGGCTTTCACACTTCGAGGACTTATCTTGTCTTCAAAGGCTTGTGTTCCAAATGTATCCCATTTACAAAAAAAATCTATTCTGAGATATATGCATTCTTTAAATACGTTCTGATCCGTTTTAAGCGGATTGTTTCTAAAACGCATGTTCATCATGGGCTCACCTTGAAATGAGTACGGGTGTCACAATCCCGAGGTGTTCTAGTAAGATTTGCCTTTTCCCAAGGAGTTTACTGTCTTTGGTAAGCCCGGGTTTCACAAACCCGGGGTACCCAAGCGATCGTTCTCTATTTTCGACCATCCTTCTTAAGCATGCTCCTCATGGGCTGGACTTCTTGAGGTGACTACGGGTGTCATAATCCCGAGGTGTTGTAGTACGCTTTTCCTTTTCCCAAAGGGTTTACTGTCTTTGGTAAGCACGGGATTCACAAACCCGGGGACCCTAGTAATCCTTCTCTATTTTTGACCCTCTTTCTTAAGCATGCCCCTCATGTGCTTACCATCTGGAGGTGAGTACGGATGTCCCAAACCTGACAATCACAATCAATAAGTGTTCTTGTAAGTTTTTCTTTCTCCTATGGGGTTTACTGTCCTTGGTAAGCACAGGTTTCATGAAGCCGGGGTACCCTAGTGATCCTTCTCTATTTTCACACCTCCTTCTTGTCATTCAATTTCCTGTTTTCTTCTTTTCCCGTTGAGACCACAGGTATATTTTTTTTGTTTGGCGCAGTTTGGCCGAATTCGGCTCTTGCACCATAAACTCCAACTTTATAAAGCATGAAAAAAGAGAATCAAATATAACTTGACAGAAAAGAAATATGATTTAGGATCAGAAAATATTTTCCATGAAGAATTAATTTTCTTATCTTCAATTAATAAAGTAAAGTTTGAAATCGTTGACGTTTTACGTATTACGGATAAAAAAAAATTGACAAGTAAAAGAAGGAATTGTTTATATTCAGACAACAGTGGCACTCATAAGGGGGGGGGGGGGGGCCGGACCCCCCCGTGTTGGCCCCTTAGCCCGTAATTTTTTTTTTATTGATTGTAATCCTTTGCATATAATACGTAAAAAATAAATTAGGCATTTGTTATTAATAATTACTTTTATTAATTAATGCTAATTATGTATTAAATAAATAATTTTCTTAGGGTTTTTTTGTTTCCGAAAATCAAAAGAAAACGTTGATCGGTGTATTGGAGCATGATGCAAGAATGGTGAACTTTTGACCCTGGAACCCCATCTCCCTCTTTTAAAAAATTCCTGAGCGCGCTACTGTCAGGCATTCCTTCAATTTTATAGTTTTAACAAAGTAAAGTATTGCCACAAATTTCGGACAATAGTCATGTTCACAGAATAGATATACCAAGTGATTGAAAAGCATGATTACACTTTCAAATGTTGATTACAAAAAAAAAAAAAACAAATAAAGGTATTCACTTACGTTTTATTTATTTATTTTTTGTTCTATAAAGAAAATCTCAAAGTTTATTTCACAATGCTTTATTGCATGATTTCAAAGTAAGCATCATTAATTGCGAACAACACATCGAGTCTATACAAGATTTCTAGACACTTTCTATGAAGCATTGCAGGATCAACATTCTAAATCAGTGATACTCATGCTGCAGGTCGCATGTGGCCCGCTGTTCATTTTTAAGTGGCTCGTTGATAGCTCATTGCACTAAGAAATTCATTTATTGGAGAACGATGTGCAAAATATTTAACAGGAAATTCTATCAACCAATCAATCAAATGAATCAATTTTGCTGTCAATTTTTTTATAATAGAATGTAAGCAAGATGCTTTGTCATAGATGAAAGAAATTATAAATTATCCCTTAACTCGGTAAAAATTCATAAAAACAAATATTTTTGTGTATGTGTTTGATAGAAAAGTTAATATAGTATTAAAATAAATGCCAAAAATGAGTTTGGATCTTTTGATCAATTTTGTGTTTGTCATTGTTGCTTTGGTCTTATAGTGTGTTTTTTCCATTATTCGCGTGTTGCGGCCCGCATGAAATAACTGCCATATGTATGCGGCCCGCATGAAATAACTGCCATATGTATGCGGCCCGCGTGAATTACCTATTATGTGTATGAGGCTCCGTGGAAAAAAAGGTTCAGTACCCCTGATCTACATGATCACTAACTCTACACCAGGGCTTCACAACCTTTCAATATTTGCTACCCAATAATCAATCTTAATTTTCATCGTGACACCCTTCCTTACAATAACAATGTACTGAATTTATTAATAGTATACTTTGACGTTAAAGCCACAATACGACTTTAACTACTTAAATGTCATCGGCGTATATAAACGTCTCTCTCTCCGCCAAAGCGTTAATTACCCCAGATGTATGTATACGTCTTTACAAAATACTATCTTTTCTGTGCAATGCTGTTCATAAAATAATTCCAAAGGCTTTGAAATGCAATAAAAGGACCTTGACAATGTTTGCAAAGGATTTACTTATTTCAAGAATTTGCTTACTTATATGCCTTTTTATCACCCCCCCTCTCCTAATACATAACAAACGCGCCTAGGTAGAAAGCGGTGGCTTTAGGGAGCGAATCTATTAACTTTTAGTAGGCTGTTTTGTGATGAAATATAAACCGTAATGATTAACAAGATAATTGTTAATTTTTTATATAATTTTGTACAAGACAAGCCCATGGGATGGGGGAGTGTGTGAGTTTGGTATTTTACGGCTCAAGAGCCAGATTTGGCTATACTGTGCCAAACATTCATAGGTCTGTGGTCTGGACGGGAAAAGAAGAAAAGGAGAAATTGGATGACAAGATGGGGGTTCGAAAATAGAGAAGGATCACTGGGGTACCTCGGGATTGTGACATCCGTACCCACCTGAAGAAGGTGAGCCCTCTGAGGGGGTACAAGGCCATGGGGTGACTGGTAACTATTAAAATTGTTCTTAACTTATTATTGTTAAATTAATTATCAAATATAATGTGCAATACTAATACATTTACAAGTATATTATAGCAGTGTAAATCAGTATTTTTTTGTTATGTTAGAATTATGTTGTTTTGTTTACTTTCATAAATTAATGATATTCTTAAGTATTTTCCTCGACTTTTCATTATGCTCTTAGAGTTCTTAGAGTATATGCTCTTTCCCCCTCTTAGAGTTATCACGCCCCAAAGTTAGAAAAACGCTGCAAAGAATGTGTTATGTTTAGAGAATTAGGTGGCTGCAGTATTAGACATTCTCTTTTCCATCTCTCACCTGGGAAAATTTCCTCATTTCCGAAGAGTGTGGCGAGGCCCCATTTCAGCTGTATATGTGTAAAAGATTCAAATTCGGTAAACCATGCAGCAACTTGAGCTTGTTCTTACGGTGAAGCCATTTTGAAAACATCTCTTTTGCTATTCATTAAACGTTAATTCTAATCATTTCTTTATAGAGCGTAATAAAACCGTAAACAGTAGAACGTCCGTTGGTGTCAATTTGACACCGGAACCTGTTTATTTTGTTCTCCTTCCTGCATTTTAGGGGGAATTTGAAAAATTTTGCGATTTTTAATCACTTTCCATGGTGATTACACAGAAAAAGTTGTGTAGTTTAAGGTTAATTAGATGTGATTTTCCAACTAAATATACCCAGAATCTCTGCTGGTGTCATCTCGATACCAAGGCTTATTTATCATTATAAAAAGCTGTCGTTCAACAAAATATAGTCCACTAAGTAGATACTATTAGTAAAACAAGCTTCCCAAAGATCTATTGCACTTTTTTTGTTTTTGTTTACCTTGGAAACAGTGTTAATGAATTCACAGTGAAAAGGAATCAACTATACCAAAAGTGCAGTGTCTAAGTGTGCTATTACATATTATGTGCTTATCTGCTCATAAAAATAAAAAATAAAAAAATCATTCGATTTTCAAACTTAGTGCACAACAGACACCATGAAACGATGATTCTTAAGGTCTAATCCCTGATGAAATTGCTAATTTGTTGCGATAGCGTTCAGAGAATGGATTGGCTGTAATTTAGATTCTGATGTAGACATAAGATTGAATGAAAATGGCTGCGACCGATGTAATTGATAATATCCCAGTATTTCCTTATATATATATATGTCAAGTTTGAAAAGTTTAGGTTCAAAACTAAGTAGTAAGTAATAAATAAAAATAGAGCGAACTCTTTACTATCGCGTAAAGTTTTGTGGGTAAATAAGCCTCTTTAAAGGTGGAGCGAGAGTTGACGAAGCAGAACGCATACTCGAAAAGACTTAGCTGGTAACTCTTGTCCGAAGTGTTGTTATTGTTCTACTCGGTTGCGCGCCAAGGGGCCGCCAAGTTGGATTTTATGTGATGGAAGCGAAATAAAGAAGTTATTATAGAGATGATGCCTTCCTCATTTTACCAGCAGGCCTGGGGCCTGACATATATATGTATTGGATATTCACAGATTGGATACTGCATAACAGTAATGTTCCTGACAAATTTGCGACACGAAATGTTTTGGGACAAAGCAGTGGTCCATCAGGCTTCGTGAAACATATGGCATCGTCAGTTTTTTAAGATATAAAGAGTCAAAATATATGATAATTACGTGAAATAATATTAAAAACTCTTAAAACTAAACACTACTGAACGGTAATCCTGCAATTATCTAGCTAAAACAATTACTTTATATATTTTATATTGCGGTGTCTAAATGACACCGATGGACATTTAAGGGTAATCAATATCCCGGACGTTCTAGTGTTAAATTGCTTGTTTATATTTAAGTTATTTTTGAATGTGTAGTCATACTTGTTTGGAGACTATTCTCATTGTACAATTCAAAGGGTTGGCTCACTATTGTCACCTTGATATATATATTCTACAGTAAATATAAATGTGCGTGTGTTTCAGTTTACTTTTCTGATATTTTAAGTGCATCCCTAATTTAAATAATAAATACAAATTTTTAAATTTAAGTATTTTAAATGAAAACAAAATAAATAGTGGAAATTGTTCACGCTTCAAAAGTGCCTTTTTAAGCACCTTAAGGTAACCGATTATCCTAAAATCATGATTTTTTTCAAAAATTGACAAATTTGTTTTGTGATTTTATTTTATAGTCCATCTTATTAGCTTAATAAAAATACCAAGCTTTTTGTTTTACATTCACTAGAACAAAAACTACAAGTGTTTTAACTAAAGAAGATGCCATAACTTTACACAAGATGTCAAAATTTAAAATCCGTTTTACTCGAAATGTGTTTTTTTTCGAAAAACTCAAACGCGGAAATTGCTCAAAAAGTTTTGAAAATAATTAAATGAAACTTTTTGTAAATGTTTTGTATAACGGTGGACGTGTTTTGATTTTCAGATTTATCAATCACTGTTTTATTTCAAATTTTACAGTCCTTAATGTAAATATAATCACTGTTTTTTTAAGAAATCTCATATAGTCACTAAGATAGAGGGCTCTAGTTTTTGTAAAAATTAAAATATCTATGATCCTGAAGGTCATTTCAAACATGAATAACAAAGTAACACATTAAAATTGAAAAATTGAGAATTTGTTCGAAAAATATTTGTACAGAGCGGGCTCCGTTTATATAATATTTTGTACATTTTTATCAGTGTTTTCCCATTTTAATAATAATAAAAAAATTTCTGTTTTCAATTTTACGATTTTTTGCTTAAAATATACTAAATAAATCTAAAAATCACAAAAAAAATCCCCATATCTTCATTTTTTAAAAAAATTTGTCGCAATAATACTCTTTTAATAATACTTTAGTATCAATTTAATCAAATAACTACCGCTTCAATTCTAAAATAAGAAGTTCTACTCATCAATTATCCCAAACAATCAACATACCTCCGTTCAAGAATGCAGCCTGAGAAGGGGGAAGGTTGAGCGGGAAGACATTTTCTGCGCGATTACTCACTTTGTTTAGCCCAACCACTGTAAAAGTCTGTGTAACCGCTCAACACTTTTAATTACCTCTACTTACAAGTAGGTTGGGATAAAATGCAATCATTGTTCCATTAATTCATGCTGTGCTGATGAATTTTCAAAGGTGGAATTTTAAGTTGGTGAGCATTTCAATATTGACATCGCATTGGGGTGTATAAACATTTTACATTTTTGTAATCAAATCATGGCTCATTCAAAGAAAATTAAAAAAAAGTAATATAAAAAAATAAAAAAAAAATTAAGTCAATTCTTACTTCGGTCAACAAAGGAAGTTTTTATTTTAGAACTTTTTATTAAATATATACAATTAATATAAATATATATGTACATAGGACAGGATCATATTATTAAGTGGTAAAATAGATATCGATTTCCTTGCAATTTTCAATTTTCCTTTCTATATAGGGTGTTGGACTATTATTTTTGTTTGTTACTATTTATTCATCCATTAAGTTTAATTATTCTAATAAAATAGTATAGTAAGAAATAAATCACATTCTCAGAAATTAAGCTATCCTGGATGGGATTCAAACATAGGACGTTTGGATAAGAAGTCGAACGCGCTATCCATTGCGCTACTTGGACATAATGAACGACTTTCATTTTTATATATGGTGTTGGACTATTATTTTCGTTTGTTACTATTTATTCATTTTTAATTGAATTAATGAATTAATATTTAAAAAAATTGTATCAATATCAAGTGTCAACCACAAGTTTTTAAAAATGCATTTGAACTTGAATGGATTAACTTGAAGATCTGAACAAGATATATATAGTCTAAACTCTCTACAAATGAGAGATGAGCATTTAACAATTAAAACCGAAAAATACTGAGGTTGCAAGAAGACCATACGTAGAAGGATATATAGGAAATTGAAAAAAGGGATGCTGCAGTATTATAAACATTGCTGACTTAGGACAGCTTATTTATAAAATAATTTACATAAAAATGGGGTTTAATGTGTTTTTTGGCCATCCGACCTTCCCCCTTCATGTCGATAATATTGAGCAAAAGCCTATTAAAAATAATGGATAGAATGTCTGAACCCATTACATGATAAATGTAATTTACCTAAAAATTGCACTCAAAAATGCAGAGCCCGCACTAAATCTGAGTATAATAAATAAGTTATTGCCAGATTCTGAACCCAAATGCAAATTCAAAGCATGTGAATGGCTGAATAGTAGCACTTAACAAAAGTATGAAAAGAATAAAAATAAAAATTGAAAAGAGAGTTTACTAACTACCTTAACTTTAGTGACAGTAGAGTTACATATAAATTAAATAATAATAAGTAATTTTATCTAATATTAGAATATGGAGGTAACTATAACTAGGAAAAATGTGATAAATTTATATTAATAAACTATTATTATTCTAAGGAATTTTAGTCCTTACTATTTAGAACTTTTTTATTAAAATAACTATTAATAAAATTAATTGGGTATTTTTGAATTAAGCTGTATTTTGTGAAATGTTAAAAGTTATTTAATTTTTCTGATTTTTATGAAACTAGAAGTTGATTGTGTTGTATATAATAAATAACAATATTTCTGAATGCAGAAACATGTACATTACTCTTCCAATGAGGAACTTTTATAAGATTGAAATTAAATTCTTCTCATTTATCTTAAATATTAGTAACTATAACATTATCTTTTAATTTGATATGTATATCAAGAAAATTCGCTTCATTGTTGTTACTATTTATCTGTATTTAATTAAGATATTGTGAATAATAAGTTAGTGTTTGGTTTAAAATTGTCTTGCTTTGCTTGTCAAAAATGATTATGTCATCTATATAGCGAAAAATGTCATTATAATTTATATAGTTCTCTTTAAGTACAAATCGAAGTAGAGAGCCAAATCTATCATAATTAACATTTTTAAATAAACTATCTTTATGTAATTTTACAAGTATATTAATCCTATAATCAATATTAATAAAGTTAAAAAGATCTTCAAAATCTAATCTATAGACTGAAGAAATCTTTTTTATCTTTCATTTGTTCAATAAGTTATTTCTATTTTTAAGTATGGCTGTGGATTTAAGATTATTTATTGTATCTTGTAATATTTCATAGAGAATTTTGCCTGATTTGCTGACATATGTATTAAATCCATTAGTAACTGTCCTAAACTTGACTGGGTCTTCGTGAAATTTAGGAGTAAGAAATATATGTGGACATTTAAAATTATTATTAATTTGTATTCTTAATTGCTGTTGTAACTGACTTTTTATAATTTTATTATTATTGGAAATGATTTGTCCAAAAATAGTACCTTTATTCATTATATTTCTGAGATGATCGTCTTTTACAATATTGAGGTCACCAGTAATAACATGCTGATGATGTTTATCTATGAATTCTACAATTACACACATACACACACACACACACAGATATATATATATATATATATAGGGAACTAATAGTAGGAATTGAAAAAAGAAGTACCATAAATTTAGGAAGCTATCTTGCAATCACTTCAAGTTGGCAGCCCAGATTTCGTATAAGTGTTACCCACTAAATTAGCAACGATCTGCTTCGTTTCATATACGGTAGCAAATATATGTGATTGTGCGTTATTGCAAACTCTTTCCGAAAAATATCGCAACGACTATGAATAATTGCGTGAGAAAAAATGCGTTGTCTCATAAGAATTATTAACAATCTATGGAACTAGATACTAAACTATCCAGAAAGCTGCAAGAGCTGCAAGTTTATTAAAATCTGACTTAATCAATGAAGTGTTGGGTAATGTAGCTTCGTAGATTAATGTAACTGAAGAAGAGCACCAAGAACGAATTTTGTTATAAAAGAGCGTAGAACTACAAAACTATGTACATGAAAATTACTAATTTATAATTTGAGCAATGACTACAGTTATATAACAGTTATATAATTTTTACAATGGGAGTTGGAACACCGTTGGGCTTACCCTCCCCCTAGTTTAAAATTATAAAATAAATTAATTTACAATTCAATGTGTGTCATTGCGAGGAAATAAATGTTTGGATTGCTATTACATCTATATAAATTACATACAATAGATTGTGTAACAATATTTTATTAACCTATTTCAATTACAAATTTCTAAATTTATTCATTAACTCTTGATATACATATATATATATAATTCTTCCTAGTATGTATATATATATATATATATATATATATATATATATATATAT
>BMAV01001092.1:324994-339321 GCA_019973955.1 Trichonephila inaurata madagascariensis
TGTGTGTGTGTGTGTGTGTATGGTATTAAACGAATACATAATAATGTTATTTTGAAATTAATCACACTAATTAATATTTAATAGTCGAATATATTATTTTTACAGCTTTGCATGTTTTATACGGATTCACTTTTAATATTTAAGAAAATGTCTCCAGATATATAGAGATAAGATTTACCCTTTACATCTAAACGTATATTTCAAGTTAAAAAGCCCTTCACAAACAGGGAAAAAAATCTGAATTCAGAATAAATAAAGTATTTATGCATTATGTATAAAGATAAATAATATATTTACATATTCTTACTTAGGAAGTAATACATTTTTCTTTGTTTTTATACGGAACGTTTTGTTATACGCATTTAAGTGATTGAAATCACGAATTATACACAGAAATACATTTATGTTACGTATGCTTTTGTTTGTTAAATAAAACATGAAAAAAGAATAATTCATTCAGTAAAACGAATATAAAATGAATAAATAATATTTTTGAAAGTACTCTAGAATCAAATTTTAAGCCATTCAAGTCCCAGAGAAATTGTTTCTGCAGTTTGAAACAATATAGAATTCAAATAAGATTCACAAAGATTTCATAATGATGAAACCATGAAATTTGAACGAACTAAATTCGTTTTTATACAAACGTTAAGAACTTATATTATTCTGGAGAAATCCTGCTTGAGAATATTTTACGTTAAGACCGTGGTTTAATATTTTCGGTTCGGTTCTTTTGGTATTGATTTCAAAGGAATGGAACTTGATAAATACACGAGTACTTCGACTTTACCTTTTCTGGAAAACCTTATTTTTATTTAAAAAGTTATATACTATTTTCAATGTAACGTTTACGTTGTTAAGGTATCCGAATACGTTCGGAACCGTGATTTTGCAAAAGTGCGTAAATGGATAATTTTCATGATATTTAGTGTCACTCAGATTAGAATATATGCATAACATTGCTTTAAGGACATTTTGACAAAAAAATTTACTTAAATACAATATTTTGGCAAAAAATTAACTTAGAATAATTTTTTTTCCCAAATGTTCTCCTTTTGTGAAAATGCTTCTATTATAATAATATTTTGCCTGCATACAGCTCAGACCTCTCTACAGAGGCTCAACTAGAATTTTTGAAATATATAACTTAGAAGTGGGTTTATCCATATCTTACGACAACAGAGGGTAGCAATTTTAAGAAAAAAATGCCAATAATTATTTCTATTGGTGGTAACTCTGAAAATAATGTGAGTTTTTCAAAAATTCTAGTTGAGCCTCTGTAGAGAGATCTGAGCTATATACAGGGAAATTATTATTATAACAGACATATTTTTCACAAAAGGAGAACATTTTAAAAAAAGATAATTCTAAGTTAATTTTTTGCAAAAATATTGTATTTAAATAATTCTTTTTGTCAAAATGTCCCTAAAACAATTTTATGCATGTATTCTAATCTGAGTGACACTAAATATCATGAAAATTATCCATTTATGCGCTTTTGAAAAATCACGGTTCCGAACGTAGTGGGATACCTTAAGTGGTACAAAAGTTTATTGTAAACTTTCATTTTGAAAGCATGTTTAAGAATTTTAATAATTCATATATTTCTCTAAAATGTACATTAAAGGTAGATACTCATTTATAATGTATGCGAGATAACCTTACTATAAATAATGTTTAAAAGCTAAAATTTAATATAAACTAAATCATACGCCCATTTAATCTCCGATACATGCAATAAATATTTAGCACAGCTAGTAAACTGCGATGAATGGCTGACTCAAATAAAAAACAAATGTTCAAAACAAATAATGTAAAAAAAAGTCAATTCCTACTTAGTTCAACAAAGAAAAAACTTATTTTAGTTACTTCTTAACTAAATAATTACAATTCATATAAATTTGCATGCAAATATGACAGAATCATACTATTAAGTGCCAAAATAGTAAGCGATTTTCCTTGCAAATATTCTTTCTATGTATGGTGTTGGACTCTTATTGTTTTGTTTGTTACTATTTATTCATTAATTAAATTTAATTATTTCAATAAAATAGTGTAATAAAAAGGGATAGCATTCTCAGAAATTATGCCATCCCAGGTGGGATTTCAACCCAAGACCTTTAGTTTATAAGTCCAACGCGCTCTCCATATATATATATATATATGGAGAGAGTGTGAACTAACAGTAGGAGTTGGGGAAAAAGAATTTTTTATGACATACGCAATGGGCTCCATGACGTCATATAATAAAGGCAATTACGTGCTTAATTCTTACTTAATTCAAAACTAAAATTAAACTAACTTGTACTTCTTAACACCTCTGCCGACTTGAATCAAGTGGACTAACATTTGACAATGTATTCCATCCATGTCAGGAGATTTGTTAAAATGCATTTACTGGAAAGAAATTTTCAAATCTATCATTTAAGGTCCTTGGTAAAAATAGTATTATATCTACCGGGATTATACAGTGGCTTTTATGAATAAAATCTTTTGCTGATTTTGGGATCAGTTTATCTTCAGATTTAAAGAAAGTCTACTCTACTTCTGATAATGTTTGCCCAACAAATTCGCGATCTCATTATCAGTGCATAAAGAGCTGCCAGAATCTCTAAAGGTATTGGTCTTTTCAACTTGAGCTTGCAATCTATCAATGTTCTTTACCAGTTTTGTGTTAGGACTAAGTGAGTCAAGACACAGTCTATTCCAAAGTTCACTTCTGATTACCGAATACAGCTGTTTAATCTTTGCCTTAAGCTATCCTACTACCATAAAATCATGATTTCTTTCCAAAACTGACAATTTGTTTGTATGATTTTATTTTATGGACCCTCTTATTAGCTTAATAAAAATACCAAGCTATTTATTTACCGTTCACTAAAACAAAAACCGCAAGTGTTTTAATAAAAGAAGATGCCATAACTTTACACAAGATGTCAAACTTTAAAATGCGTTTTTATCGAAATGTGTTTTTTTTTTTTGTAAATCTCAAACGGGGACGGCGATTGCTCAAACAATTTTGAAAATAATTATAATGAAATTTTTTGTGAATGTTTCGTATAACAGTAGAAATGTTTTGACCTTCAGATTTATCAATAACTGTTTTATTTCAAGGTTTACAGTCCTTTATGTGAATATAATCACTGTTTTTTAAAGGAATTTCATATAGTCACTAAGATAGAGCTCTCTAGTTTTTGTAAAAATTAAAATATCTACTATCCTGAGGGTCATTTCAAACATGAATAACAAAGTAACACATTAAAATTAAAAAAATTTAAAATTTGTTCAAAACAATTTTGTACACAGCGGGCACCGTTTATGTAATTTTTTGTACATTTTCACCATTTTTTCCCATTTTAAAAATAATACATTTTTTTACCTAAAATATACTAAATAAATTTGAAAATCACAAAAAAGTCCTCAGGTCTCCATTTATTCAATAAAATTTGTCGCAAGTAGTCGGACACCTTAATCAGGTTTCAGGCAGACATAGCGTCTGGAGATGGATATGACATAAAATCTCTCTGCAAGTGTCATTTCTCTGATGGAAAAGAGACAAAAAGACCCTCCCTATTGTGAATAAAGTTAAGCTTATACTTTTTCCTATTGCCTCTGAGAATGGCTACACAAGAATTTCTTAATACCAAATCCTTAAAAAACCGCCATTTGCCATCCAGATCACAGAAGGATCCAGCCTCAGACAGAGAATTATCCAAGGAGGATTTATACGATTTCCAGTTAGCTTTATTATATATAAAATTCTACAAGACGACATTTTTGCTATTAGGGGTTTAGGGAGTGTGGCTAAGCTCAATGCGGATAGGTGATGGATTGATTGATTGAATATTAACGTCGCACTGTTAAGCTACTCGAGGGCTTTTGGCGACGGACCACGTAGTTTTGATCCATGGTCAAGTGACGTGGACGACACATGAGCTGGCACACCCCTTTCCTAACCACCATACCACACCAACAGGAAGACGTTTAAGCTCTTGACAGATTTAACGTGCATCGCTGCCCTACACGGCGGGTCTTTAGTGGTACTGGGCTCGAACTCTGGACAATGCAAGCCATGATCCAAAACCTATACCACTCGGCTACCGTGGCCACATGAGGATAGGTGAGTGATAACTTCTAACCGAATCCAGCCCAGCCCAGCAGCAACTTGTGAAAATATCTTGGCTTGCAAATGCCACGTCTAATGCATCCCAGTTATCATAACTGTGAGAGCAGTACTTTGGAATCCCATCATTCAAGGCATAAAAAACATGGTCATCTAGCAGGTTTGAAAGTTCATTATCTTGATCATTAGCAATTGAGCTTCCCCAAAGAAGATGCTTAGCGTTAAAGTCACACAAGTTATATGAAGAATCAGTGAACATTGGGATAAAAGATTCCAAAGAAATTCCACTATTGCCAAGGGGCAGATAAGCATTAGCTGGGAAGACATTTGTTATTCCATTTAATTTAAATGGCTTGAACTTCAAGCTCAATGTCACCAAAAGGAGGAAGTAGAACAAATTCAAAATTAGTGTTTCTTATAAGAATCATCAATCCTCCTCCTCCTTTATTGTGTCTATCTTTACAAAGAGTACAATAATCCATTAAAAAATTAATGAAATTATCAATTATAAAATGCTATGTTTAATATTAGAAGTAATTTAAGTTGAATCAGAACACTTGGTTTCTAAAACAAATACCACTGTCATATTAAATCAAATAGAAAGGAACCTCTAATAAGGAAAACGCTTGTTATTTGCCTGATAATGGTACATGAAAGGAATTCAGTTTAACTTCTCCACAAAAAACAAAAAAAAAAAAAAAAAAACTTAAAATACTATTTCTTATCATTAGTTGCCTATCAACTAATTATCACCATATTTCATTCGAAATACTTCTTTTATTTATGTAACAGAATTCCGAATTCAATGTTATTTTATTTTTACTTGCATAAACTATTATTTTGTTCTTAAAACTTCCTTTCCTGTTCCTTTTCTTCTCTTAGAAACACACATTTCTTACAAAAAAAAAATTGGAAGAATGGTAGTTTCCGCAAAGAACAATGCAAAGGTATTCATCGAATAATCGAGCCACTCATGAATGATATCATTAGCAGTAAACAAAAAAATTCAATTCCTCCTTTTCATCTTTAAAGTGAAGAACTTCGAGGATAAAAAAAAAAGAAGAAAAAGAAAATGAATGGTGAACAAGAACTCTAATTAGAAGTAGCATTTTGAGAAGAATTCTATTCAATTCTCCATTCCTTGCGGTATAGCTTGAAATTTCGAAGGATCGCAATTTGTAGCGTTTCTTGCTTTTCAATATTCTTTTATTATACCTCATTAATAATAAAAAGGAGAAATTGAAAAGATTGACTAAGGTGAATAAATACCAATAAGAACCTTCTTTAATTTGTATATTGCTTTTGGACTGTAGAGGATTGTGAGGTGTAAATTAGTTTGGTATGACGACAGCTACTGAATTAAATTCGTAGGCTTATTAATAAAAAAAATTAATTCCCTATTGACGAGTGGTGTAATAATTCAAATAATTCGATGCATTAAAATTGTTACTTTAGGAAACCAGGACATGCTCGAAAGAGTAAAATGCCAAAGATAAGACTATTTGTTTATTGGACATATATCTTTAAAAATTTCCAATAGAGCTTAGATTTTTGGGAGGGTTTTAATAAGGATATTTTAATCCTTCCGTAAAAATAAAAAATAAATATTTTTTAAACTAGACATTTTTTTTTACTGTTTAGTTTAAGTTGAGAATAATTTTTGAGATCTCCCAATATATATGCTTATGTTTAGATACCATTTTTTTTAAAAAGACATCACTCAAAAATGTAAAATATTTTTGGCACATATATAAAACAATACACAAAATATAGGGTGCTTATTTATTTATTTTTTTAAGTAAAATATTAAGAAAGTTTCTTTAAAATTTATAAAACTTTGCAATTTTGTAAACATTTATCCCCCCCCCCTTTTTCACACATAAAACTATTTAAAAAAAAATAAATAAATAAACTATGTACTTCTTAGATTAAAAAAAAAAAACAGGTTCACTATATTCACAGGTATCCTGTACAAAACTATAAAAAATTTGGAAACCATATAGTGCAACATTTTTTTTTTTCAAATTATACTTAAGAGCAAAAAAAAAAAAAATTATACATTGGAGAAACAATGTAAAAACTAAACATTTGTAAACGTTTGTTTACATTTTTGTCAATTACTTTTTTTCATGTTTTTAGGATATTTTATCAACGAACATATAAGTGTCATAGATTTTTAGATTCAGAAAAGTATTCTCTATATTTTAATACTAAAATTAAAAAACGGATTTTTTGAATGTGTATGGTATCTATGTTCCCTTTTAAAAAGGCATGATTTTTATTTAAGATATAAATAAGAGTAAAGAAATGATATTTTGCAATGGATTTGCTTTCTATAAAAGGCGGTCACGTCTTTGGCGGTCTCCAGGTACCTATGTAGGATTAGGCCTTATCTACAACCTTTTTAAGTAGTCAATATGAATAGTAACAAACGTTATCAAATACTTCAGCAATCAGTAACCACTAACAAATAAGTGTTCATGATTCTTAAACTCCTTACCTTAGGCCATTGTTTTTCCAAACTTTCACTATTTACGAACCAATATTCAATCATAACTTTCATCGCCCTCCCCGTCCTTATGACTTTAACTTCTTAAGTGCCACCGGTGCATATGAACATCTTGCTCATCCAAAGCGTTAATTATCCTGGACGCCTTTCCGAAGTACGATCTTTTCTGTGTATTGCTACCGATAAAATTATTCCGAAAGCCTTGGAATGAAATAAAAGGACCTTGACAGTGTTTGTTAAGAATTTACTTATTTCAGAGGATTTATTTACGTAATGCTTCTCTTCTACCCTCCAATACAACACATCAGCTCGCCTACATGGAAAACGGTGGCATTTGGGAGCAAATAGCACACCTTTTAGTCGTCAGTTAAGGGACTGATTATAAACCTTATAAACTATCAATATTAGTGTTAATTGTGTATATAATTTTGTGACGGGGCTTTACGCGACTTTCAACTACTAATCCTCTTGGGGAATCTTTGGGCCAGCAATCGCATTTTTTTCACAGCCATCCCCTCATGAAGAAAGCATGAGATGCAAATTAGCTATTGTATATATAGTTAGAGTTTAATAATTGTGGATCAGAAGGAGCGGAGCGGCTGAAAGCAGTGTTACTACGGTAAGAATTAAAATTACTCTTCGGGACTAAGGGACTAATTTCAACTACTAGAATAAATCAGAGAATTTAGAATTATTTAAGGTATCCGACTACGTTCGGAACCGTGATTTTAAAAAAGCGCATAAATGGATACTTCTCAGGATATTTAGTGTCACTTAGATTAGAATACATGTGAAAAATTGTTTTAAGGACATTTTGACAAAAAAAAAATTATTTAAATGCAATATTTTGGCAAAAAATTAACGTAGAATAATATTTTTTCAAAATGTTCTCCTTTTGTGAAAATTGCTTCTATTATAATAATATTTTGCCTGCATATAGCTCAGACCTCTCTACAGAGGCTCAACTAGAATTTTTGAATAATTCACATTATTTTCAGAGTTACCACCAATTTAAATAATTATTGGTGTTTTTTTCTTAATATTGCTCCCCTCTGTTGTCGTAAAATATGGATAAACCCACTTCTAAGTCATATATTTCAAAAATTCTAGTTGAGCCTCTGTTCAGAGGTCTGAGCTACGTGCAGGCAAAATATTATTATAATAGAAGCATTTTCACAAAAGGAGAACATTTGGGGAAAAAAATTATTCTAATTTAATTTTTTGCCAAAATATTGTATTTAAATAATTTATTTGTCAAAATGTGCTTAAAAATTTTTTATACATGTATTCTAATCTAAGTGACACTAAATATCATGACAATTATCCATTTATGCTCTTTTTTTAAAATCACGGTTCCGAAAGTAGTCGGATACCTTAGGATTGACTAAAGTTAAGCTATTCGGATTTTTTACGCTTATTCACATACGGTTGTTGCTCTCTTTATCACTCTAAGATTTCCCTTTATAGATAGCTTGTTCTGGAATATTATCTTTGGTAATATAAAATTAGATTTATCATGGATAGTCTTGGTCATCCATCGTTCCCTCCTACAGCTTTAGGTCGACAAGGTGATGAGGAAGCAACCCGACTGTTTTCTTTCGACTAAATGAGCAATGATTGTGGATAATGGTATGTCAACGACAAAGCATGGAAGACAGAAATAACATAATAATGCTGTCTTCCCAGCCTTTTCAGATGGCGCATTCTTCAGAATTCCCAAATTTTCGTAGAATATGTCGGGAGTAATATTTTACGATTACAATTTTTTTTTATCACGATCTTATTGGGGCTGAATAGAGAACGAGGCCAGTCCCCAAATAAGCAAAGGCCCTGGGACCAGAATAGTTGACACATGCCTTAAAATGTATAAAGAAAAGGCATATTTGCTTATTAACTTTAGAATGCTACCTTTGGAAAAACATTCAGGAATGGTAACCATTTGCCTTCCAGACGACATGAGTTTAGGCAGGCTTAAACCATAATTTAAAAGTTAATAATGGAAAATTAAACTACCTGCAGATGATTTCATGACATACAAACTTCACGTAAGCAAGAAAGTAAAATTTATTTATTTTCAAAGCAATACTTACATATATCAGCATGAGGCTCTTTGCACATTGCTCGATAACGTAATAATCAAAATTTGCGTGTCATTCTATGCAACTTACATGGACAAAAAGCTCAAATTGTGTCCTTCTTTTTTCAGGTAATAAAATGTTCTGCTACAATTTCAAAAGGTCACAAATAATTGTTCTTGTTGATCGGGGCAAAGTTGATACATTTAGACGTTTCTCCATCCATGGTGCAAGGAGATCTCTTATCTTTATAGCAAACTTTCTCCTAGATAATGCTTTTTCATATTTGTGCGAACTATATTATGCGAATGCATAATATGTGCATTCACTAAAATGATATTTATCATGTCATAAAGTACACAAAGAAGCCATCAACGTGTGTTTTGACTGCATGACACGCTGTTACACATCTGTTCTAATATGCCTACGACTTCTTTTGTGTGTGTTGCATTGTGAAATTCAATTATTTCGGGTTTTCCATTTTCTTCATTTATAAGGTAAACAAAAAAATTCTTACCATTTTTAATGACCCAAAAGAACATGACATACAAACAGCGGAGCCTGTTGTTAGCCCTCGAAGTAATCGCTATCAGCATCCAGCACCTTCTGCGAACATGTCTTCAGTTTTTCAATCCCCTTGCGGTAAAGCTCGGGGGTGTGGGACGCAAATAAGTCCGTGAGAGCTTGGCACACGTCAGCTTCAATGGTGAAGGAATTACCACAAAGATGATTGTCCAGGGAATAGAAGAGGTGGCAATCTGATGGTGCAAGATCAGGTAAGTAAGGAGGATGGCTCAAAGTCTCCCAACCAATTCGCTGTGTCGTATTCCTGGCCACCCGCATGACATCCGGCCTCGCGTTATCATGCAATAACAGTACACCCTTTTAATTAACCAGTGCTGGCTCCTAATGATGCAGTGCTTGTTGTACACTTTCCAATTGCTGTGAATACAGATCCGAAGTGACTGTTTGGCCCGTTGTTAGCAACTCATAGTGAACCACTTGTCGACAATTTCACCAGACACAAAGCATAATCTTGCGTGAGTGTATAGGTGGTCTTGCGCTATGCGGGACAGTATCCTGGGGGTGACAACCAATGTTTGGAAAACATGGGTGTGTCATACAGGACCCACTTATCATCACTGGTCAGCACCCTATTGAATATGGATGCGCTACGGTTTCGAGAAAGCAACGATAAACATGCTGCCACTCGTTGTTGCTTATGGACTTCCAACAGTGTATGAGAAACCCACTTGCTCAGCCTGTACGTCTTACCTAAGCGGTGCAGATTAAGTATAACCGTTTCATTGGAAGTATTGAATTGTCTGCCAAATTCACCACACGCTTGACACTACTGTCCTTCTCAACGACCGCCTGCAGGGCTTCGTCATCCAAAGCATGTGGTCGTCCTGTTCGAGCTTTATCACAGAGGGACAAATCTCCCAACCTGAATTTTTGAAACCAATGCCTTGCCATACATTCATTAGCAGCACTATCCCCAAACCCTTGACATACTTGGAGACTTTATGCAGCGGCTGATAAGACCACTGTGAAGTTGTAAAGTAAACAATCCCGTACGAGCTTCTTCGATACGTCAATTTCGCTTCGCTACTGTACGAGTTCCGATTGATGAATGTGAGCAGTGGACCTGTGTTTATAACAAATGATATTCCTTCTCTCGACTGACGGTTTCTCAACCACGTTATACACGCATTTGCATACTTATTCTCATTGCTTTCAATGGAAATGCGCAAACGGCAAGAACTTTTTATTTACCTTGTATATTCAGCTTTTCATGGGATGTAGATAGAAGAACAAAACATTTGTTTTGTTTATACTGTAAAAGAATTTTAGTTTGGCAATAAAAAGAAATTCTTACACTTCGAGATCACAATTGTAAGATTTCAGGAGTAATTTCTTGTTTGTTTTTGCGAATAGTCTCGTCAACTGTGAAATTTATTGGAATCTTCAAAAGTTAGTCAGCTAAAAGTATCGAAGTAAGCCAATTATCCGTAGCTATATTTCGATTAATCCCTTGAATATTCCTTACTAACTCTTCGACGGAGTGAGACGAAAAGAGTCTTCATTTTCCGATTCATCCTCAAAAATGAAATTTTCATCAACACTTAACTCTCTTAACGATTCACGGATATCCTCAGGTTTATTCCAAAAGTTTGCTCCGTGAAAACGTTTTGACATCGTCCCGACAACGCAGGGAAAAAAAAAACTAAGACAGATTCTCAATTCCAAAACGTTACTGCTACCCATTCTTCTCTTTGATTAACATTGTTCTAAAAATACAACACGCAAAAATATTTTAAGGAAAAGAAATATCCTTTTTTCTAGAAGGCAAAATCTTATGAAGGTACTGAGTCACACGATCCATTTCCTGTTTTGGGTAGGGAGTGCAAGATTATTTTTAATAGGCTTAGTCTGCCAGACGAATGGGTAACATTATAGGGTTAAGTTTGTAATTAATTATGTTATAAGGTAACGATTAAATTAGATCTAATTGTGAAAAAAAATAACTTGTGAAATATTGAATAATTATTACTACAAAAAATTGATAGTTCCGGATTATTTTAAACTAAAAATAAAAAAACAAGCAATCAACACATGTCTCACTTAAGATAATTTTTAGTAGCCTCTACGTTTCGAAAATGTTTTTTTTTTAATTCTGAAGGAAACATAAAATGAGAAAAATCAATAGCGAATATAGGTTATTTTTAAAGGTTTTTGGCTCAGACTGGAAACACAAAATTATGAGGAACTACATGAACGAAGTTAACCGAAATAAATATCTTAGAAGTCTTCAGAAAACAGTTAAAAAAAAGAAAGTGATATTTAAATATTGTAAGTAATAGCAGCATTTCTTTTCCTTTTACATGAAACAAACAAATTAATTTCGTTATCCTTATTTAAATAAATTATGCATGTCTATGAATTCATTCAGCATTTTTTTTTTATCAAAATATTAATTTTACTTCATTATATGAATTTGAATTTCCATTTTACATTTCGAAAATAGAACCAGTTAAATCACAAGAATAATAAAAATCTCATATATTAATAAGAAGTAAATAAGTTGCTTTTAAATAAATAAATTAATTAACTATGTACATAAATTACTAGACAGTTCGTTTATTTATTTTCCTAACATTTTGAATATCTTAATTTGCGTTCCAAATTATCATAAAGATTTATCTAAGAAAACCAAATACTTACTTTTTATTACTTAAAAAACATTAAATGTCTTTAAATTCAGTCTAGAGTGCTGCTAAAATATCACTCCTCTGTAGATACGAGTACCGCATGTGATAATTTGCATTCGCAAATAGAGCTCTTACTTTCAAGTTAAAGTTGCAATTAAAATTCCGCAATATCCTTTACCTTTTCAAATTAAAAGTAGCGGTACGGATTTTACGTAATTACGACTTAATTAAATGCGTCGGTGATGATAGAGTTAAAGGAAATACTGCCAAAGAAAAGTGCAAAGTCTACGAGTTAGCTAAATAACTTCCTTCTGAAATTGAATTGAAACTTCCAAACGTGAACTATAAAGGGAAGGAAATTATTTTGATAATTTTTTATTATTTTTTTACTCTCTGGTAAACAGAGATAGCAATGGCATTTACGTTAAGTGCAGATTTTAAATTTTAAGAGACTTTTAAGTTATACTTTTTATATAATCTATTCTACATGAAAACAAGTAATTGTATAATACTATAAAATCTGGCGTATAACGTGTATCTATACTTTAACCCTTTATCTACCGACGGTACTTATTACTACTCACTTTAAAATTACACAGAATAACCATTTTTACAAATAATCTGACGATTCTTAACAGGAATATTCTTTGAAATCCACTCTTCTAAGATATATGGCAGCACGGGTTGTATGATGAGTATTTTAGCCGGAAAGGTGAATAGTTTTAAAGCAGAAATTACGTTTTCAGCGGATTGTGAAGATTATTATTTTTGTCCCGAAAAAATAGTTAATTTCAAAAGGTAAGTGTCTTATTCTTTTTGTATGTTAAAGAAGACCGTAGAAAACGATTTGACTATCTACTTTAAGTGAACGGTGTATATAACTAATTTTACAGTTGAATATATTTAATAAATTAATTAGCTCTAACGGATTAAAAATACCGAAGTTGAGTATTTTGTTTATATATATCCGTTTACTTTCAGTGTAATGATTAAAAAAAAATATTGCATGAAAAAAACTGCAGTAAATCAAAATGTGGTAAATAAAGGGTTAAAGCTGCAAATTTAATTTTTATGTATATTCGTCGTATAGCACGCGCTCACGCCTTTTTTTACAAATGAATCTGAAATATATGTGCGTAAAACTCTTATGTGTTTTGAAGTCATTTATTCGAAGTTGTATTCTAAGCTTTAGAAAAGAATACTATACTTCTGGAACTACAGCCTTGTGGAATTATATTTTTTCAGATAAACAGTATTTTGTTTTATCTAGAAGTCTAATTTTTTCGATTGCTTATCTCTTTTTTTTAAAAATTTTTAAAGCCCTTGTTTTCATACCCGGCGTATAACGTGCATCCGTAAATTTCAAAATTATTTTTTGTGTTAAAAGTGAGCGTTATACGCCGGATTTCACTCGTACGGTTTACTTATTTCATTATCTGAACTATCGTTCTGTGTTTTCAAGGTATTTTCTTAACATAATTGTTATTCAATCACTAATATCAAATTTTAATACATAACATCAAATCCCTTTCAATATAGATTTCTAAGAGATAAATAGCATTCCAAAATTAAATTTTTAGCTAATTTTCTTAATTTTTTTTTCTTTTACATAAATCATGCTTCCGCAAATTACAATTTTTATCAACAAACAATTAGTAAATCAAATATAAATTCTATTTTCGATATTAAAATTATAAAAAGAATAAAAATGAACTATTTCTAACTCAGTCAATTTTTTTCCCTTAGATATTCATTATACTTCATTTAAGTAAGAAATAGATTAAACTTACTGAAATTAACTAATTTGACTTTTGTTACATATATTTAATTCGCATAACAATCTATTATAAGCAAATAAAACGATGTCAATATTTATTTTTAATTCGTTAGTATAATTTAACTCTCATATCCAGGTTATTTTTAAGCCTAGTCTTCAACATAATTTTCTTTGTTATAACGGTTGTTCTGATGTATTATTTCATCAAATTAAATAGTTCATAGCCACCCAGCTAGTATGGTGGATATGACCGTTGGTTTGTAACTGAGTGGGTTTGAATACCGAGTAAGTCATGGATGTATTTTCTTCGGGAAAAGAAGTCGTACTTTCGCCTGTAATGGATTCCCATCTCGAATGGAAAGCAGCCCAATCATTCTGTTATATGCTGGGATCATCATTTGTAATAAATGTCTATATTCTTCTGTTTGTATTATATGTTTCTGTTCTTTTCCACTTGTAATACATATGTATCCCAGATAAAAACACACGACAGCAACAACAAAAAGTTCACAAATGTCACTTTTCAAAGTATAATCTTTGATTTACACTTACAATCATCCAATTTCAGAGGCTTTTGTTTTGGACAATTCTGCATCTTGTCCAGCTTGATGTTTTGCAAGGAATGATTAAC
>BMAV01001092.1:344321-394387 GCA_019973955.1 Trichonephila inaurata madagascariensis
AACACTGTGTTACGTTGATCGGGGTTCGAGGATTTTATGCGAAGCAGTCGCAAAGAACAAGACAACCTTTTAAGAGCGATGGACATTTAATGTAGAGTAAACAATCCTTGAAATATAGGATTCCATTGCAAAATTCACAGAATAAAATATCAGAAGGACTTCATACCTTCTACAGCACTCAGATACAATATCAGAGTCTAAAATGCAAGTAGGCTAAATTATTCCCAAGCACCGCTCGTCCTTCTCAACAGCCGAACTATAGATATATATTCGATTCTTCACGGTCAAAACAAGACTACTAATCGCTTGTTAAGGCAATATTAACCATCTCCGCGTTTATAGTCCTCCCAGATTTATCCAGAAAGAACCGATTGCTTTATAGATCGTGAAGTTAGTGGGTTTCTCCACTAATTTCAAGAGAAGTATTCATAGGGTCACGAAATCGCCAAATTAGTCACCATGTCGCCAACTTCGTCACCAATAATTATGCCAACTTGGTTATATCTCCAAGGTTTTGCCCAGTTCTCATTGGACGGCGTCCATTGGCGTTGGCTGCGAATATTACAATTTTAACATAAAATAAATTCAACGTAGAGTAATAAAAATTCATTACACGTCCAAATACAGATTATTCACACTATTTTACACAAAATTCGTAACACTAAGAGACAGCAACATATTAGAAAGGAGATTACTGACTTTACATCTTTGTAGAACGAACTAAAGATCTGACACGAAACACTAGAGTGTTCTAAGATGAATTTGCTGAATATGCTTAGCTGTAAAATATTTTTAATTTAAACAGATTTTTTCAACTTAACCACTTAAGCAACCAATCTTTTGGCGCAAAATGTTTCAAAAAAAGAGAAACATTTCTTTTTTGCATGTATTTAAATATAGTAACTAATAGACTGCGGAAATAGAAGAATTTTATTTTAATTTTCAGTTTTCACTTTATTTTTTTATTTTGGGACTGTGGAACATAAAAACTACTAAATTATTACTTTTTATAAGTACATTTATGCTATGAAGAATGTTTCATACAGCCTTGAAACAATTTCTCTCACACTTACAAAAAAAAATAATAATGTTTGTAGATCTTTTTCAAATGGTTCAGGGTTTTTTGTATGTGTAAATATACATATGAACACACAATTTGAAGCATGATGTAATACTAAGTTTTTCATTACAATGGGGACATGGGTAGTATCAGCGTTTTTGGAATATCTTTCCATTCTCATTACTTCTCAAGCAACAAACTGCACATTCCCTTGCCGATCCCCTTATTTACTTTCATAAATCTAAATCCTGCATTCAAAGAAAAAGTTCAGCCTTCACCACAAAGAATATCCCTGATAAGAAGGTTTTCAGTACCCTGGAAAAATTGTATCTCTTATAAACAGTAGGACTAATAATTTCACAATAAAAATTAAAAATATTAGTAAATCAATGATAGAAAGAAGAAAATATGGGGACCGGTATAGTGTACGAGCAAATCAGTCGTGACCATCTTTCGGTTTGTCGTACAGTGTACGGGTAAGCCACTTAAGGGGCTAAGCCCAAACCAAATCCTGTACTCTTCATTTTTTATGCATAATAAAACTTCTTCACTAGTTTCATAATAATTATTGAAATAGAAATAACATTTAAATTTTTGTAGCGATTTTTTAGAAGCTTTATTTTACTATGACTTTAGCTTCGAAGTTCGTTCTGATCTTAATTTTTAAATGTGTTTAATGATGCATTTATTTTCTTACTTATTTCAAGCTTTTTTAAGGTGCATTAAAAGTTGTCTAGTAAATATCTTTGGCATGTACTTCAGAATTCAATAGCAGACGCTTACTTACTCGCACAGTTTCAATGTAGGTCATTTTTGATATCTCGTCTTTGATTTCAATTTTAGAAAAATACATATTTTAAATGTTTCAATATTTTTTTAAGATGTAGTATTCTTCTGAATGCATTTATGGGTATCCTGAAGACATAATTATTAGCAAGAATTAACCAAGTTATGTGAAGAAAATTTATCCTGCACGTTAACTAATTCATAAGTTATTATTGTTGTAAATTTTAGCTATTAATATTAATTTTTTTTTTGGTTTCAAGAAACCCTCAGTTCAGTTAACCCTTACAATGGGGAACACAAAGGCCTGCAGTGTGATTAAGTTCTACCCTTTGAATGGTAACAGCGACTGGAAAATATAGAAAAAAATGGTGGTTGCTTATAGGTTTGATAGTTCGCCATATAAAACTGTGTTGTTGTTTCTAATGCCGCCTGTCTGACGTAGTCAAATCGAGGCTCACGAAATTCACCGTGGCAAGGGGCTAGATGTACGCCTGCCGTTGACCTTACTCTTGAGCACCATACAGGTAACAGTATGATTTAGCTCGGAGAAATTCCCGAAAGGACGATAGATGGCGACACCACCAATCTCCACCTCCATAATTTTGCCATGGGACTGGAGGGGAGGGAAATATTCTCCAAACCCCGGCACTCGTGATTCTGCCAGCAAGAATTTTGGACCCACTGATTTAAAGAGCACGTACTTCGTGTGTACTCGGAGGGTATTTGGTGGCATCGAGCCTCAAACTCAGGCCTTCCGGTCTGGAGTCCGATGCTCTAACCACTAGGCTACCCTCGGCCCTTATATAAAACTGTTCTGAGGAGGAAAAAAAAACTCAAGCAGGCCACATAGCTTTCGCAAGTAATCCATTCAATGGGCTCAATTCCTGACGGCCGCATGTTAAAGACAAACACGTGTTCTTCATTATGAATTGTATTTTGTGTATTAATTGTATTTTTTGAAATGTAAATTTCCCATTAAGGTGTTAATTATCATTTTGCCAGAATAGTTTAAGAGGAACATTATTGAATATGCTTGTAAAAGTTATTATTACATGATCTGCATTATGGAATAATTTTAAAAAGTTATAATACAGTTATTTTCATATATTATTCTTCAGTTGTTAGATTTTTCAAACTTATCAATAATTTGATTTGAAAAAGTACAGTATATGTTTGTTATTTTTCCTATGAAAATGCTGATAAATTTTTGTTTAATGTATTTATATAATAAGACATTTTAAATATCTATTTGTTATATTATTTAAAAAAAAAACATGTACTCAAAAAAAGTATTGGAATTAACATTCAATGGGAATGTAATTATATTCCCATTATGGAAACTACATTCTTATAGAAAAATTTACTTACTAAAGTGAAAAATCACTCACAATCAAGGAACTATTTACCCACCCAGGCGACTTTTAATTATTTGTATTTATTTCTATAAATATTCTGCTTTCAAACGTAAATCTAAAACATTGTTAAATTTTGCTAACCCTAAATATCGACAGAAAAACTTCTGAAAAAGATACATTCTGCTCTTTCTGAAAAACCAAAGATAAATTACATACATTAAGACAAAAGAACCATTTAAAAGAGCCAAAAGCGAATTACGTGGTAGTGAATTTTATGAAACAGTTCTTGTGTGGAGCATATTTTACCAAAAAAAGAGCTGCTGGGCATCATTAAAAGTGAAATAAAATAGATTTTCTGGAACTTTTATTACGTTTACAAAAGTACTCTCGAACTATTTCTCGGAGAGAATTCATTAGCTTTAACCTAATATAATAAGAATTCTCCTGAAGAAATACTGTTTCAGTTTTTGATAAACAAAATAACGCCATTTCTTTGTTCTTCTTTAAAAATGAGAATTCTTTTGTTGCATTATCGTCTGATGGTGAAAGCTTGAGGTATTTATTGTAAATCAAATTATTCTTGCCGGGTTACCAGAAAGTTGAAATAAAATCCCTTTTACGAGTCTAATTATAATAGTTGAAAATAAAAACACTATTTATATTTTCATACTTAGCCATGCCTTACTTTTACTCAAAAAGTAAAAGTTCATTCAAAAGATTTTTTTTCGCATTTATTAATACAATTATTACTCCTTTACCATAGATAGGGTTTAATTATTTTCACCTTTAAGCATATTTCATCCTTCAAAATTTTAATTTCATTATCCATCTTTCGAATACAATTTAGTACTCTGTTGTAATTAAGTAGAACAAATGGTGTTCAAAGCTTAAAACTGTGCGTAAGGTTAGAGAATTTTCAATTTTTTTTGTTTAGATTATTAAAATTAATTCACCAGTCTGGTATAAATCACATTTGCTATTTCTAATAAAATTCTAAGTTTAGCACACAAAATTAACAGGATATAATAAATCTTACATAAAATAACGGTATAAACCTTGTTTTTTTTTTGTTTTTTTAAAATTAGCTTTAAGGTATCCGACTACGTTCGGAACCGTGATTTTAAAAAAGTGCATAAATGAATAGTTTTCATGATATTTAGTGTCACTTAGATTAGAACACATGTATAAAATTGTTTTAGGGATATTATGACAAAACCAATTATTTAAATACAATATTTCGGCAAAAAATTAACTTATAATAACCTTTTATCAAAATGTTCTCCTTTTGTGAAAAAAATGCTTCTATTATAATAATATTTTACCTATATATAGCTCAAACCTCTGTATAGAGGCTTAACTATGATTTTTAAGAAAAATTCACATATTTTTCAGAGTTACAACCCATTGAAATATTTATCGGCGTTTTTTTCTTAAAATTTCTCCCCTCTGTTGTCGTAAAACATAGATAAACCCACTTCTAAGTTACATATTTCAAAAATTCTAGTTGAACCTCTGTGCAGAGGTCTGAGCTATAAACATGCAAAATATTATTATAATAGAAACATTTTTCACAAAAGGAGAATATTTTGAAAATGGGCCATTCTATGTTCATTTTTTGTCAAAATATTGTACTTAAATAATTTTGTATTGTAATACTATTCTTAAAACAATTTTATATACATTTTCTAATCTAAGTGACACTAAATATCAAAAATAGTATCCATTTACACGCTTTTTCAAAACCATGGCTCCGAACGTATTCGGATGTCTTAAGATGAAATGGAAAAAGAGATCGCAAAGGCTAATTTTTCTCATTTTCAGACTTTGGAGTATGCAAATACGCTTTAACAGCAGCGAATAAAATATGGCTTTCAACCTAATAAAAGACAAAACAGAAATGAACGATTTCAGTAAGTGTCTTCTTTTGATGAATGTGAAGTCTCAATGAAGACATTGAATTGAATCAAAATCTTGGAGAGTTGTTGGTCCTTTAGAGGGGGATCAAACACACAAACCAATTTATCGGAAGCCACTGTAGTTTCACAAAATATGATTTCCAGGTACTGATATTAGAAATATAACGGCTGAGATGAAAAGATGAAGGATATAGAAGTCCAGCAACCTTCAATGAAGTTCGATATTTAACGCCAACAGCTCGGAGACACCAAAATATGAGTGCCACTCTTCTTCAACACCTTCGCTCAGTTACTGAAACCACAGCTTCAAACTCAAACCTACTACACGAAGAAGGTCTTCACGCTCACTTACCAATATCATGTGTTACGTTAACAGTAAGACACCGTGGCGCCCACAGGGAGTGGGCAACAGTGCGTGTGAGTTTAAGAAAAAACGAATGGCACCATATTCTTTTCTCTGACGGGTCTGCTCATCCTGATAATAGGTTTATATTCATTTGGAGTGAAAGTGGCTCTAGAAGCAATCCTTTGTTTGTGCACATAAGTGTCAAATTTAGGCGGTGCTGCAGTGATAGTCTATGCTGGCATCTCCATTGATAGGCACACTGATATTAACGCCATTCGAAAAGAATTTTGACCGGCCACCGATATAAAGATTAGAACCTCAGACATATTGCAGCCTCTTATGCTGCCACAATTGAAGATAACTTCATATTAATGGACGACCACTGCTGTTCACAACGTGCAAATATGGTGGAGGGTTTCATTTTCGAGGAAGGAATCATACAAATGGAATATTCTCCGGACTTGAAACTAAAAGAGCATGTTTGGGACATTCTATGCAGCCGAGTTGCTGACCGCCTCCCCTTCCCCAGAACTCTCCAAGAACTGGGAAAAGCTCTTCTGGTGTAATGGGACATAATGCTCCAGCACCTCATTAATAGCTTCATTGACTGCATGCCTCAAATTTGTTCAACGTTTTAGTCCGTCTGGCAAAAAACCATACTATTTACTAAAAATGATTTTCCTACAATGGTAACATCTTTTTTGTTCGTTTTCTCTCATGGTCACACATTTTATTTTTTTCCTTTTGTACCTAAACGCTAAATAAAATGTATTTTTTTGTGCAGAATGTGGCATTTTTTTCTCTCATACAACTTACCATATATGTCGTTCATATGTCAATTATTTAAATACAGCCCCAGCTACAAGATACATCCATAACGTCAATATCCACTATTTGTTTTGAAAAGTGCAAATTATTTTTACTTTAAAGAAAGCCTACTAGGCAATGAGCAGAATAATTTGTCAAAGAGCGAAATGAAGCAGTTGTCCAAACTTGTAATGTAAAATAATTTGAAGTTCTCTAAGGATATTAACACAAACATCCCATATTATGTTACATATTAGATTGTGGTTGATATATTCCAGCCAAACAGATATCAAATTTATACACACCTACCTTATCATATGAAATTCCAATAGCAAACATTTGTATTTAGATGAAAGAACAAGAAAACACAGTTTTTCTTTAGAATTATTGCAAATTCTAAATATTTTTGTCTTAGAGTTAAATGGAACATTTTAAATTACGGTAGACAAAATAAATCAGAAATGACTGTCAAAAAAATTGTACCCGATGAATTGAAACATTAAATGCTTTAAAAAGAATGTAAAAATAGCGGAAGTATAGAAATATATTGTGCTCTTTTAATTATTTATTTATTTACTTCTCTGCGGCTAGTGAACAATTTGAAAAAAACTTGATTCACTGTTCAATAAATCAATCAAGATTGAAAGTAGAATAGATGATAATCAAAAAAAATCATCCAGAAAATTCGTTGAGGCTATTAAATTATTTTTAAAGTATTTTAAAGAATTCAAGCTTTCAAATACATGTAGGTGTATCAAAAAGTAAGGTAACAATATCTCTAACGGCTGTACAATTACCCGTATGAGTAAAGGTCCCTCTGAAGGTAAAACAATCACAACATTCAAATGGTACCTGTAGATGGGGCTGATTCTCCTATAACAAGAACACATCTTAGTTAAAGGTGGCAGCGTTGACGGCCAATGGTCAACGGGTGAAATACAAAAATGTGATAAGGATTTTGCATTTATAAAAATTTATCCAGTTAAATTTCATCGGCAAATGGTAGCAGTATACAATAAAAGTGTTAAATGACAATGCCAGGCGTGTTTTTAGTGCACAGAATTCGACAAAGAGAAAAGATACGTAGAAAGAACATTTTCAGTGGTAGCAAGTGGACCACCCTCCTAACATTTCCGACCTCAAACCATGAGATTTCCATCTTTCGGACTTCTACAGGAACTCGGGAGGTCAGCCTTTCAGATCCGATGCTGAGTTTCGGCAAACCGTCTTGATGTGGTTGCCCAATCTTGAAACTAATTTTTAAGATACTGGTTTCAGTGGTTTGGTATACCGATTGAACAAATGCATAAATAAGTTTGGTGACTATGTAAATAGGTAATAAAGTGCTTCTTAAAGTTTCAATATTTGCGACCCGATATTCAAACCTAATTTTCATCGCTTCCCTCATTACAGTAACAATGTATTTAATTCAATAATGCTATACTTTGGCGTTCAAGTTACAATTCGACTTTAACCTTTTAAGTGCCACAGGTGTATATAAACGCCTCCCTCAGTTAAAGCATTAATTACTCCGGACGTATATATGCGTGTTGCATGATCTTTTCTGCGCACTGCTATACATAAAATTATTACGAAAGTTTTCGAGTGCAATAAAAAGACATTGGCAGTGTTTGCGAAGCATTTACTTATTTCAGAGGATTTGCTTATTTATTCCTTTTCTCTCCCTCCACCTCAATACATGACATACTCGCGCTTACGTGGAAAACGGTGGCATTGGAAGCGAATCGTGTAACTCTTAATCTACAGTTAAGGTATTAATTATTTACTTCTCAAATTATCAAGATAAGTGTTAATTTGTGTATATAATTTTATATATAACAAGTCCAAGGGGTCATTGTTAAATTAATTATACAGAATACACTGGGTAGTACTCACATATTTATAAGTGTATTATATCAGTGTAAATGTATATTTATTTTTATTATGTCAGAATATATTTTGTTTGTTTAATTTCAGTAAATTAATATTGCTTTTTTAAATAAGTTTTTTATTTCGTCTTTTCAATAGGCTCTTGCCACCCTCGTAGAGTTATGATGCCCCCTAGGCTGCATGCCCCACATTTTGAGAAACGATGAAGTAGTATGTACCTGTGGCTTCCTATGTTGTATAAATCTTTTTTTTATTTTCTGAATAAACATTTACCTTTAGAATGGGGTTACCTTACTTTTTTTGTAGCCTCTACTTATATGGTGAGCTATTGTATATTTATGTAATGATTTTAAAATGTTAAAATATTTCGAAATTAGGGTCACTAACTTCATAGGCACTGGAATCAGTTAATTTGAATTTGTTTTGATTATTAAAAAAAATATTTGCTTCCATTGTGAGACATGTTTCTGAAAATTCAAAAGAAATGGCATTGCAAAAACTAAGTATTTCTATTTTATTAAAAGTTTACATAAAATGAAACAAACTAACTCAAATCAACCTTTTTGGTTTAAAACGAAATATTAAAATGAAGTGGAAAAGTTTCTTTGTGTTAAAATGAATGAGAAAATGGTTTTATATAATCCACAAACAAGAGAATGTTTACAAAAGAATGAAGGAATAAACTTAACAAATGTTTTGCTATTCTTCATGAATAAACTATTCTTTTACATGGTACAAAACATTTTCTTTTAAAAATAGTCTGCCTTTTTTAATAATTATTAACTATAACAGACTGATTGTTAGTAGCAAATCTGCAATTGAAATATTCCGGTTCGTTGCCCTTAAACATAACCATTACAATGAGCATCGAACAAAGCAATTTAAATTCTACTGAAACCAAACATTATATTTAATTTAAGGAAAAGACATAAATGAAGTTGATGACTTTTTTCCAGACATTCCAGAACAATTTTATTGTTTCAAATTATTTCATTTAAACTGGCAGCAAAGATTTTAAATTGAAAGACTGAGAAACAAAGAATTTTTATTCTGTTAGTAGCTCAAGGAAATAATCGTACCAAACACCAAACGATAAAAAATTCCAGATTTTCTTAAGTAATACTAGTAATAAAAATGGCTATTTTTTATTATTTGTATGTTGTACGAAGAATAATATTCAGCCTTATTAAGAATTCTATAAGAATTTAACACTAAATGAAATTTCTTATTCCATAAAGATGATATAAATGAAATTTATACTATCCATAATTTTAACCAAAACTAAAATTTCTATCTAATATATTCAAGAATATATATGAAGAATATTCTGATTTAAATTGGCTGAATTCATGACTGTCACATTATAAATGCAATCACGCCTTTTCTCCACTGAATTCAAAGCTGCCATTATTCTTGAAATTGTTGCTTTTTCTACTCGTAAAATTTACTTAAAATTTCAAATTTCACAGCTGGTAAAGACTTCCAAATATTATCCTTCAACAAGTATTTTTTTTTTCAAAATTTAGAAAAAGGTTTTTCAATTAAATTTGTATTTTTATGTCAAGTGTGATTTGTTCACCTACGCGATTTATTATTACTGACAAATATGTACCTTTCAAAAAGGAAATTTCTGTAAAAAGCAGAATTTTGGCAAAAGCGAAGCATCTGAACTAACTAGCTAGAAATATGTGATTGGCATTCATCATGGAACAATGATATCATATGAATTTTGTTCATTAACCACAAAAAAAAAATATTCTTTTACACTTGAAAGCAAAAAAAATGTCTATAAATTTCCTCTTTCGATCACATTCGATTCTTATATTTTTACAACCTTATTTCCTTTAATTCACTTGGCGAATTTAAAAGAGTTACTTACTTCCTTCAAAAAAGGTGTAAAAATTTGTAATTGTTTTTAGAGTAAATATACTTTTTTCTTTTGATAACTTTGAGAACTTTCATTTAGAAAAGTAGCTATGAACTTTAAGAACATTTAAATGCAAATATTTTTAAACGTATATTTGTATTTTATGCTGTATGAAGTTTGTCAAGATATTTTTTCCCAATTAAAACATTTCTTTCTCTCTACCTTAACCCATAGATATAGTCTGGGTTCGAATCCCGGGTAAGACATGGATTTTTTTGTTGTAATCCTTCTCTTGTTTGTGATGTGTACTTCATGCTTACTTCTACGTAAGCTCCCGAGTGATACTTTGTGGTGTACGGGGTTGTAAATGTTCTCAATAAAATAGAACTATAGCTATATTGCCTTCCTTATTTTTTTAAACAATGCGTGATAAGTGGTTTGATAACTAGTATTTCTGAGCTATTAAACCAACCCTTAAGACTTTACGTTTTCCAATCGTAAATTTGCACCATGAATATTCTGAAAAAATTAGTGGATATTGCTAAAAGAACTGTAAATTTGGGGTTTGTATAAAATATGCATGAAGTTTCCCTGTTTTCGCAACCGTATTTAAGTATTTTTGATACTCTTGTCTGAATTACTACTGTAGAATTTGAGTTTAAAATAAAGACGAAAAACCCTTTTGGAGATATCTGAAATTGTGTTTGAATGCCTGTAGATTTACTTTATACCTTAAAATTTTATTTGAATTCCTAGAATTCATTGATATTTTACACTAATTTTTAAGATTCTAAATCTTACAACATTACAGCTTTCAACCACAAAAATTCTAGATTGAATTTCTACTTCGTTGGAAAAACGTACTGGTGCCCTTTGTTGCAGCTAGTTGTAACTTCGACAGAAATAACGCAGAATAAATTCAAATTTAAAAAATAAAATTTAATTACTGAATTAATATTTGAAAAACTGTATTAACATCAAGTGCCACCCACTGCAAGTTTAAAACAAAATGTATTTGAACTTGAATGGATGAATAGAAAATACTTTATTAACGACTGAAAATTTGAACAGGATATATATATATATATATATAAATATAAAAAGGGAGAGAGTGAACTAATAGTAGGAAATGAAAAACGAACAGTTATCTGATGAAATTATATTTTTAAACACTCAATATTAACATGAATATATTATCAGTATCAAATTACTTAAACAGAACTAATGCCTCTGTCAAATCTCCAATAACAGCAATCTCATAAAACCTTCATATCGGATAAGCCGTTTATTATATTTATTAATGATACATAAAAAAAGTACTCCAACGAATACCATAAAAGTAACTTTAGTTGCAGCCAGGCATATAAGAAGCCTAATGAAATCGATATTACCATAGGGAAAAAGTATGGTAAGTCAAGTGCTTATTTGGATCCAAATATCAAACTGAGAGCGAATAATATTGAATAAATATTTTAGTAGGTAATATATTCTGTTTCGTATAGACGCAGAGCACGATAGATGTATGGTATCGGTAATAAAGGAGAAGATATTACCGTATTTATTCGAATCTAAGTCGCCATCGATTCTAATACGTAAACCTAATTCTCTGCATTTTTGAGAAAAAAATTTAAAAAAATAAACGTGTGAGTTCATCAACATTTGATACTTATTTTTTTTTTTCAAAATAAAAAAAAATAAAAATTTTGAATGAAAATAAAATTTTGCAAATAATCACTATACAAATGAGCACTGAGCTTATAAAAAACATTCATATATTAGAGAATTTCTACAAATTTAGAAGCTGTAAAGCATTTTACTTACAATTTTCCTTATATCCAACAAATTAAATGTAAAGCTCCCAATTTTGCTCATTTATATTTTATTAACCGTTTTCTTAAGGTTTAATTCATTATTTAAAAATCCTATTAATATACCCATATCATACTATATATAATGGATACTGCACCTACAGGGCATCCGATTATAACAAAAGGATTTGGAAGAATGGGAAATGAATGAAACTAAAAATCAGCCCTTTAAGAGGTATGATTACCCTAAAAGCATGATTTTTTTTTTTAAAAAGTGACTATTTTTTTATAATTTTATTTTATAAGTCATCATATTAGCTTCATAAAAATACCAAGTTTTTTATTTTCCATTCACTAGAACAAAAACTACAAGTGTTTTAGTAAAAGCAGATGCCATAATTTTACATAAAATGTCAAACTTTAAAATGCGTTTTACTCGAAATGGGTTTTTGTTTCGAAAAGTTCAAACGGGGACAGAGATTGCTCAAAAGGTTTTTAAAATAATTTGCTGAAATTTTATGTGTTTGTTCTGTATAACAGTAGAAATGTTTTAACCTTCAGATTTATCAAGCACTATTTTATTACATAATTTACAATTCTTTATGTAAATAGAATCACTGTTTTTTTAAGCAATTTCATATAATAGCTAAGATAAAATTCTCTAGTTTTTGTAAAAATTAAAATATCTCTTATCCTGAAGGTCATTTCAAAAAGGAAAAGCAAAATAACACATAAAAAATGAAAAACTGAGAATTTGTTCATTTACTATTTGTACAGAGTGGGCCCCGTTTATGTAATTTTTTGTACATTTTTTCTCGGTTTAGTAGTAATAACTTATTTTTCTCTTCTTAAATTTAGCTATTTTTTTCTTTAAACGTACTAAAAACATAGATAAATCTACATATCTCCATTTTTAGAAGAAAAAGTTGTCGCAAGTAGTCGGATACTTTAATGAATTCCATTATACGAGAAATAAAATCGAAAATATATCTCAATAGTGTTTGTTATTGTAAGATATTTAGTTTTGTTTTAATGTATTTATTTTAAACTTATATTAACTGTTTCTTTATACATAGTAGTTATAGACGTAGATTAAGTTGAAAAAACTATTTTCCAAATTATTATCGTTTGCTTTTAATTTATAATTCATGTAACTGTCATTTATCTACTTTATTTATTTGCTGATATATAATCGTCTGCTGTTAAAGTTATGTTGCTTAGGTTGGCATCTTTTGTAATTATTCTAAATATGCTGGATGAGTCGGAGAAAAAGGATTTTAACGCGAATTCAATGCTGTTTGAGCTTCATATGAATTTATTTTTTTTATATATTTTCGAATTATTTTTCATGTAGAAATATTTTTTTATAGTTTGAGTATTTATAACAATGAAAGGCATCTGTGGAATAAAGTTTGGCTGTTATTATGAGCAGATAGTATAAAAGAATCTGAAAGTAAGTAATGCATTTTTACTACAAATATGAAAATTAAACTATTACATTCATGATGATTTAAGAAAATGGCATCCATTTTAATATTTTATGTTTTCTTTTCCCACTCTTTCGTCAAACACTTTAACTGAAATGTCATATATTATTTTTTGTTCATAAAATTGTTTTAAGAATAGTATTACAATAAAAATTATTTAAGTACAATATTTTGACAAAAAAGAAACATAGAATGACAAATTTTCAAATTATTCTCCTTTTGTGAAAAATGCTTCTATTATAATAATATTTTGCCCGTATATAGTTCAGATCTCTGTAAAGACGCTCAACTAGAATTTTTGAAATATATAACTTAGAAGTGGGTTTATCCATGTTTTACGACAACAGAGGGTAGGAATTTTAAGGAAAAAACGTCGATAATTATTTCAATGGGTTGTAACTCTGAAAAAATGTGCATTTTTCAAAAATCATAGTTGAGCCTCTGTACAGAGGTCTGAGCTATATACAGGCAAAATATTATAATAGAAGCCTTTTTCACAAAAGGAGAACATTTTGAAAAAAGGTTATTCTAAGTTAATTTTTTGCCGAAATATTGTACTTAAATAAATTTTTTGTCAAAATGTCCTTAAAACAATGTTATACATGTATTCTAATCTAAGTGACACTAAATATCACGAAAATTATCCATTTAAGCGCTTTTTTAAAATCCCGGTTTCGAACGTAGTCGGAAACCTTAATATATTTTATTTCCCTTTTCGAAATTTGAGATAACAAACGTAAGTATCCGACAATGGCATTAATGTTAAGTGATAAGTATTCTGCTTTACAATTTATAATTCACATAAATAGATAACTAATAAATTCAGTCTTTTATTTCGAATATCTTGCTGTACATTGTTTTGTATTTGCCTGAAGACCTTATGTCTGTTGTATTTGCATATTATCAATTTGTCAATTTCGTCTTTATTAAAGTGAATTATACGTTTTCTCTCTCGACCAAGACTCTACCTCTTATTTATTAGAAATTTACTGATGAATATTTAAAGCAGTTCTCATTATACTTCTAGTTCCTACTAGAAAATTATTTTCTAAATTGAATGAATTATATGGAATTGTATATGAGGACTTCTTTGCAATGCAGGGACTTTAAGGAAAACATTGATTATTACAAGGGTAATAAAAATGTAAAAAAAAGTAAAAATAATATAAATTGACAATACTATTTTAATATATTTTAAATTACTTTTAAAAGAATCAAATGGAAGCAATGCTTAGAATGTGAAAAGTTATCCTAATAAAGAAGTTATTGATAATTATGTTTACTTGGAAATTATGAAAAAAAGAAAACTTCGAAGAAAACGTATTTAATTTGAAAATTTAATTTCCAATTTAAACACCAGATTTTAAAAGCTAATTTTGCTTCTGAAAGATTTTTTTTATTCTACAGATTGAAAAAGGCAACTTTATTAGGTTTAAAATAAAATTTCCTTGTGACTTCAGCCATTGCCTTGATTATGAAAAATTAAAACAGATACACATATTAAATTACACTTTAATTTCTGAGATAATAGCATGATTAACTCTTTCGTGCGCTGAAATTCTGACAGATAATGCATTGGAGAAAAATAATTACAAATATTTTATATAAACCTGTGTGTGTGGCAAAACTATAACTACTAAACAAAAGCTGGTACATATTAACAATATTAAACACTTTTTCAAGTAAAGGGTGTCCAAAGTTTTAAAAAAATAGTCAGTACATATTTTGAACTACCACGCTTTAAGTAGCATGATAGTTCTGGGAATATGATTTTTTTCTTTTCTTGCCACAATGGAACTTTGCAGTCACAACACATCTATTCTGAATGAACCTGGATTGCTTTTGTGTTAAAAGCAGCTCATCGTCTTCTCGCATTCGTACATTTTTAGTTTTTCTTAATCTAATGCTGTGAGCTTAATTTTAATATAGTCTTAACTTACAGAATGTTTGTTGTAACTTTAAGTCTGCTATTCTGTGCATTATTTTGTTTTACATAGTTTTTTATTTAGCTAACATATATAAAAAGTGTATTAGTATTTATATCTTCCTGAATACGAGCTTTAGCTCATTCAGAACATTCGTATATTTTTGTGTATGCACTATTATTTAATAAATATTATTATTATTTAAAATAGTGCAACCTACAACATATCTATCCGGTACAATAAACATGCATATTATTGCGATAAGATAAGCGGAATGCATTTTGTATCTGTATAGAAGATGACCTTCAATAATGTGGTGGCATATTTTTTGGACTCTCATATTTTCATACTAGCAATTATTGTAATATTGACTCATTTAGCTACAAAATATATGTGCTTACATAATTTGTATCAAATATCGCAAGAATCACTTTTATTTACATTTAAACATACACAATACTGTCACTTCCAAAAAATACCATTCAACAGACTCACAGCTGTTCAAAGAATAAACTACAGTATAAACCCATTACATACAATTAGCCTCTGACATTTGTTGGAAACTTGAGTATCTGCTAGGAGTTGACCACTGAGATAGTTAAGCGAATGTACCATCTAGTATGAGTTTCTGAGGCATTCGAAAAATGGTACTCTTTATGTACCACCACACAATAAACGAATAAGAATTAGTGGTACAACAAATGTACCACCAAACATTCAAGTTAATATTCATTAATTATTGATTAAGGGATTTGTCAGAATATGATTAATTTATAGTTCATTATACTTTTAACGAAATACAGTTTTTATACGTGTGAGTGATTAAGATATGTGTAACAATTATAAAGTAAGTTCTGAATATTAGTACATAAGTACGCATTTATGCAATGCTAAAAAAATTATTTTAATGCTGTTTAAAGGCTCCTTATGACACTTAAACACTATCACTAATATGTTATGACGTGACAAAATATTATTTTCATTATAAAGCATCTTTATTTAATATCTTAGTGGTCCAATTTTGACGTATCACATCTAATTATAACCTATGCTGCATACATATTTTAAAAAAATATTTGTATTCTCTCTCAATTATGTAATTTTTTTATAACGTTGGAGTTATTTACATAAAATCATCGGTATCCTTAAGTAAAATTTTTCGGTACATACGAATTATCGCAACCGTATTGAAATGAAGCAAATGGTTGTCAATCCAGCGCATACGACACATGAAAAATTGGAGTTGCCAACTCGGCAAGTTATTTTGAACGATGACATATATATATTTTTTTTTTGTGCTAATACGTAATTAACAAAAAGACTTTTTATCATCAATTCCTGCATCCATGAAAACTAATTAGTACCTTATGTTCAACACAAATTAAATAAAATGTATTCATTTTAATTTGCAAAAGGTATTTGACTAGAATAATGGACATTGTTGCAATAATATGTAAGTGCCAATTTTTCTAAGTATATTTATTATTTATAGTTGTGAGCATGTTTTAAGTAAAATTCTTTTCATATACTTCTCAAAAGATCTAAAGGAAGATAAAAGTTAATTCTAAATAATTAAGAAAATCTGTATTTAAAATCGTTATCCTGATAATTACTACTAATTAAACCTTTAATTAAAATAAATGATCTGTAAACATTGTACTTGCATTGGCTTGAATCTACATCTTATAGGATATATTCCGTTCCGTTAATTTTAAAAAGAACAGCACAATTTCGTAATTTCGTGGCGATTAAGAATTTTTGAATCTAATTAGATTTTTAATTGGCTATCTAAATAACTTAATTAAACAAAATAAATCTCATTGAAATACTGTACTGTAAATGAACCAATTTGTTAGGTGATATCAACTCTAAAATAGTTGTACTAGTATTGTTAAGTACTTGCAATGAAAAAAAAATGAGTTGGAAAATGTTAAACGCTCCATAAAGTGTAGTTATTTGAATTTTAATTCAGTGATTTCTCTTTTTTCAAAGAGACTGTTTATCGTTTTATAACAAACAATGTTTTTATTTTACAAAAGTGAAAACAGTAGTCTCGACATGTAAATGATTTTTATAAGTCGTATATTTTTTAATTACTAAATTAACGGTTTTTTTTCTGCTATAGGCAAGAAAATTTAATGATAATAGTAAACTCAGTAAACCGAAGCCATTTAAATAATTAATTTTGCTGTTAAATAAATTTCAAATGTTTATTTTAATATATTGATTCAAAAGTTTAATTTGTAACAAACTCTAATAGCTTCGCATAGAAGTAGCGTATGGTTTTCCTACTTTGTCTTTTTCAAAAATATGTTTGTTTTCAAATAAAAGTTGAGGAAATCGTAACTGCAATAGTAAATATATTGCCACTAAATTAAACATAGTAATTCCATTGGTTCAAGGTATAAATTTTTCTAACGTATCTAGTATGATCCAAAAGTTCTGGGACAAGGTATAGAAAACCTTACATCGAATAGTTCACAGAACCGAATCACATCCACCTTCAAAGTAGTCCCTTTGCGCAATGATACACTTGTGGCAGCGTTCGTGTAACTTCTGGAAGCACGAATAAGTGGAATATAAGCGATAAGGAAATTAATATAAGTATATAAGCGAAAAAAGGAAAATTCGTTAGTCATAAATTAGTTCTAATCCAACATAGCAGTTTTAGTCTGCTGTAGGGGTATTATTGCATACAAATTTTCATTTCCAAAAATTTTATTAATTTTATACAAATATTTATTATTTCTCATGGAAAGTTTAATGAATCAATAGATGTATATAATATTATAATAATATATATATATATATGTGTATTAGAGAAATTATCCAATTTATACTTATTTTAAGATATTTTTATATTTCTGTATATCATTGTTTGAGTTTTAAAAGGATACAAAAACACCACAAATACTCGATTTTATACCCACTGTGCATTATCAGATGATCTGTTAAATATGTTCTTAAAATTTGTAACGGTAAATTTTATATATTGCTATCATATTTACCTATAATTTTAAAATGAGCTGTTAATATTTCTTATTTATTTTGCTTTCTTTTTTGTATGATTCTCGTGGTTAATTATCACGTGTTTCTAGGTCTAAAAATTAACATTCTAATTTGTTAATTTATTTTTAGTTCTAAAAGTGGCAACACCCGTTTTGTGCGGTATCTGGTGTTGCGATTTATATTTCATTTAAATTTTAGACTCCATATTTTTTTAAAAAAATTTCATGGTAGACAACTTATTTATAATCTTATTCTAACGACTTACCCATGTGCTTAAGATAATTATTATTCAAAAACCATATTATTCTTAGATCTCTTTGCTTCGATGTTAGGATATTTGATGAAGAAAATAATTCTATTTTTTATTCCTATTATGTTATTACTTAGAATAAAATCATGTTTGAAGAAATAGATTCTTTCGTGTAATATTTTGTGTGCTCTATTTGAAATCCAAGAGGGTAATTTGTTTTCGTCATATTTATTACCCTAAGAACGAAACAATACAGTCAATTTTTGATTTGATGTATATATACAGTCGAAACTCCATATTACTATCCTCTATATTGTGAATTTTTCTATATAGCGAATTTTTTTCCTGGAAACCACAACATTTCGTGATTTTCTTCTTGCTATAACCTCCCAACAGCGAAGTGCATTTTGTATATAACGAACTTTTATCCTGTGATTCAAGTTTTACTCCCTTTTTTAATGTATTTCTGGTCATTTCAAGTTGTTATTTTAATTTATTTTTTAGTGGTCATAAATCTTGAACTGATTTTATTAGGTGCCTAACTCTCCGCGAAAGAAGTGGAATTCTGGGCGTTTCATCCAAGAAGGGAAACCTTTAACCCCCACATTGTCTAGTTTTTTATAAACATCTTAGATATCCCATTTCAGCCTCAGTGGAGTTGTCTCGTGTCTCCGTGTCCTTGAACTAGTATCCGTTTATTTGTAGTGTTGATCAGTAGTACTGAAAACTTCGTTTCTTGCAGCTCGAAAATGTCAAAACGTAAGTGTTTGAGCATCAAAGAAAAAAATAATTTTTCAGGAAGTGGATAAGGGCATGAAGAAACTTTCCTTGCAGTTTTTCTTTCATTCCTTTCTTCTTTTTCTTTTGATAGGTGAAACATGTAAAATAAATATTATTAATTTACAAAATGGTGTGGATAATTACTTTTTTAATGTATAGTGTTTATGAATTTAAAATTTGATTTATATGGTTTATATAAAGAAAATTGAAAGAGAAGCCTCTCTCTCTATATATATGTCGAATTTTCCATATAACGAACTTCTTTTCGGAATTTAGGTCCGACTGTAATTATACTATTTAAGGGGTAAGTTTATTTAAGGTTTATTTTGTTTTAAAGAGGAATCAAATCTTATACGATTATTTCATACATGAAACTTCACACAATTAGTGTACACTTCTCGAATTTTTATTATTTACAAATAAGAAGTTACTTATAAATGTCTTTTTACTGATTATTAAATAACAATTATTTCCTCAAACTCAAATGGAAACTTTGCGGAGCAAATTATACTTTCAGGCTTTTACGCTGATTACGTATTAAATTTGTTTTAATAAAAAAACATTCAAAAGTTACTTTTTTTTTATCCTTTATAAGAGTAGCTATTAATATCCAGATGTAAAACCTAATCAACTATTTTATCAAACCACACCCAACAACAAACCCATAAAACCTTATCGAAAATATTTACCTTTTATTTATATTCACGGAGATTTCGTCGACCACATAACGTTCTTCAATGTAAGTCACCAAAGTACTTTCAACCCTTTACAGTCCTAAAATAACAGAGGAATTTCCGAAATCGATATTCTCATGAGAAAAGAGACGGCGAGTGCGTTCATTCGGAAAATACCATAAAAGATAGAAAACCAGTAAAATGGAAAAGATATCAGTGTTAATAATATCGAGTGAATCTGCACACTCTTAGAATGTGGTGATGTTGTTAAGAGCAGAGATGAAATCCAAAAGGAATACTTGCATTTGTGTTGAGAATTTTAATACTAAAATTTTATTATTTATTTATAACAATTATTATCTGAATTACAAAAGTGGTTCAAGTTTTGAGATAATTTTTTTGTAAGACATTCCAAAAAAATTTCATGTAACAACTGGTGTAAGCTGCATAAACTAAGCTATATAGTGCAAAATAAAAATAAAAAAAGAATACAGTTGAACCTCTATATAACGAACCTCTATATTGCGAATTTTTCTATATAACGCAATTTTTTCTGGAACCTTGAACGTTTGACGATTTTTTTCATAAAATAACCTCTCTATAGCGAAGTACATATTCTATATAACAAACTTTTTCTTTTGTGATTCAATTTTTTTCTCCCCATTTTTATAGTATTTCTGAACATTTCAAGTTATACTCTTTTTAACACATTTTATGATGGCCATAAATTTTGAACTTGTTTTATTAAATCCTAATTCGCCGAGAGTCAATAGAGTTTTGGACGTTTCTGCCAAGAAATGCAACCTTTAATCTCCCTCCCCCCCCATCATTGTTCAGTTCACTATAAAACATCTTCGATATCCTTTTTCACCCTCAGTGGAGTTGTGTCGTGTCCCTGTGTTCTAGTAATAAAATAATGTATGTTTAATATTACTTGTATGTTTTAATTCGAAAATGTCTTTGAAATTTATTAATTTTAATGTAAAATTATTTTCTTATTATTGAAAATATAGGGTCGACATTCTTTTTTCTTATTTTCCTTGCAGTGTTTCTTTTTTTCTTAGTTTTTGATGGGTAAGATATGTAAAATAAACATATATTAATTTTTAAAAAAAGGTGTGAATAATTTATTTTTTTAATATAATGTGTTTATGAATAAAAAAATTGTTATAAAGTATATTGAAAGATGAACCTTTATATAACAAATTTTCCATATAACGAACTTTTTTTCGAGATTTAGCGACTTTGTTATATAGATAACCGACTGTATTTCCTAAGTTATATTAAAATATTTGTTTACTCAAATTAAGGATTGTTTACTTATCATCCACCTGATTTTTGATTCCTAATGATGCTAGTAAAGATGACCACCTGCATATTTATATTGTTACGTGCATTGGGATTCGAGGATTTTATGCTATTAGTTTCAAAAAGCAAAACTGTGTTTCAGGAGTGATGAAAATTTATTGTTGAAAAACAATCCTTAGAAATAAAGGATATAACAGTAAAAGTTGAAAAATAAATCCCTGAAGGTTTTCACAACTTCTACAGCACTCAGACACATCTATTGGTGTCTAGAAATTCAAATAATGTATTCGCAAGCAGTCATTCAATCTGCAGCTACTGTACGCCGAAGATTACATATGAATGGACTGTATGCCCGAGTACCTCAAGTTTGTGTTCTTCTATCCGTCCAATCAAGAGGGGCACGATTAAAGTGGTGCCGGGAACATGGCAATTGGACTGTGTCTGACTGGGGCAATGTCATGTTTACTGATGAGTTAAGATTTGCTCTGGAGCTAGATGACAAGCGTATAAGGATATGGCGTAAACAAGGTACACGCAATCAGCCCCAAAACATCACCGAGCATCACGTATTCCGAGGCGGAAGCATCATGGTGTGGGTAGGGATTTCATTAGGATACCGCACCGACCTGCACATCTTTAAACGGGGTTCTGTGACGGCTGTCCGGTATTGAGATTGAAGTCCTAGAACCCATTGTGAGATTGTACGCTGCAGCGTTTGGCCCTACTTTTGTTTTAATGGACGATAACGCATGTCCCCATAGAGTTGACATCGTCGATACCACATTGGGAAGTGTATAGTGCAAATCAGTGGTGTACTTATAAGATATTAATTTAGTATTAAGTCGTTACTCGCCAAATTGACTCTAATTTTCGACAAGGGGGATAACATTATAATGTGTTTATAATGTTATCTATCTATAGTACGTTTAAAAGGTGACAAATTTATGTTCGAACTGCTAAATATATATTTTTTTTTTATTTTGATAAAGCAATATGTTTAAAAGTGATGATACAAATTAACATTATAGCAATACGTTTAAAAAGTGATAATACGATTGTTAGTTAGACCTGTATCTTTTGAGATGGAATCTTTGAAATTTAACGATATGGGACTCATCCGAGGCCCCGTAAATGGAGAGAATAAATACCCTTCAGATCCATTAATATCCATTGAAGAGCAAGACTAATTCCAGCAATCACATAATTCCGGCTCCAACTATCGAATTCAAGAAATTCAGCGACGAATAAATGATAGTTTAAAAACTAAAAAAAACAGGCTTTTATTGCAGATCGAACAAAATAATGGAAAAAAATATAGTTAAAAAAAAAAAAAAAACTGAAAAACACGCTTTTATAGTGATTCGAACTAAAAGGTAAAAAAATAACTCTTAATATAAGAATAAAAGGATTAACGAGAAAATGAATATAATTGGGATATATTTTTACACTAATTCAGCATTTCGGAATAAAACTAGTAAGAAATTATAACAAGCAATATAGAGCACCCCATGCTTTTATCCCAATGACAATAATTTTCTCATTAGTCATTTTATTGTTATATTAAGAGTTATTTTTTACTTTTTAGTTCGAATCACACGCACACACACAATATAAAAACATGCTTTTCAGTTTTTTTAAAAAAACTAGAATTTATTACTATTTATTCATTATTTAAAAATTAATGAATTAATATTTGAAAAACTGTATTAACATCAATTGTCGCCCACTGCAAGTTAAAGAAAATGTATTTGAACTTGAATGGATGAATAAAAAGCATTTTATTAACGATCGAAAACTTGAACAATATATATATATATATATATATATTTATTAACGTTGAATTTAATAAGCTGTAGTATTTAAAGCCTTATATTAGCCTGTTAGAATAAAAATAACGAAATTTTAAACCATGGATTAAATAAATAATTTAACCGTGGACCGTAAATAATTTGGACTAGGTGTTTTTTCTTTGCTTCTGTTCTTCCTGATTTAATCACTCTAAATTGGCATTTGATTCACTGAATCTTTTTTAACACCCTTTTATAAGTTTTACTTGCATGTAATGGAAACTTTGAACTAAATTTTCACCCACTTTAAAAGGTCAGATTAATTCGAAATTCTGCTCACTTGTCTAGGACTGATATGGTAATACAATAATTTAATACTTTTGTTTTAATTTCCTGATCAGGATCATCAGGATTAACGATTTTCCCTTTTCAGATCCCATCCCGCATCTGGCGACTAATGCCAGATAGCATTTCCAGATTTGGCGACTAAAACTAGATTTGATGATTAAAATATTTAGTTACAATTTAGCTCGGTTAACTATAAAAGGGTGTTTTTTAGTTATTTTAAACTGCAATTTATTAAATGGTAAAAACCAACCTTCAACTAACAAATAGTAAGATAGTATTTTCCCATCTCTTCAAGATCATTTTCTTTGCAATCATTAACTTTGAAGTGTGGAATGATACAGTAATCACAGGAATTACTTCAAAATTATCGAACAAGATTTCACTAACGACTGACTATATACAGATAAGTATTTGGTTCTTCGAAGCATTTCGAATTCGGATTCTTAATTAAAACTCGAAAGGTCTTAACATGTTCGTTGTCAGAAAATCCCCTGATTACAAGAAGGTATTTGCTTCCAACTGGTTATCGGAAAAGAAACATCTTGCTCATAAAGCAAAAAATCAATATTCTTAATGATCCGTTTTGGGTAAAGAGAAGAATATTCCTTTTTCCTGAATGAATGAAAGTTTTCGTGGTAAGACATATTGGATTAGTAGCAAAAAAAAATGCTCTCTATTATTTTAATATTTTAATAAATTATATAAGGATCAAATAATTTTTTTTTTTACACAAATGTAAAAATCAATCTTGTTAAAGATTTTTATTGATAAAAGAGAAATCTTTATATTCTAGTAAGATATCAGTTAAGATGCTAAACTGATTTCAAATATCAGTATGAAAATCGTTTAACACGAAACTGAGTGGACTGAAATATGCTTTTCGTTTTAAAAGAATTGAAAACTTTTTTAAAAGAAACATGTATTTAACAAAATTAAGTTATATGTATATATAAATATATGTATATATAGAATATATGTATGTCATGCCCCAGGCCTGCTGGTAAGATGAGGAAGGCATCATCTCTATAATAACTACTTTATTTTGTTTTAATCACATAAAATCCAACATGGCGGCCCTTTGGCGTGCAACCGAGTAGAACAATGACAAACAATTCGGCGAGGAGTCACCAGCTAAGACTTTCCGAGTATGCGTTCTTCTTCGTCAGCGCTCGCTCCACCCTTAAATAGGCTTATTTACCCACAAATCCTTTCGCGATGGTAAAGAGTTAGCTCTATTTTTATTTATTACTTACTTAATTTTGAAGCTAAACTTTTCAAACCTGACATGTAAATATAGATATATATGTATGAATAGATATATATGTGTATATAGATATATATGTATGTATAGATATGTATGCGTATATAGATATATATGTATGTATATATATATATGTATGTATAGATATATATGCGTATATAGATATATATGTATGTATAGATATATATGTATGTATAGATATATATGCGTATATAGATATATATGTATGTATAGATATGTATGTATATACAGGGTGTCCCAAAATGACCGCATAAATTCTGCACAGCTAGATTCTTCGTTGGGAGTACATAAAAATTGCCCAAAGAAGCGTTCCTGTCGGCCAAGAGCTCATACTGACATTAAACCCCCAGTGTTCAGTTCCCAAGCAAGCTTGGTAATCATTTATCCACCCACTGCAGTAAGGTTGAAAGGCTGAATTTAACTTGCCCAGCCCGGAATCTGAACACCGGACTTGTGGTGTAGAAGCGTGATACACTACCACTGAGACAATGCACTTCATACATATACACATGCACACATAGATATGTATAAATACAAAGATATTATTTACATAGCTATGTATATACAAATATTTTATTTACATAGATATGTATATATGCAAGCATTTAATAAAAATCAATGAAACAAATGCGTTCATACAAAATTCGTTAGAAACATTCACAAAATTTTCAAGATTTTTGAATAATAAAACATTTATTGAGTTTTTTGAAAAATAATCAGATATTTTTCCTTGAATTGTCTTTTTTAGCATCAATATGTCAACAAGTAGTTCGATGTCGTCCATTTTGTCATTCATTTTACTATTGGAATATGTATCGAGATAACTGCGCATACATTTCATGGTGTTCCTCATTTCGGATGATGTGGGAAAAAGAGCTGCATTATTCATTTTACTGTTAGACTTTGCCTCAATGATATATTTGATGTTTTGTACAAACTCCATGTCTCTGTCTAACATAATTGGGGCTGTACACGATCATCATCATCATCTACTGCAACGAATTTATTCGATGATACAGTAGGGCAGTACTATAATACAGTAAAATAATGTGAAACCACACACACTTCTCGTTAATTTCCCACCCTTCTTCTACCTCTGACGTTTTGTTCATTCTCAGAAAGGAAATAGTTTCGTTGTAAGCGATTTTCGTTTCATGTTAAGAGAAAAAAATACATGAAATTACTTAGTAGTTTATCGGGACCATTTAACTATTTCATGTTAATCGATGTTTCATCTTAAGCGTTTTCATGTTAAACGTATTTCATGGTATTTATCAGTGGAAGTAAGTTTTCTTTAGAATACGTGAATTTGTTCCTTTTTTAAATGAAAAACTTTTTTCAAAATTATTGTGTGTAAAGCAGTGCTTATCAATTTTCAATATTTGAGACCCAATATTCAATCATACTTTTCCTCGCACCCTCCCCCTCACCTCCATCCAATAACAATATATTGAATTCAATAATACTATACTTTGACAATAAAGTTACAATACGACTTCAACCTCTTAAGGTATCCGACTACGTTCGGAACCGTGATTTTGTAAAAGCGTGTAAATGGGTAATATTAATGATTTTTAGTGTCACTTAGATTAGAATACATGTATAAAATTATTTTAATGACATTATGACAAAAACAATTATTTAAATACAATATTTTGGTAAAAAATTAACTTAGAATAATCATTTTCAAAATGTTCTTCTTTTGTAAAAAATGCTTCTATTGTATTAATATTTTGCCTGTATATAGCTCACACCTCTGTACAGAGGCTGAACTAAGATTTTTGAAAAATTCAAATTATTTTCAGAGTTACAACCATTTGAAATAATTATCGGCGTATTTTATTAAAATTTCTCCCTTCTGTTTTCGAAAAAAATGGATGAACCGACTTCCAAGTTATGCGTTTCAAAAATTCTAGTTGAGCCTCTGTGCAGAGGTCTGAGTTATATACAGGCAAAATATTAATACAATAGAAGCATTTTTTACAAAAGGAGAACATTTGGTAAAAAGGTTATTCTAAGTTAATTTTTTGCCAAAATATTGTAATTAAATAATTTTTTTGTCATAATGTCCTTAAAACAATTTTATACATGTATTCTAATCTAAGTGACACTAAATATTATAAATATTATCCATTTACATGCTTTTGCAAAATCAAGGTTCCGAACGTTGTCGGATACCTTAAGTGCCATCGACGTATATAAACGGGTCGCGTCGCGCTTAGCCAAAGTTTTAATTATTGCACCTGCTGTATATATACTACGTCTTTTCAAAGTACGAACTTTTCTGTGCACTGATATCCATAAATCTATGGAGAAGTCTTTACTTTATATAAGCAAAACATTATTATGATAGAAACATTTTTTGTAAAAGGAGAACGTTTTGAAAAAAGGTTATTCTTAGTTAATTTTTTCCCCAAATATTGCGTTTAAATATTTTTTTTTTGTCATGATGTGTCCCTAAAACAATTTTATACGTGTATTATAATCTAAGTGACACTAAATATCTTGAAAAGTATCCATTTATGCGCTTTTTTTAAAATCACGTTTCCGAACGTAGTCGGATACCTTAAGGAAAAGTTTAATAATTACCATTGAAGCCATGTGCTTGTTATATACAAAATTTTACACACAAATTAACACATATCTTGATAATCTGTACAGTTTATAACTAATATTTTAACTTCCAATTGAAAGTTGCGTAATTCGCTCCCCAATGCCACCCTTTCCAACGTAGGTGTACGTATAAGGTGTATTGGGGAATTGGGGGAGGGGGGGAGGAGGAATAAATACGAAAACCTTCTCTGTGAAATTAGTAAACCCTTCGCAAACTCTATCAAGGTCCTTTTATTGCATTCCTAAGCCTTCAGAAATCTGAACTAGGATTCTTGAAAAATTCACATTATTTTCAGAGTTAAAACCATTTGAAATAATTATCGGTGTTTTTATCTTAAAATTTCTCCCCTCTGTTGTAGTAAAATATGGATAAATCCACTTCTAAGTTATATATTTCAAAAATTCTAGTTCAGCCTCTGTACAGAGGTCGGATCTATATACAGGCAAAATGTAATTATAATAGAAGCATTTTTCATGAAAGGAGAAGATTTTGAAAATGGGCCATTCTATGTTCATTTTTTGACAAAATATTGTGATTAAATAATTTTGTATTGTAGTAATATTCTTAAACAAGTTTGTATAGGTTTTCTAATATAAGCGACACTAAATATCATACATATTATCCATTTATACGCTTTTGCAAAATCACGATTCCGAACGTAACGGGACACCTTAACTTAGTATAGATAAATTATAAAATACAGTGCGCAGTACTGATACATTTATAAGTGTATTTTATCAGGGGAAACGTGTACTCAATATTTTACTATGACGGAATGCATTTCTTTGTTTACTTTTAGTAAATTAATGATTTTCTTAAATAATCTTTTGTTTCCGCTTTATCAATAGGCTTGCACCCCCTCGTGCAGTTATGGCCCCCTAGAGGGGCGTGCCCTACAATTTGAGAAACGCTGCTGTTATGCATTTACTTTAATATTATCCATAATTACATTTATTAGAATATATTTTTGATGCAACAGCTCCTCACTTACAAAAGAAATCGATGGAAATATATTCCTTCTCTTATTGATACTTAAAATTAAACTTTTTACGTGAACAGTATGTGATTTCAAAGAAAAACAGAAATACAATATTTAGGACATATATCTTATATAAAACTTTCAATGTTGCTTCGAAACTGATCCTAGGATAAATATTTTTCCTAAAATCATTTATATTAATAAATGTTGACATTAATTTGTACAGAAGTTTGCAATTTTTTTTAAAAAAAAAAAATGTTAATTGCATGCCGCCAGCGTTACAAACATTTCAACACGCAATTAACTCCTTTGAGTAATCATTCAAACTAATTCAAATGGGTTAATAAATCTCAAATCACTATGTGGCATATTTTTAAAACACTGATTTGTAAATCATTTAATTTGTATTTAGGTAATAAGCAGGACAAATGAGCTGTGTGTGTGTATATGTGTTGATGGACTTCGACTTTTTTTTTCATTAAAATCCTACCGTGGAAATAAATGGGGTGAAACTTATTAAATACCCATTGACATTTTTTTTATTCTAATTTATTTCTCTTGGTGCCCTTATAATGAGACTATTAATTACTTCTATTTACATATAAATCAAAGATAATGATAACACACATGGCTTGCTTAGAATTGGCACTTCCAGTTATATCTTTAGGCTTCATATGATCGAGTGATCAAGCGATTACTTATAAAAAGATGTGTTGAATCCGCATTCGTGTAGCATTCGTACCAATCATGTACCATTTTGGAATCTTAAGATGACTTGGTAACTCCTAAATGAACGAACTATCGTATATTTTTATTTTTATTTTTTTTTTCTTTACATTTTTATCTTTCTATATTGATATATCTTCTGATAGCTGTACTTTTGCATCACGAAAAGTTGGAAGATGGATGAAACTGCATTTAAGAAATATAAAATAACAAATAAGGCAATTCGACAATGCCCCTTTTTTAGAAAAAAACCTAAAAAAAAAGCGTTTTGATAAAATAATCCATTTTAAAAAAAAAAAATAATAACTATAAAAAAAAGATGTAATATATATAAAGCAGGATATTACCGAGGAATTACAATAATGTAATTTTTTTCTTTGTGAAATGTGTGTATGTAAAATTTTTGAATTAAAGTATTTTTTATATTAATTATTTCATAGCTTCAGTTTATCATACAAATATATAACTTCAATGTTATGTGAAGAAAAAAAATAAAATTTCTGTCATGAAAGAAAACAATAAAATTAATAAAACAGAAATAAAAAAAAATTCAAAGGGTACCGAGTCCTATTAAATAATTGGGTCGTCTTTTAAATAACTTTCCTAAAGTAGTATATAATATTTTTTTTCGCTTCGTGAAGATTCAAAGTTAAGTGACATCATTTTCTAAAGCCCCGATTTAAGCAAACTGTGCTGATTTTAACAAAACCAGCAAAGCTGTTTGCATAAATTCTGCGATCAATATCAAAGCTATGTAAAATCACGTTAGCAAAATATTGTAAAATTTGCGGTCACAGTACCTACTGATGTGATGGAAGGCGTCAATTATTACCACATTTTCAGAAAATATGCTTGCCTTTGCTTAATTAACCAATTGATTAAATTTTTGTAAGAACTGATGTGACCTTCCCTTTCATCCAGTGTCGGCTTGATGTTGAGTTTCGGGACACCCTGCGTGTGAATGCATGTTTATTAATGTATGTATATATATATATATATATATATAGTCTTCTAAAGAGAGATGAATATTCAATAATCAAAACTGAAAAAAGTTGAAATTGCAGGATAACCAAGCATAAGATTTATGGAAGGATATATATATATATATATTGACATCAACCAAGTCTTTTGTTTTTCGATGTAAAGATTTATACGTAGTTATTATTTTATCTTATATTTCGAATCTTAATATTTATTTTATTTAAATTTAAATCTGAGTTTTTTTAAGTAGTTCACAATAAAAGCATTATCTGCATATGTTTTTAAAAGCAATTTACTCCGTCCATAACTTATTAATCTCGGTTTTTCCCTTGACCTTTTCTGACAAATATAATAAGAAGAAAACTTTCTCGTTCTTTGTTTGCTAATCCCACATTTTCTAGCCACAATGCTAGACAATATCCATTAATCCAAACATTTCAAAGAAGTCTAAAAACACATGAGGGTCCAATTTACTTAATCCAATCTCTTTATTTGTAAGGCTTATTCGTACTTCCCTTATTTAAACTCAAACTCAGTGACACAACAGCCCATGAGGGCAGGTGCCTATCCTGCTCATCCAAGTATACGTGACCATTGGTTGATGAGGAGCATGAGCAGATGTCCCGATCAGGTGGTCAGTCAGATGTAAGAACCCCCCTCCTCCCAGTATTTTAATCCCCAAGCACTTGGTGCTCATTTTTCGATCCACTGCTGTAGGGATGATCCTTTATTTAATTATAAATATATCACAACCCTCATACATTGAATGCGTTATAAATTTCGCTTATTACTTATTTATTTAAATTGACATGAAAAACAGTGTTTAATTATTTACAATACGGCACTTTGACGTTTTATACCGGGTGGACAAAAAGTCCATATGAACTTTAAAAGTTTATATAAAACCCGGAAAATTGTACAAAATAATAAATGGATTTGTGCCGGTTTAGCATCGGTAAGTCACTGGATTTTTTTAAGATAAGGAAAAAAAACCTGCCATCAGATTGCGCTGGTACAAACGTCTGAGTTGAAAATATGCGAATGAGATAGGTGATTATAAATACTGATGCTCTTGATCCAGATCTAATTCTCTACTGCAAGCCAACTAAATGAACAAGGATGCTGAGTGAGAAAGACAAAGCTTTGTTGGTGAAGCTGTTTATCATGAACAAGGAATCAGCGACTGTTGCACTGCGTAAATTCCGACTTCAGAAAAATGTGAAGACTGGAAAAATGTCTTCAACAGTGGTACGCCTCATAAAGCTTGTTCAGCGATTTGAGGAAACTGGGTCGCTCGAGGATCGTATAAGTCCGGATGACCAAGTCTAACAAATATTAGCAAACGTTGCAAGTTTACTTGGTATCCTCGGTCTACAAATCTGAATTCAGTAGTCTTTTGGTTGTGGGGATATTAAAATTCCTGGGTCTATTAATCCCGTCCATTCAATCTGTCGGAATTGAAAGGTGCGATATACTGAGATCTGTCATGCATACAGGCGAACATTCTGCACTCTGCCGTTGCTGGATTTGTGATACACTTGGAATGTGTCATCCCTTGTGGTGGTAAATATGTGGAACACATGCTGCTGTAATAAGTAATTTGGTAACGTTATTTCCGTTATTTGCGAGTCTTTTCTTTCACTTATGTACAAAACGCCACCTATCGGTTGTTTTTTAAAATTGTATTTCTTTTTTATCTTAATATATATATATTTATATATATATATATATATATATATATATACTAAATCATCAATTAAGGTATCCGACTACTTTCGGAACCGTGATTTTGAAAAAGCGTATAAATCGATAATAGTTATGATATTTAGTGCCACTTAGATTAGAAAATGTACATAAAAATGTTTTAAGAATAGTATTACAATAAAAAATTATTTAAGTACAATAATTTGACAAAAAATGAACATAGAATGACCCATTTCAAAATATTCTCCTTTTGTGAAAAATGCTTCTATTATAATAATAGTGTTTGCCTGTTTATAGCTCAGACCTCTGTACAGAGGCTCAACTAGAATATTTGAAATATATAGCTTAGATGTGGGTTAATCCATGTTTTAAGACAACAGAGGGGAGAAATTTTAAGAAAAAAAAACCGATCCTTATTGCAATTGGTGGTAACTCTGAAAATAATGTGAATTTTTCAAAACTCATATTTGAGCCTCTGTACAGAGGTCTGAGCTATATACAGGCAAAATATTACTATAATCGAAGCATTTTTCACAAAAGGAGAACATTTTGAAAAAAGGTTATTCTAAGTTAATTTTTTGCCGAAATATTGTTTTTAAATAATTTTTTTTTGTCACATAATGTCCTTAAAACAATTTTATACATATATTCTAATCTAAGTGGGACTAAATGTCACGAAAATTATCCATTTATGCGCATTTTTAAAATCACGGTTCCGAACGTAGTCGGATACCTTAAGCAAATAAACACAGCGTTTTCATTCATAATCATAGCGACAGCAATTCATAAAAAAAACAGCAACTTGGAGACACTTTATAAGATACACTTTACGCGAATATCTTTTGCTCTCGAAATACTAGCAGGAATGCCAATGAAATCAATATCACTACCAGGAAAAATTTTTCCCGCAATTATTTATTGCGGTTAAGGGTAAATTATTCATATAGCAGTTAATCAAGCGAAATAAATACTGCGATAAATAATTCTTAGGTTTACGTGTGTTTCCCGCGTCGTGTTGAATTTGATCCAGTGCATAAGGGCGTGAAGTTGATATTGGCAAGTCACTCGTGTAGCAAATATTAATCTTACAGGATCGTATAATATTTTTTCTAGCTTTCACGGATTGATTTGAGTATTAAGAGAAAGAATACTCTAGACTTTTACTAGATTAAGTATGACTTTTGACATGAATTTTTCTTACGATTGAATTTCAGAGTACTTAGAAGAAACAGACCTACATACAGCGAAATAAGACTGTTAAAAAGCTATTTAAATTCATATTTTCTCATACTTTCTTAATGGAAAAATAAATAAAAGCATAAGCCTATCACAAAGTAGTTTTTTCCAAAAGGTGAGCTATACGATCTTCAATGTTGAAACAAAAATGCTGAATATTGTTCTGGCTCACAATCATTGCACTCTACTTTAAATTGCAATAACATTTAAATTCCTGTTTGGTGGCTATTTGTAGTAGAAATAGTGTAAGTCAGTGCTTCTAATTTTCATTGCACCCCCTCCATAGAAATAACAATGCATTGAATTCAATAATGCTATACTTTGACGCTAAAGCTACAATAAGACTTAAACCTCTAAAGTACCATCAACGTATATATACGTTTCGCTCAAGCAGTGCGTTAAATGCCCAAGAAGTATATATACGTCTTTATGAAGCACGATCATTTCTGTGCACTGCTATCCTTAAAATTATGCCGAAAGCTTTGGAATGCAATAAAAGGACCTTGACATTGTTTTCGAAGGATTTCCTTATATCCCCCCAATAGATCACTCACTTGTGCCTACGTGGAAAACGGAGGCATTGGGGAGCGAATCGCATAACTTTTAATCGGCAGTTATAAGGGATTATTTATAAACCGTACACACACACACTTCACATTATCAAGATAAGTGTTAATTTTTATATATAATTTTATAGATGACAAGCCCATGGGGTGACTGGTTATTATTAAACATGTTCTTAACTTAGTATTGTTAAATTAATTATAAAATACATTGTGCAGCACTGATACGTTTACTACTGTACTATGTCAGTGTAAATGTTAATTTTGTTTTTTACTATGTCAGAATATATTTTGTTTGCTTACTTTCAGTAAGTGAATAAATTTTTAAGTAATGTTTTGTTTTCGAATTTTCAATAGTCTCGCGCCTCCCTCGCAGAATTACCATGTCTCCTTAGGGGGGCACGCCCCACAGTTTGAGAAAAGCTGGTGTAAGTTAATATAGAATTTCTCTTTATAAAAATAGAAAAGCGAAGAAATGTGAAAATAATTCAAATGAAAACGGGCCTATAATGATTCATAAAAAAATATACAGTTGTTGTTGTCGTGTGTTTCATCCTGGGATACATATGAAAGACGAGAGAAAGATGAAAAGAAACATGCAGTGCGATCATAGAAGAATACAGACTTTATTATCCAAACGTTGATAAAACAGCATAGAACAGAAGACGGGAATCCATTTCGGAAAAAAAATCCGACTTTTTTCTCGAAGATACATAAATGACTTATCCGGCCTTCGAACCCGAGCCCAATCAATTACAAGCCGAGTTTCATAACCACCAAACCGGGTGGGACGGCAATGACATTAATTTGTCCTAGTTTTTTCACCATTTCTACAAGATCAACATATATTTGCCGAAATGGAACTGTACTTTTAGTGACTATTTACGATCTTGAAAGAAATCCGGAAGAAAGATTCAGTGAATTCCACCACTTTGACAAATTGATCTACTGTAATTCAAAACAGTCCCCTTACTTATTATACCGTCGACCCGTTTCGCCAAACTAAAATATATCACTAATTCAAAAAAAAAATGTTGCCACAATTACTGTCATATTTATTGTTACTGTATTCGAACATGAGCGGTAATATTGTGGAATCTGCAGATGTATTTTGTGTGTGTGTGATACGGTGAAATCACGGTGGCGGCTGTACCCTAGTGGTTATGGCTGCTAAGTTACCACTGCCCACAGCGGGTTGATGCACGTTAAATTTATCAGACCCAAAATCCGTCATTGCCGTTGTGTGTTAGTTTGTAGAGGGTGTGTCATCCTCGTTACTTGACCGATGCTCAAACTTATGAGGACCATCTCCAATAGTCATAGCGCTAGTGTTCCTTTTTAGTGCCACTCTAATATAACTCTCACTCTCGGCAAATGTTTTTGATGGTATATTGCTTAAGTACCTTCCAAATGGGCCGTGGGTAGCCTAGTGGTTAGAGCATCAGACTTCAGACCGTAAGGCCTGGGTTCGATACTCGATGCCACCAAATACCCTCCGAGTACTCACGGAGTACATGCTCGTTAAATCAGTGGGTCCCAAGTCTTGTGGGATGAATCATGAGTGCAGGGGACTGGAGAATATTTCCCTCCTCTTCAGTTCCATGCCTAAATTATGGAGGTGGAGATAGGTGGTGTCGCTATCTATCTTTCTTTCGGGAAATTTCGCCGAGCTAATTCGTATTGTCACCTGTATGCTGCTCACAAGGTGAACTACAGGCATATTTCTAGGCCCTTACCACGATGAATTTCGTAGGCCTCGATCTGACTACGTCTGACAGGTGGCATTAGAAACAACACAACAACAAATTATATTGCAACGAATTGAATTTGTATGCATGCAAAAACAATTTCACAAACTTACATACACCCAACTCTTTTTTTTTACACGATTTTTAAATAACACAGTACACAAATCCAACGATGGTTTTTTTTTTTTTTTTTGCTCTAGTGTTTTTGTTCTAGCAAGAATCTCAAAAACAAAAATATCCCGGGATTAGTGTCCTTTGGATGAGGACTATTTGATCGAATTTATAACAGTTTATGATAATGACGAAGTCGAAGGTGAAGCTAAGCTATTAACATCTGATTTAATTATCATCAGCTCGAAATTTGTTTCAAGTATGAAACAACAGTTTATCACTCATGATCCTGTTACATAGCATCCATTATAATTTCAAAGTAACCATAAGTTTTGTGTGGCAGGATATGAAGAATTATATAAGCAACTTGAGAAACCAGAAAACACAGCCGCTAATAACAGATTTTATTAATAATAATAATAAACATTTTATGCCTTTAATAACATATGAAATTCGTCATTGGAACTAAAACTGGCATATGTGCTAGACATATCACACATCTATGTTAGAATTTTAGATCCAGTTCATAAAATAAACATGCACGCTTATTATCAAATAGCGATGCATAGCTGCTAGTGGTTTTATTCCTAATTTTTACTTGAATTTTATGTTATATGTTCTTATCACTTTATCTAGCACATTATGATTTACTGCAGTTTTTTTCATGCAATATGTTTTCTTATGAATCACACTACATTGAAAATTAAGAGGAATATACATAAATAAAATACTCAGCATTCGGAAATTTAATTCGTTATGACTAGTTAATTAATTAATAATATTTAACAATAAAATTAATTATATACACTGTTTACTTAAAATAAAGAGTCAAATCGTTTTCTAAGGTCTCCATTAACATAAAAAAAAGGCCCATAACTTTTGATATTAACTACTTTTTCGAACAAAAATGACAATCTTCGCAATCCGCTGAAAACGCAATTTCTGCTTAAAAACTATTGACCTTCCCCGTTAAAATACTCATCATAAAACCCGTGCTGCCATATGTCTTGGAAGAGTGTATTCTAAATAATATTCCTGCTAAGTATTGTCAGAGTATTCGTAATAATGTTTATTCTATGTAATTTTAAAGTTAGTGGTACTTATAAGTACCGTCAGTAGATAAATTGTTATAGACTAAATTTTCACTGCACATTAATTTTATTTTTATTTTTATTTATTTATTTGTCTTAATAAAATAAACTGCTTTTGTTTTATGAATATATTAAAATTTATTATTACTTTTTTTGAACAGTTTTATGGGGAAATACTTAGAGATTTTTCATCTTACACGGTTTTTTGAAGATGTGAAACATATCCCCAAATTTGTCACTTCGCATATATTTTTTTACACGATTTTTTTAGCACATTTTTCTAAAGAACGTATCAACCCTGTATAAAAAAAAGAGAGTTCGGTGTATATAATATATATTATTCCAAAAACTTCAGAGTATGTCATATAAAAAAAGATCTTGTGGAGTTATTCAGAAAATATTATTACACACGCACTTTATGACATCGGACACTATGCTTATTATGTCATTCAAATTGAAACGCTTGTCACGACTCACCGATTTGCAGTCATTTCGGTTTCTAAATCATAAATGCTTTTACATTGTCATCACACGGGCAATTTGCGACATTAGCCAGTGCACACATGCGTGCATAAATTTTTTTATAATTATAGTTAAACGCTGAATAGCTAAAACGATAACAATTCTGAATATGAAGTAATGCTTTCACGTGAAATAGAAAAAAAAAAAAAATAAAAACTTAGAATTCATTTTAAAATATTATTTTTAGCTTCTTATTATTAAACTTATTATTTCCTACTAGTTGTATACAAACTAGCTGTTAACATAGAAATGGACGGTTTTTTGTTTTAAATTTTAAGAATTTAGATCCGTTAAGTGAAGTATTTTATCACACAAGTGCTAAAATTTACCTTATATAAATACAATAATGCAGCATTCCGAAAAGCACTTATCTTTTTGTTCTTCATTAATTTGTCACTGAAATAACATTGACCTGGGAGTGGTCACGTGTGGCACAAAGTCAAACCTGGCTAAAAAAAATCTTTCATTCTGGGAAAGCTGTTTATTTGTTACGAATGACCTTTTGTCAGTATTTTCCTATATGGTAGTGTTTATGGGAACTAACATGTATTAGTCACATCCTCTTTTGGGGACAGGCAAACGTTTTTTATAATGTTAAGGTACTTGGGGGTGACTGAGATCCCATGCGGCCACTTTTGTTCCAAAATTTTTTCCATGAACAGGATATATTTTTTTTCTTTTGTGAACGACTTAAAGTTTTGTTTGCTGTGTTGTGTGACTCATTATGGTTTATTAATTTGAATGAACAGAATATAAAGATAGAAACGGGCATCTGCAATCTCTATTGGATGCAGTTGAAACTGATCAAGCTAGGCAGGAACTTGATGAAATATCGGATATTAATCATGATGGTAGAGGTAAATTTCAGAAAAGCAATGGACACGAAACATTTGAGTTGAAAGAAGTTTTCAAGCACTAGCCAAAAAACTTAATTAAAAAAGATATGAAGTTAAAAGTGTACCACAAACACACTGCTCCCTATTAAAAAAACTCAAGCAAGAAAAATTCCAGCATGCTATTTGTGAAATTGTCATTAGATGTACAATAAAGCTACAATAACTTATACAAAATACGAGAGTTTTGCCCACAAATATCATTCATGTATTGTTAGAAAAGATAATCGGTGATGTGCGTCCTTTATTAAAGTAAACCTTATTTTTTTAAAACACATTAATCCAGTTTGATTGGGAAAGAATCAAATCAAATTATCAAAAAATCAATTATCAAAGAAAAATTCAAAAGTAGGTAAATATACTTTTACTTAATTAAATTCTGCACTGGAATTACTATTTATATGGTGTGCAATAGTGCTTCTCATAGTTTCAGTATTTGCGACCCAATATTCAATCTTAATTTTCATCGTGCCCCCTACAATATATTGAATTCAATATTATACTTTGACGCTAAAGCTACAATACGACTGTATTTTGATTACTATAAATAAAATTTCTGATCTTCGAAAAAAATTCCACATGTCTCATGTATAATTCTCTATCATCTTAATGAATTAAGAAAATGTGCAATTAAAAGGAAAAGGTTTTATTTAGGTTTTTGGAAAACTTTTATATGTGGATCGAGACTCTATCCACTGCCCACATAGAACAGAAAAATGAGTTTAAAATTATCGCTATGCCTCCACTGGATAGAGAGCACTTATAGAATGTTGGGTTGGGAAATATAAACAAACTTTGTTTATATATGTTGTACGAGATTCTTGGGTTCGAAAATATTTCATTAAAACTTTTCTGTGCGTACCACTGTACCTTCAGGCAATTGGTCCTACTTGCTTTAAAAAGTTTCACAGTGAATAGCTCATCAAATTTGTGAAACAACAAATTTAAATCCTCAAAAATATTACTTTACTTCTTAATTCTTAAGCTAAAATTAAATAATGTATGAAATGTGGAATTTTATTAATTTCAATGAATATTTTAGTATGTATTTTATGTTGTATAATTACTCTATTATTATTGTATTATACTTATACATTGTATTTAACTGTTATTGAAATAGTTATTAGCATTAATGTTAATTTTTCATAAAAATTTTATTGTATATGATTCATTATTTCTGTCCTGAAAAGTAAGTTAAATGTCTTAAATGAGCAGTGGTTATAACGTCTAGCCACCACCCAGGAAAAAAAACCTCGATTAGATATTTTTTTGTGACTAAATAATGCTTACGGAGGATGAGAACATTACATTTATCAAGTTCTTGATCACAGAAAATAGTATTTTAGCTGTGTGCCCGTTAAGGTATCCGACTAAGTTGAAAAAGTGTTTTTTAACAAAAATGTGGAATTTTGTTTTATGATTGTAAAACAAAGACCCAACCTTTAAGATTCCAAAACAGTTTTTATTTTAATTTTACGTAAATTAGAACTCTAGATATAGCAATTTTAATAAGTCATAGTAGTTGAAAACGAAACCGGAAGTAATGTCACCTGGACCGGAAGTGAGCAACATATGCAGTGTTTAGTTATTATTTCCCTAAAATGGAATTTCAAAAACCAAAATTTTAATTCTCTGTTTACTAAGCCACAGTTTGCTAATAATTATTTCAAATAATTTTGTTGCAAACGATTGGCAACGGAATTTTAAGACTATCACTATTCCGTGTTTGTTTACATTCGACGTTAGATTTACCACGCCTATCTTAATTCTGTTTTTTCTATATTTTGCTTTATTTTTAGAATTTAAATTATTTTAATTTAATCTTAAATTTATTTTACCTGAAATCATGGGTAAATGTCGTTCATATCGTCCCCGTAAAAGAAAGTTTCATGGAAACCAAAATACATGCACTGAAACTGCTTCATGCAAGGAAGAAATTATGACCGCCAGTTCACTAAAGCTGCAGCAATGTAATCAGGTAAATAACGATGAAAGTAATATTTCAGAACATTTAACTGGAAACAGGTTGATTGATCTGAAAATTTTAATTGGTATTTTTGATTTATTGTGTTGCCCAACAAAAAAGTGTACAGCAGGAAACCTTTATCTGGTAGAAGATTCAAGGTTTGGATTATCTTCAAACTTTACTTTGCACTGCAAAAATTGCAGTTTCATATCGGCATTTTGTACTTCTAAAAAGTTAGACAAAATGAATGAACTCAACTCTCGTTTTGTTTATTCTTAAGATTGATAGGTAGAGGTGTTTCAGCAGGAAGAAAACTTTGTGCTGTTTTGAATCTACCTCCCTTTCTCTCAAAGCTTGCATTCCGCCAACAAGACAAATAACTCCTCAGTGCTGCTACTTCCATTGGAGAAAAAATAATAAATGACGCAGCAAAAGGTATTAGGCAATTAAAAAAATCTATACATCATACTGTAAATTGTGGTGTTTCGGTAGATGGTACCTGGCAGCGTCGTGGTTTTTCTTCGCTAAATGGTTGTGTTAGTGCAATATCTGTAGGTACTGGGAAAATTGTTGACTTTGAAACTTTATCTCAGTTTTGTAGAACATGTAATTCAAAGAAGGAGCAACAAAATGTGAAATTGCGGTGTAATCATCATAAAGGATCTTCATCCAGTATGGAACCGGTTGGGGCTTATCGCATTTTTGAGAGGTCGGAAGATCATAGAATGTTACGATACACTGACTATTATGGGGATGGAGATTCCAAAGGTTTTAATGCCGTGAAGGACATTTACGGGAAAGATTCTGTTACGAAGCTAAAATTTATAGGGCATATTCAAAAAAGAGTTGGAACAAGGCTTCGAAAATTGAAAAGCAGAAGTAAAGGACTCGAGGGGAAAGGTAAATTGACTGATGGTTTAATTAATAAGCTACAGAATTACTATGGAATTTCTATTTGAAGCAATATTAGGAACTTGGACAAAATTAAGTCTTCTGTTATTGCTGCCTTCTTTCATTGTTGCTCATCAAAACATCAGCCATAACATGGACAGTGCCCTGTGGGAGCTGAAAGTTGGTGTAAATTTCAACGGGCTAAAGCTTCTAATATTGTGTATCAGGATAAATACTTGAGACTGCCACAAAATATTGTTAACACGATAAAGCCAGTTTATATGGAATTGTGTGACAGAAATCTTTTAAAGAAATGTTTACACGGCAAAACTCAAAATCCGAACGAAAATTTTAATGCAATTTTGTGGCAGATATTACCAAAAGAAGTTTTCGTTGAGCATCAAACATTGCGTTTAGGTTCTTATATTGCTGTTGTGCAGTTTAATAATGACTTTCAGGAATTAATTTCCATATTAAATGAAATGGGTATTGTTTCGGGTTATTATACTGTGCGGGGACAAAAAATATTCGATAATGAGCGCATTGCAGATTCGAAACGTCACTCACTGCCAACAGCAAAAACCTGCAGAAGAAAACTTAGGGCCATTCGAAAAAAAAGAAATATAAAAATTGAGGAAGAAAAAGGAATTACATACAAAACTGGAGAATTTTAAGTTTTTTTTTTTTAATATTTACTTTATGTAACTTATAAGTACATTCATTAAATGTGTTTTTCGAAGAATGAAATTTTCACGATGATTTTTACACGAAAACTGGGATATCTCCAAAACAATTATATAAAATTCAATCAAATTTGCAAAACTTATGTTATAGGTCCTTGAGAGTGTAGCAAAATGCAGGTTTTAAGATACTTACATTTGATCACATTTTATAGTACTTTTTAGCTTAGAATATAGAGTAATTTTGACGAAAAATCATTAACGTGAAGTTTGAATGCTTATTAAGTATTTATTTTTGAAAATTTTTTTTAACCTGTGGTTTGTGACACTTCAGGTGGATCAATAAATATATCAATGCAATTAATATTACATTATGTCCAATATATTTTTTTTTCCTGAAATTTAAATTTTTTAAAACATTTTATAAAAATAATTTTTTTTTTCAAAAACAGAGGTGATGCATGGTATTTATTTGATAATTATTACTCTTTAAGCCTATTTATGTTCTTTAAAACAATAAAATTCTTCTGAAAATCAATTTTGAAAAAATTGTTCTTCGAACCTGGTCATTGCCTTATATATATATAGGGTTATTATCGCACTTCAAGCATCGCAAGGGTTATTGGAGATTGTCATTTTATGTTTGAGCCCTGGTCAAGTGATAAGGTGACACCAAGTTTTTGCACCTGTTTTTTCCAACCAACAATTCACCAACGTAAAAAACATTCTGCCTCTGATTCATGAATCTATACAGAAAATTTAAATAAATTGAGAAGAACAAAATGCTTTTAATTCATCCAACTGTGTTAACAGTAACAGATTAATGGAAAGTAGGCTTTTTCAGGTCGCATTGTAATATCAGCTAATTAATTCATCTTCATTTAAATAAATTGTATAAAAATATCAATTTTAGTCCAAATCGAATCGAATTAAAAAGAAAAAAAAATCTGTAGAAGTTTTTCGTTATTTTTCACCAAAATAGTGACGGGCTCACTCACTTTTTCATTAACATATCCTTTTGGGTTCTTTGGGGCCAGAATAAATGGCAATTCTTTTCCAAACAACCCGAGAAGTAAAACGTGAATGAAAGATGCAAATTAGGAAGCTCTTAAATAACAGGTTTAGAGTAAGCAGGGTGGCATTTGAGGAGTGTTATGTTAGTTCGTGTGGCAAGTTTGAAGAGTATTTCGAGAAGTTAAGTGACAGGAAAGAGAAGTTACTCGTGACAGAGAGCCCTTAGACAAGGTGCATTCCATTGCACGCCAGTGAACCGCAACTTCAGCTAGGATCAAATAGATTGAGGCTTCGTTGGACATTAAGGTAGGAGTGACCATTTAAATATACGGATCTGTGTTTACATTGAAATTGAGCTTAGGCGAGTTAGTTATTGTAGTGGTCCGGGTTACGTTATTTCGGTATTATATATATTGTGCGTTTAGCCACCGTAGATTCTCTCACATCTCATATTATAATCTAATATGTTATTGGGGGGTTTAAGTTAAGATCTTAATAAAGTAACATTAAGATTATGGCAGCTTCTAGTTCTTCATTTTTCTTACACCTCTAGCTCAAGCTGATAATCTAGGAAAAAGGCACCCAAGGGGGGCGCCTTTACAAAATCATCAGACATTATGCTTAATTTGTAAAATAATGCTTTATAACAGCGCTTCTCATTCGTTAACTCTACGAGGCGGGGTGAGCCTATTAAAAAGTCGAAAACAAAAGATTATTTTTACAAAATTATTAATTTACGGAAAGTAAACAAACAAAATACTTCTGACATAATAAAAAATAAACACATATTTGCACTGATATAATACACTTATAAATGTATCAGTACTGCAAAATGTATTTTATATTTAACTGAACAATACTAAGTTAAAAATGTTTAATATTTACCAGTGACCCCATGCGATTGTCATACATAAATTTATATACAAAAATTAACGCTTATCTTGATAATTTGTGTTCGGTTTAGAAATAGTTCCTTAAATGTTGATTAAAAGTTACGCGATTTACTCCTTAATGCCTCCGTACTCTCCGTAGGTGCGTGCATGTGATGTATTAGGGAGGAGGTGGGAAAAAAGGAATAAATAAGGAAATGTAATATAAATCTGATATCACTTCGGAAACACTCTGTCAAGGTCCTTTTACTGTATTCCAAAACCATCGGAATAATTTTATGGATAGCAGCGCACGAAAAAGATCGTACTTCGGAAAAACGTATATATATGTCCAGGACATTTAGCTCAATGATTGAGTGAGACGTATATATACGACGGCGATACTTTCGAGGCTAAAGTCTTATTGCAACTTTTGCGTCAGAATATAGTATTATTGAATTCAGTGCATTGTTTTTTTGGAGGGGGCCGCGATTTAAATTATGATTGAATTTTGTGTCGTTAATATTAAAAGTTTGAAAACCACTGCTTTATAATCATGGTCAAAAGAGGTATTCATTTTTCGTCACATTCAGTTTAGAAACCTTGCCAATTAACAATTTTTTTAAAATCTCAATACGAAAAAAACAGCAGGAATTGCAATGCATTAATCGTCGTGTACAATATCAATTCCATTTAGAAAATCCGTTCTCAAAAACCCTTACTTTTTTTAAAAAATAAATAAATAAAACTAAATTTAAAAAATTGTTATAACATTATGTTTAAAAAAATTAATGAAGTATAATACTCGTATTTATTAAAGTATTTTAGATAAACTGGGTAACTTATAAACTCATAATGCTTAAAGAAATATCGAATTGAATATAAATATTTTGGTGCTATGTAAAAATAAATATTTCGAAAACAATCTTTTATGTCAAAAATAGTACAAGATATTCTAAATACATTTTTATTTAATTTCATCCAAAAAAAATATGATTTATTTTTCAGTTCTTTTACTCCAAACTACTCATTATTATTCTGAAATCCTTACTCAACAATTCTTACTTTTTTTTAAAAAAAAAAGAGTGCATAAAACTTAATTTAAATAATTTTATAGCATTTCATTTAAAAAAAATGAAGTATTATATTTATTTAGGTATTGTAGATAAATTGGGTAACTGGTAAACACATACTATTTAAAAAATGCCATAATGAATATAAATATTACGGTGCTATGTGAAAAATAATTATTTAGAAAAATTATTTTAACGTAAAAATTGAACGAGATATTCTTGATAAATTTTTATTTAATTTCATCCAAAAAAGATACGATTCATTTTTTAGTTCTTTTTCTCTAAACTATTCATTACTATTTTGAATGAAAAAATATAACTTCACTGTTTGTTTGAGCAGGTGAGGAATTTTAACTTACTTTAAAAAAATTTATAAAAGTGAGCTAAAAAAATTTTACTATAGAGTTGCATTTTGCCTTACAAGTCTTCCTCAATTGAAAAAAAATCCGAAATTTTGAAAGAAAAAGTTATCCCTTAAAAATTGTTCCTCCTGATTTAAGCTTCTAATTTGTATTCCAGATGAATTTCTCTTCCGTCCCGGAATTTCGAGTCATGGAATACGAAACTCTCTTTTTTTTCTGTCTGTTTATCTTCTAAAAAAATCTTCTATCGATGCTTTTCCTTGTTCTTCTAAACTATTGTTGTTTTATTTGCGTAAGAAGTATTTTGGGGAAAACTCCTTTCGTTAAGAAAGGTTTGGAACTTCTACATTTATTTCTGTTCTTATTTGATCTTTTAATAAAATATTAGTTTTTTTTATTTGTCAGTCTTCATATACATTGTGAATTATTGCTGTTAGTTTTTCTTAACTATTGAATAAACTAACATTTTTTGAAATCAAATTTTTAAGCATGGTATCTTCATTTTTGTTATTTTGTTATTTCAGTACGATATTCTTTCTGTATAATGTTCTTTCAGAATGATATTATTTCAGTATAATGTTCTTTCAGTATGATATTCTTTCTGTATAATGTTCTTTCAGAATGATATTCTTTCAGTATAATGTTCTTTCAGTATACTGTTCTTTCAGCATGATATTCTTTCAGTATACTGTTCTTTCAGAATGATATTCCTTCAGTATAATTTTCTTTGTGTATGATATTCTTTCAGTTTAACTTTCTTTCTCAGTAGGATATTTAGTTCAGTATATATTTTACGTATGATGTTTCTTTAAGCATAGTACTTATTTCACTATGATATTCTTTTGAAATATGATATTTATTTCAAGCTAAAATTTTAGTATGATACTTATTTCATGCTGAAATTTTAGTATGGTACTTATTTTATGCTGAAATTTTAGTATGATATTTATTTAAATGTCATATTATTTAAAAATATGATATTTCTGAAAGTATAATATTCTTTAAGTGTGATATTCAAATGTGAGATAAAAAATTAAATTGTTATTTAAAAAAAATATATATATATAAATATGCTTAAAAAAAATATTGTAAAAAATAAGGGTTTTTCATTATTTAAGCAAACTAGTGTCTTTGTGCTAAAATCTATTTAAAATTATTTAGTGGATAATAACTTTTCTAGTATTATTTATAAAACCCTATTTGAAATCTTATATACTGTTTTGAATGTATTTAAATGTAAATATATTGAAAAAAACTTATTTGTGTGTGTAAAATACAGAGGTGAATGAATGAAAAGGAGGGTTTTTTTGTGAAGATAAAATAATATGTATTTTTCTCAGGGGTACTCGTATAACAATGCAATCGAATACATAAAGTGTTTTAAAATGTACGGGACAGAAGATTCTCCAGAAAACTGTGCTTAAAATCTGAAAAGCACCATAAAGAGAAGAATTTTCATCCCATAATTTGAAATGCTATCTATTTTTAAAAAGTTCTAAATGACACAGTACATTGTTATATAATAAAGCCGCATTTATCAAACTGTGAGGCTTGCCCCTCTAGGGGGACGCGAGTATATGGAAAAGTCGAAAACGAAAGATTATTTGAAACAATTATGATTTTACTGAAAGTAAACAAACAAAATACATTCTGACATAATAAAAAGTAAAATACATATTTACACTGATATAATACGCTTATAAACGTATTAGTCCTGCACAATGGCTTTATAATAAATTTAGCAAAAGTAAATTAAAAACAAATTTAATAATTACCCGTGACACTACATGCGCTTGCCATATATAAAATTATATACAAAAGTTAACACTTGACAGTTTGTACGAATTAAAATTAATCTCCTTACTGTCAATTAAAAGTTACGCAGTGCGCTCCCCGATGTCGTCGTTCACCACGTAGATGTGCGTATGTGCTGTATGCGGAGAAGAGAGTGTAAAGAAAGAATATACAAGCAAACCCTCTGAAAAAAGTAATTCCTTCGCAGACACTGTCCAGATCCTTTAAAGACATTACAAAGCATTCAAATTTTATGGATGTCAGTGCACAAAAAAAGATCATACTTCGGAAAGGCGTATATATACGTCCGAGGTAATTAATGCTTTCTCTGAGAGAGACGTTTATATACGACAATACAATAGAAGCCTTCACGTAAAAGCATTTTATTATTGAATTAAATACATTGTTATTATATGAAGGAGGGGACGATGAAATCATAGTTGAATATTGGGTCTCTAATATTGAAAGTTTGAGAAGCACTGTAATAAATTAAATTACACAGCAACCCCTTTTCCTGTTTCATTATGTTTGCATATATCTTAACATAATAATAGCAAGCATTTAAGTTAAAAAATTCAATACATTTTAATATATTCTTAATGGAATGATTATGTAAGCAATTAACGTAATGTGATATTAGAAATTAGGAATAAACATAATCGAAGTTTTATGTTTCGTAAAAATTAAACATAATTTTGCTGATAAGAAATTATGGAACATACAATTTAGAAACAATGCAATGAAGCATGGATAAAAATTCAACCCCTAAAATAATGTTTCATTAAAAAATTATTCTAAAATGAGGATGGTCATAATACAAAGTAAATTGTAATGTACCTCTAGCAAATATGATTACCGGGAAGATTCAGTGAGACATAAATTGAGAGCAAATACTAAAAATATGATTTTCTTGTTTAAGAAAACAAATTTAAATGATTTAAACTTCCGATAAAAATGCATTAGAAATTTTATTTTCAATCCTTGTAGTTTAGTATTTTTTTTTCAGTATAATACTCAGATTTTCTTTATACTAGACAAATTTTTACAAGTCCAATCTAGTTCATTTTATTTTAAGTAGCCCCAATACGTGTTTTTAGTTCACATTAGTTATTTTACTTAAATTGATGATGCCTCGCTATTTGATATTGACAGAGGTCAAAAAAGGTCACGTATAACTAATGAAAAGAAAAAAGAGCAAACGCGCGCGACGATAAACGTACAAATTGCTACAAAAAACTCGGTCGTTTTCTGATTAAATTGCACACTATATTATTAAGTGAATCTTATTAAATAAATATTATATAAAAAAAAAAGTTATGTGCCAATTTTATGGGATAAAAGACATTTAATTCGAAATGCTTTCAATCCGATAGAATAGTGCCGACACCCTGCTTGTCTACAAAATTGAATTAATTATGTGTCCGACAAATTTTCATGAAACCAGACATTTTAATCCTAAATGCAATAAGCCAGTTCCTAATCAGGATTCAAAGCATGAATGGTCTAGTCTAGAATTAGCTTGAAATGATATTGGATGAGTTAACAAAATGACTTTTTTCAGTAAATATTTTATAGGGTGATATTATATATATTTTTTGTTCTAACTCTTCTGGTAATTTTGAACAGTTTTATTATTTATAACTCATTAAAGTGATATTATGAAAAAGAAAAACGAAAAAAGTTACCACCTTGACTGCGCAGTTTGGATTAATCCCTTAATTGCATCCGGCGTATACATTCGTCTCGCTTAACCAATGGGTTAAATATCCCGGATATATACGTTTTCCAAAAATACGATCATTTCCCTTGAGCTGCTATCAGTAAAATAATTCCGAAGGCTTTGGAATGCAATATAATAAGTGCTTTAGAAGGATTTGCTTATTTCAGAGAAAAATGCTTGTATTTGTAACTCGTCTGCAACCCCTCCTTTCTCAATGCACCACATACGTTTGGCTTTTGTGAAAAACGGAGCTAAACGTGTAACTTTTAATCGGCAGTTAAGGGGTTAAACACTTTTGAGGAGATTAGAGAGAAAAAAATATATTCCAACAGAAGAATTCATGTAGATATCCGTTGCAGTATTCACTGTAGGTCGACTAAAACTATCTTTTACAAATTAAAATTTAAAGAAATGAATCAAGAAAGTTTCATCGAAGAGTTAAAAAGAACTGAAGAATTCAAAATGTTTCCGAGTTTCGAATTTTTAATGAGAAAATTCTATCAATCAGCTATCTATCAGTTATCTATTGTGCAGAAAATAGCGATTGCTTTATGTTTAACAAGTTATACATATAGAATCTCAATTTATTATTATGACATGCAGCAAATGAACTGAATTTTTCAAGTAATAAAATAGTTTCTAAATTTAAATGTATGATAAATCAAATACAGGGTGGTCCCAAATCCATAGTACAAACTTTAAGGGTAGATACAGAACATTGTGTAACAATCATTTATTGTAAAGGAATGTATGGACGCAAGTGACGCGCAAGCAGGAAAAAGAAAAAGCAAAGAAAAGAAAAATAGAGTTATTGGTTGGTAGCGAAATCTATCTGGGTTACGTACATGCTGTTAAGAATTGCAGGATGTTCCGGTCACCATTCGTAACCGCATGCAGTTTCAGCATGAATGAGTCGGAAGCACACTTCAGTACTGATGTAAGCACTTGCCTGAATGCGACGTTTGGGGTGCGATGGATTGGGCGTAGAGGACCAGTCCCTTGGCCACCCCGATTTATAGAGCCTTGATTACTTTTTATGGGGTCATCTAAAGAATCTTCTTTATGGGACTCCACTTAACTCAGATGAGGATGCCGTTACTCGAAAATCCGAAACTACTGCATGTGTGCGGGAAATATCTGGCATCTTTGCAAGTGTACACCCATCGCTCTATCGAAGCTGTTGAGTACGTATGACTATTGGTGGATGCAGTTTATGAACAGTTATATTGTAAACATTACACTTGTAAACGACGCTTTCAATGAACACTTCGAATTTCTTTTCATTTCTTATTTTTTTGTGTTTGTACCTCACCGCGTCACTTGTGCCCAAACATCCCTAAACAGCAAATGATTGTTACAATGCCCTGTACATTCCCTCAAAGTTTGTACCATGAATTCGGGACAACCCTGTATATGAAAATGAAAAATTAATGTCATGATTCCTATCATTATCGGTTGTTCAGTGACTCTTATTGGCTAATCCAAAACATTTACAATGATATTTTAATGACGCTAACGCAAAAAAATCAATATATTGTTAATAATTCCTGTATATTATAGAAATACAATGCTCATAATTGTAGTTATGAAACAAGCATAGATTGTAATAAAAAGTGTATTTTTTAAAAAGATTTTTAATTAAATTTTACACATAGCTAAATTATTAAGGTATCCGACTACTTGCGACAACTTGTTTTTTTTTTTGAAAAAATGAAAATATGGGTATTTTTTTTGTGATTTTTAGATTTATTTAATATATTTCAAGGAAAAAATCCTAAAATTGAAAGCAGAAAAAAATTTATTATTAATAAAATGGGAAAAAACGGGTAAAAATGTACAAAAAA
>BMAV01001092.1:394487-410759 GCA_019973955.1 Trichonephila inaurata madagascariensis
TTTCAATTTTGATGTGTTACTTTATTATTCATGTTTGAAATGACCTTGAGGATAAGAGATATTTTCATTTTTACAAAAACTAGAGCACTCTATCTTAGTGACTATATGAAATTGCTTAAAAACATAGTGATTCTATTCACATAAAGAATTGTAAATTTTGGAATAAAATAGTGATTGGTAAATCTGAAGGTTAAAACACTTCTACGGTTATACAAAACATTCACAAAAAATTAAGCAAATTATTTTAAAAACCTTTTGAGCAATGACCTTCCCCGTTTGAACTTTTCGCAAAAAACTCATTTCGAGTAAAACGCATCTTAAAGTTTGACATCTTGTGTAAAGTCATGTCGTCTGCTTTGACTAAAACACTTGTTTTTGCTCTATTGAATGGAAAATAAAATACTTGTTTTTGCTCTATTGAATGGAAAATAAAATACTTGTTTTTTTAAGCTAATAGGAGGGCCCTTAAAATAAAATCATAAAAAAATATTGTCAATTTTTGAAAAAAAATCATGATTTTTAGTAGTCGGATACCTTAAGCTAGTCATATATAAATGGATATTAAATCATATTATATGTTTAAAATTGCTCAGAATTTAATCATATTTCATAATCATTTTATACGTGAAATTAAATTAAGTAGTTATTATTGGTCATAAGATATAATATGGTCAAGAAAAAGAATAAGAACTTTTTAGAATTATGCAGTTACTGTATAATAACAATAATAATAACCTTTTCCTAAATTAGTCTAACATTTAATAAACTCCATAGGGAAAGTCTAACCATAATTTCTAGAATACATAATAATGTAAACGGATATGAATTCATAAAGGTTAAAATTATAACTTAGTTATCCGCTGCATTATGAAGCTTCCACCGTTAAAGTGATGAAATTCTATCCTTGATCCTTGACTATCCTTGATGAATTCAAGGATAGTCAACGTTTCCTATACTAAATTCTATATCAAATAGTCAGTGATTAAATTTCCATTATAAATCGTGGCGTCATTAAAATTTCTACTGCCTACATTTTAATAAACTGTATATGTACGAGTATTATGGACACTTTTCTTAACAATAAGATTGCTTTGAATAAATTAATTATGTTACACATACTAACTACCGTTGTGTGGTAGGAACACAAACGATGCTTCACAGTTACGCTTAGGGTAAAATAAACGGAAATTATATCATAAAAGTTGTTAGTTTACATGGTTAGTTACCGCTTTATATTATAAACTCCATTTCGTGCTAAATATATTTCATTTCACGAACCATTTAAAATCATTCTGTGTTGTATGTATGATAATAAATTCCATTGCTAATTTTTAATGCTCCTCTTTCAATGTTAACTTGAAATGTATGGTTGCATAAAATGATTAACACAGATAATTTTAAATGTATAACAATTGTGTCATCTATTTTTAAGGTGTTCATATTAGTCTCTTTAAGAAAGAACCCCGTTAAAAATCTATACTACATTTTTTTTAATTAATTTTTTTATAAAAAAATTTTTCATATATTTTAAAACTGTATTTTGTTTTTTCGGATTTAGTTCATAATTACGTGTCAAATAGAAATAGAGAAAAGACCACAACGTGTTTTAACGATTAAAATGTTTTTTGATCCTTTTCTTATTTGAAAATAAAGTAGTAATTGAGCTTTTGAAAAACTTTAAGATAAAACTCATAAAAAACTATGAATTTCTTTAATGGAAAAGAGCAAGTTCTAAAATAAAACCCACACACTTGCTTTTAAACTTATGGCTTACAGCATATAATCTGAAATTTTTTGGACTTCTAAATTATAAAACTTTATGAAAGAACTTTAAATTTCTTGAGTTTTGATTGCATTTTACTCCAGATGAATTTTATTTTTTAAATTTATTTCTATCTTTTCTTTTTTTAATTAAATTTAAGTATCTACTGGAGATGTATGGAAGATAAATTATTTTACGAATGCCTTTTCATATTCATGGAAGTTTATAAAATTATTCATATGTTTAAAAATGTACATAAGAATTTAAATGTAAATTTCTTGAGTTTTGATTGCATTTTACTCCAGCTGAATTTTATTTTTTAAAAGTATTTCTATCTTTTCTTTTTTTAATTAAATTCAAATATCTACTGAAGATGTATGGAAGATGAATTATTTTACGAATGCCTTTTCATATTCATGAGAGTTTATAAAATTACCCATATGTTTAAAAATGTAAATAAGAATTTAAATGTTTTATACTTAAACATTTTAAGCAATTCAAAATTAATACATAAAACCATTTTAAGAAAAACAATACAGACATAATTTATGAAAGAGGTTATTTTATTTGAAACTTTTTCTATAAATGTCATTTTAAATACTTTATACTCTATGCATCACCATAAAAAACATAAGGATTATCATTTATGTATGTGAAACGTATTTCTTAAATAGTTGTTAAAATTATCATTCATTATATTCCTTGAAAGAGAATAAAGTATACATTGTAATGCTGCATAATGAAAAGAAAGATTGACTTAAAGAAGTTGTGACGGGTCCTATTCGAGTCTGTGATTAATCCTGTGGGGCAAACTATTTCTTAACTGTTTTTTAGTTTTATAAAATCAATTTCCGTTGAGAAACATTGATTTATATTAATTTGAGTAAAATTTAAGAGCTAGTCGTGAGGCTGCTATTAATGTTATATTGGCAAAGTTATACCGCGTGAAACGTGTCTAGTGCAGTGACATCGGATCACAAGCAGATAAGTGACATAATTATTTATCTTAGGAATTTAGGATAGTGATTAAATCAGCGTTTCTTAAATTGTAGGGAGCGCTCTCCTAACTCTACGACGAGGGGAGGGGGGAGAGCATATTGAAAAATCGAAAACAAAAAGTTATTTAAAAAGATACTTATTTACTGAAAGTAAACAAACGAAATACATTTTGATATAATGAAGAAATAAAATTAACATTTGCACTAATGTAATAAACTTGTAAATGTATCAGTACTGCACAATGTATGTTACAATTAATTTAACAATACAAAGTTAAGAACAAATTTAATAATTACAAGTGGCCCCATTAACACTTATTGCGATAAGTTATATACTTTATAACTAATCTCTTAATGCCGATTAAAAGTTGTGCGATTCGCTCCCCAATGCCACCGTTTTTCATGTAGGCTAGCGTATGTGATGTAGTGGAAGAGAGGGGGAACAAAAATAAATACATAAGGAAATCGTCTGAAATAAGTAAATCCTCCGCAAACATTGTCAAGTTTCTTTTATTGTATTCCAAAGCCTTCGGAATAATTTTATGGATACAGAAAATATCATACTTCGGAAAGTCGTATATATACGTCTGGGACAATTAACGCTTTGGCTGAGGGAGACGATTACATACACCGGTGGTACTAATGAACAAATCGTATTGCAGCTTTAGCGTCAAAATATATATTTATTGAATTAAATATATTGTTATATCTATGGAGGGGAAACCGTAATGAAAATTATGGGTGAATAATTGGGATGCAAATATTTAAAGTTTGAGAAGCACTGGATTAAATTGAGGCTCCCTCAGTTCATGACATGTCTCGATAGTAATTTTAAAGAATAATAAATAAATTGTTTTGATAACAATGTCTTATTATTTTGTATCTTAAGCTTTACCAGTGACAGCAGATTACAAACTTAGTATATTTAGAACTTTGAGAACTTTTTAGAACTCGGGAACACAATTGCTCAAAAGTTGTCTTCGAATTAATCTCTTTTTTAATAGAAAAATATTAACACGTAGCTTATTTTCATAGCTTAAGAAACAGTCATTGAAATTTTTTACTGGATTTTTGCAGTTGGCTTGTAAATGATAAAATATTTTTTATAGAAGCATCTTATTTTGCCCTTTGAATGCGCACTAAGATTTTCATATACTCTTCATTACAAGAATCCCTTTATTTGTGGAATTGCTTAAATATTATTTATCATGTTACGTTTATCAAATTTCGTACATTTTATCAAACTGAATCTGATTGTCAATCCCACATATTTTCCATACTATTTTTTTTAAAAGAGACAAGATTGAAACGAATCTATTTGGCAGTAATAGAAAAATTTTAATAAACTTTAAAAAATTTAATAAACTTTATAAATACAAAAATAATTCAATCTGAATTATACACAAATCAACTGAAATATTCAATATGTTTTTTTTTAATTATTAAAATAGATATTAGACCTATTTTAGTAAATATTACAACATAATAATATCCTGCAGATCTGTTAAAATGTTCTCCAGTTGTGGACAGTCCGTGAATTTTTGTCTGCAATTTGGAACAAAAAATAAGATTTCTCTTTTTACCAAACCGACATTTTATATTCCTCACTGGCATCCGTTTCACCACCTGGTGCCCAGGAGAGCAGAAGTTCCTAAGTAAGTCTCCAGAGAACCCTGACCTGTCCAAGAATCGTCTCGCCAAAAAAATATCACATTTAAAAAATGGGGAAATATCTCTTCTTTCAACCCAATTGTCAGTGATAGTGCTGCTGCAATTCATGCTATATACTGTATACTTATCCTAATTCTTCTTGTTATCTAAAGTCATTTAGATGCATTCATTTATAATTCAGATTTGAAAGTTTGTAACCATATTTGGAAAGAAAAATAAACTATTATAAAGATGTTTGATCCACTTTGAAAAAACTGGGGAAAACTAAATAAAATAGGAATCATTGCATGCAGAAGAGTTATAAATATTTTAAATACATAAAGTTTAATTTGAAGGTTATTCTTATCAAATTAAATATTTTTTGTGAATTATCCATAACTTCATTTTAATTCTTTATCTACCGGAGTAGAATTTACTGCAGTTTTTTTCATGAAATATTTTTTTTTGAGTCGGTACATTGAAAATTAAGGGATATATATATATATACAAAATACTCAACTTTAAGAAATTTAGTCCGTTAGAGCTAACTAATGAAGTAAAAATATTCAACTGTAATATTGTTTATATACACTGTTCACTTAGTATAAATAGTCAAATCGGTTTCGGTTTTACAAAAAACAACAACAACAAAAAAAAAGACGTTTACCTTATGGCATTTATTTTTTTCCGAACAAAAATAACAATCTTTGTGATCCGCTGAGAACGCCGTCAATTGAAAATCCTATTTCTGCCATAAAATTATATGCCTTTCCTGCTAAAATACTCATCATAGAACCCGTGATGCTCTATATCTTGGAAGAGTGGATTTCAAAGATTATCCCTGCTAAGTATCGTCAGAGTATTCGTAAAAACGTAATTCTACGTAATTTTAAAGTGAGTGGTACTTATAAGTACCGTCGCGATAGATAAAAGGTTAAAATAACATATGCAGATTTTTTCTTTTATCGACATCTTTGAATATAAACGTCCATAATAGAATTATCTCATCCAAATACACACTTTGGTGCCTTGGTTCAAACACTTCACACATCTGACGATGAATATTAGCAACTGAAGCTTACTTTGGCTTCAAAAACCCCAAAAACTCTATTTCTCAGTTGGCTGGCCATTCGGTTATCTTAAGCATTTATTATATGAACCACCTCACGATATCAAATAATACAGCTAAAAATGTTGCCCGATTTGGAGCGTGGAATGGTAGTAGCTAATACACATGTGCTTTTCAACAAGCACCAGAAATTTTTATTAATCTAGCCAATTGAACCTTACTTTCAGAATACATAGAGTGTGCATTGCCTTTTAGAAAACAAGAGTAAAGAATATACAAGGGGTTCTTGCATTGGGAACTGCATCTGTTAATTATTTCATAATGAATAGGAAAATGAAATATTAAAATAACCTGCGTAATTTTCCAACATCAAAATTAAAGGTACCTTATTTCTTTTTAAATATATGCTTACACATAGAAAATATGATAATTAACATGCTATTAATAATATGTTATGTGTAAGAAAGAAAAAAAAACTAGATCTTTATCAACTTAAACTTAGGAAAAGAAAATAATAAAATATATAACACTATAGAGCAATTAATTGGAAAGAGAAGCAATTCTTTCTTTTTAGTAACAATATTAATTGTATCAAGCTGAACATCGGTTGAAAAAAATCTTATTCAATTATTACTTAATATAAACGATTCACAACATGCAAATGGAATTTATCTAAACTATTTTCTGGGGTTCTCTGAGATGATGAAAAATTATTTGAGAATACAGTCTTAATCTTTTTTCTTCCGATTTTAGAGAGAAACATAACTTTATAAGATATTAATTTTAAATAAAGAGTTAAGAAAACAGTTTTATTTTTTATTCTTCCTATGTGTGAGAAACAATACAAAATAAAATAATATTAACTATACTTTCGTAGATTTATTTAATTTGTAGATGACAATTTTTCAATAAGCTTAATTTTAAAAATGTTACACTGAAATAAATTTCTTCTCAAAATGCATTTCTAAGAGAATTAATTTATTATAAACATACCGTTGACTGGAAATAGAACCACCGAGATTATTTTTTTTTTGTATTGTATGGCATTCTGCATGTAGATTGATTTGAAATTTCAAATGCAAAGGTGCAATTAGACATTTTAATTAGAAGCGCAAAATTGCGTACTTTTTTACAGAGTGTAGATAAATGAACAACTCAAAACTACAGGGCTTTAAAAAACACGCCTTAGTGTACTTCGGAAATCAGAAACAACAGTTGGAAGTTAACGAAAATAGCCCGTGCTAAACTTTTGGGACCATTCTTTCTCTGGAAGAAGACTGCCAAAAATAATTTTTATTTGGATATGTCCCAGATTTGGTTGTTGTTATAATTCAAGGTTTCTCACACACACAAACTGTGGGACGCATTTTTTAAGGAAGCGTAATAACTCTACGAGGGGGGGCAAAAACGTATTGAAAAGTCGAAAAACAAAAGATTTTCTTTAAAAAATTATAACTTATTTAAAATAAACAAATCAAATTGTCAAATTGTTCATTGAGTAATTATTTACAATTTAGTTATAAGGATACATTTAATGTGAAATTTGAGCTAGATGATTTTCAATCATTTTGTATACATTGGGTAGTAAAAATGATAATGCGACTCTCGTTTAGTCTTCTACATTTAAAATTTTTAATCTGTTCTTCATTTTTGTATTTTTTAATGCTAAAAATCATAATTCACTCAAGTAAGATGCAGGAAATTGTAAAAATATTAAATTTTGTTTTAGCTATATGGAGAAATCACCCCTAATATTAATTAAAAATGAAATAATTGACTCTTCCAAATATTTCGAAATTAAATTTCGACTATTACATAGCGAAATTAGTTCTCCATCTTAATTCAAAGTTTATTGAAATGCAGATATATCCGTTATCACAAATGGATTACGAACCGAATAATTTTTTTATCTTTACATTCAAATTCGAGAAGTAATGAATATCTCCCCTCTCCATTGTGTATGTTGTCAAATTATCAAAAATAATTTTATAAATAGTTTATGCTTATATAAAGCAGACGAAGGGCTCAGTTTCGGAATTTTGTTATTTTTTTCCAGAGTATAATTAGTAATTTTTTTAAAAAAGAAAGTAGTGGCACACACACAAACTTCAAGAATCTGGCAGCACACAAAAGTGCCGCGGTCACATTGGTTGAGAATCGCTGACTTACTCTTACGCATTTGGCTTGTTTAAAGTTGAATGTTATAAGCCCAGTGCTTCTCAAACTTTCAATATTTGCGACCCCATATTCAATCGTTAAATTCATCACGCCCCCCTCCATACACTAGCAACGTTTGGTATTCAATAATACTATATTTTGAAGCAAAACATACAATAAAATTTTGTCTTTTTAAGTGCCGCCAGCGTATATAAACGTCTCGCTCAGCCAGTGCGTAAATTCCCTGGACGTATATATGCATTTTTTCGAATTACGAACTTTTCTGTGATCTGTGTGCGATCCAAAATTATTCCAAAGGCTTTGGAATGCAATAAGAGGCCCTTGACAGTGTTTGTGAAGGATTTACTTATTTCAGTTGAGGATTTGCTTATTTATTCCTATTCTATTCCCCTTCCTCAATGCACAACATACGCTCGCCTACGTGTTAAACGGAAGCATTGGGGAGCTAATTATGTAATTTTTTATTGGCATTTAAGGGCTTAACTATAAAAGGTATAATTTATCAAGGTTTTGGTTTATATTTTTAATTTTATATATGACAAGCCCATGGAGTCACTGGTCATTATTAAACTTGCTCTTATTTTAGTATTGTTAAATTAAATGTAAAATACATTGCGCAGAACTGATATACTTATAAGTGTATTACATTGGTGTAAACGTGTATTTTATCTTTTATTTTGTATTGTTAGAATGTATTGTGTATTCGTTTACTTTCAGTAAATTAGTAATCTTTTTTAAAATAATCTTCTGTTGTCGACTATTCAATACGTTCGCCCCCCCCGCAGAGGGTTATTACGCGCTCTTAGGGGAGCTTGCCACACAGTTTTAGAAATACTATTATAGAATCTAAAAATATTCTATTTTCTTGAACAGATACTTTTCAGTGAAAACTTTTGGACGTACCTCTGATTGAAATGAAATATGGAATGCAAAAATGTTATATTAATCACAGAAAATAAAGTTACAAGAAATCTCTTTTTACATTGAATTTCACACAGCTGAATAGCGTTGTATTATCAGAAGCATTAAAAAGTTGTAAAAATAAAATGCAGTAATGATACTGAGCTGCATATATTTTTAATTGAGCTTTAAATGAATACTAATGTCTTTTTAATGATTAATTAACGATATTTTATTTGAATGAATCATTACATATCTTGCTTTTTGAAATAAATATTTAAATGTGTATTACATGATTTAATTATCACTGATTATCATGAATGAAACGAAAAATATGTTGGTTTTTATCTTTTAATAAAAGAGGTGAGAATATGATTAAGTATTCAGTGAATATTAATCATGTTTTCATTATAATTTAGAAAAAAAAAATATGGTAATTTAAAATTTGCATTAAAAGTATGTTCGAAATATTTAATGGTAGTATCCTTTAGTATCCTTAGTAAAAATAATTGCATATCAATTTGATAAATAAATCTAGTTTAGAAATTCTGTGTTTTTACTTATTTTTTTTAATATGAGTTTTAGATTAAATCTTAAATCGAAGTTTTTATTTTAGACATTTTTTTATCAGTGAGAATTGTTATTTTGTTAAAGCACAGTATTATAAAGGAATATGCAAATATAAGAAAATATTTTTTAATAATTAGTACCATTTGAAACCCTGAAATTCAGGCTCGAGATAAGATGAATATATTGTAAGCTCTTAGTTCTAGAATCGGAATAAATTTACATTAGTATATTACCTATCTAATTCAAGATAGCCAGTTTCTGAGATTCAAAAGCAAAGTTTGACAGCATAGCAGTTTTCTTCTACATGCGTGAAATACGAATTTGGCGTGTTTCATATTCCTAACAGAGCAAGACATTTCAATAATATTCCGGATAGTTACATCTGTGATAAATGGAACTGCTGCTGGCAGGCACCCATATTACTACGTATCTGAAACGTCTCGTATGAGTTAGATAAATGGCTATAGATTCAAACGCGTAATACGTGAGTTAACAAGTCCGAATAGTATGTAACTTTACTATGTCAATCCGAAAAGGCACTATACATTATATCTCACTTGTATTCAGTGGTGCAACGGGGAATATAAGGGCCCTTCTGCAAATTCAGGTTTGGGGCCACAAGCATGATCTAGGGGGCCCAAAGCCTGACTGATGCCAAGTGAAATGCACTTGGCATCAGTCAGGCTTTGGACCCCCTAGAATCCTGCCTCGCCTTGCCATGCGAGGGTGTATGTTACGCAACTGGCATTATTTCCAGTTTGAGTACAAAGAGCAATCTACTTAAAACGTTATGACAATCCCGCCGTTTTTTTTCAATTCCTACTATTAGCTCACAATTCTCTATATATTTATTTATTTATTTGTCTTGGTGGAATTATCAATCGTTGATAAAATACATTTGAAAGTGCTCCATTGAGCTGAAATTTTATATACATGATTATTTTGGATGACAATACAATAATTTAATAACAATTAATAAAAATTAATTGATTAAAACTAATTAGTCAAAGAATTACAAATACATCCATGTTGGCATCATTTGTGGCGACTTAGTGACCCTTTTGGCGACTTGCGACAAAACTTGAAACGGGTTTGCTTTTTCTTTTTTTTTTCACGTAAAGCATTCTGTTGAACAGAAATTTATATACACGATTTTTTTGGATGGCAATACGATACTTAACTGATACTTAATAAATATTAATTACCAATTACTATTGTGATTCTGTCATATGCACATGCATATTTACATTAATTGTAAATATTTAATAAAAAGTAGCTAAAATAAAATTTTCTTTGTTCGTGGAAGTAGAAATGGACTTTAAAAATTGTTTTTTATATTATTTTCAATTCCTACTATTAGCTCACACTGTGTATATATTTTTTTTATTTATCTTCGTTGAATTTTCAATCGTTGATAAAATACAATTTAAAGCTCTCAATTGAGCTGAAATTTTATTTACATAATTTTTTTTGGATGGTAATACAGTAATTTATTTATAATTAATAAAAATTAATTGATTAATACTAATTATTTAAAGAATCACAAATGCAGCCACGTTAGCATGATTTTTGGCGACTTAGCGATCATTTTTCTAGCGATTATACTTAAGTTATAAAATAATGCTTTATAGTCATGGTCAAAAGAGGTATTCATTTTTTCTCACATTTAATTTATTAACCTTGTCAATTAACATTTTTTTTTAAATCTCAATATTTGTGAAATCACAGCAAGAATTGCAATGCATTAATCATCATGTACAATATCGATATTTGACTAGTTTCTTTTATAATTTTACTTGCAATGCTTCAATATCTAAAATATCTTACTACATTTTTAAAATGTTCAGAAAAAAAATCAATCAATAAATATATACATTTTTGTTGCTTATATAGTTAATATATCGTTTATTTTCCCATAACATTTATGGAGCAAACAGGAATTATATATTATAACTTAAAAGTATATATAACTTAAGTATTATAACTTAAATAAAATTATTTGCATGAACTCAATATGAGGAATAAAAAGAGAATCACAATATTTGCTTATAAATCTTGAATAATGAAATACATTAAGGGTTATTTGTTTTATGCCAATTATTTCGTCAGATCATTTCAATAAAATATGCTTTCGTCGCCTTGGTGGTTTAGAGCTGCACAATCAGACAGTGAACTAGAAAGCTGGTTAAAACTGAATGCAGGCAATTTATCTAAATTTGCCAATTCATTGTCATATTTCTCGGTTTTTTCCAGATTATTTCTCTTTTTTCATTTTATTAATTGATTTCTAAAACTGCCCAAACGAATGAAAATTATTAATATTTATATGTATATAATCCGTTGTAATCTCCATTTTGAATTCCTAAAATGTCCAATTTTGGGAATGAATATATTTTCCTTTCTTGTGTACTTTACTAAAGCTTCCAGCTATTGTTTTATTTCCTTAAAAGCGGAAATTTAAATTGAAATTCTGGACAAATAAAGACATAAAATGATTTTCTAAATTCTATTCTTAAAATGGGTGCTGTTATGAGATCAATAGCCAATAAATATTTTTCTAAATTGTTTTTTTCACGTTAGGGATTAAAGTAAGCAATGTAAAATTTCAAATGAAATGAAAAGATAAAATATTTCTGAGCTGAAGGGAAGGCAGTATGGTTCAATTAACAAAAAATGGTGAAAACTCTAAATAAAATGTTTTTAGGTTAAATTATTGGTTTGGAAAATTTCTATAATTTTATTAAATTTGAAAGCTCTAAGTTAACAAACTCCACAGCTATGATAAATTTTATCAACGTTTGTACTCGCATTCACACGGAGAATAAAAAATTTAAGAGGGTAATAGGGTGGGCTGAAACACGCCCCTTCTTCTTCTATCTGCCTTTCGTCAATCGTCCTATGATCCAATGTCAAGGACGAGGGTTATTTCCTCATATGTCGAGCGGCAGAGGCCATTGAATCTGGCAGATGCTACGGGCCAAACAACGTCAATTTTTATGACTTCATACAATTTCGCTAATTTAAATTTTTTGTTCCTGTGTAATAGTGTAATTTTCAGTTTTTTTACCAAAATAATTCGAAACAAGTATTTTGTAACTTCTGTTTGATAGATTTTTTTAAATTGTTGGGAGTTGAGATATATCTGTGAGGGAAGCCGCGCGCCTAGCCTTTGACAGTATTTTATTCAGTCTTCAATGTAGCTGGAATAAACTACTAAAATATCTATATAGGAATCACAAAATCACTCAGACCCTCGCGTACATGTGTAGGAAAATTAGATCATGAACTTTTGAAAGAGCATTTACGAAGATGGTATGAGTGTAACAATCCCATGACTCGTTCATTTTGACTCAGGATGGAAGAAATACCCGGTGATTATAATTAGAGTTACACTATTCAGAGGCCTGTAGAACCTGTTCTGATTATCGGATTTTGATGAAACTTGGAATATATCGTATATGGACCATGAGGAAAAGGTTCTTCAATAATAATAATAAAAAAATAGTACAAATTTTGACCACCAGATGGCTTTTACCGAATATTACTTATGCAAATCCGTAGAACCTCTATATAAACCTGCAGTCATAGCCAGAGAAACATTCAGCACGCGTTTGTTATCGTTAATTTTTCCTGCTTTAAAGGAACGACAATATTTTCAAACCACTATCTTATACAAGTTGGAGCAACTCCTCACATTAGGCGCCCAGACAAAGCACTGTTTACTGCTAACTTTGGAAATAATCGTGTACTATCCATACATTATCCGGATGTATGGCCTCCTTGCTCACCTGACTTAAATCCCTGTGATTTCTTGTTGTGCGGATTTCTAAAAGACCGTGTTTATAGCTGAGGAATACGGACTGTACCTGATTTGAAAGCCAGCATTATTCGTCATGTGGCTGAAATCCCTCGTGAGTTGCTTCACGCTACATTGAAAAGACTATAATGCGTTTTCAACGCGTTATTGATGGCAATGGAACACATATTGAGCACATTTTGTAATTGAATAAATTTTAACGATTCTAACACACCATTAGGGCACCATATTTCCTCCTGGTGGTCAAAATTTGAACTATTTTTTTACTGAAGAAACCTTATCCCATGGTCCATATGGCATATATTCCAAGTTTCATCAAAATCCGATAAGCAGAACGGGTTCTACAGGTCTCTGAATAGTGTAACTTTTATTATAACTACCCGGTATCTGATAAACAACAACCCATTCAAGACGAGAAACTTGGAGAAAAATCACCAAGAACTTGGAAAAGAAGGTACTGTTCCCTCTCGTTTTAGGCCCTTGAACATTTTAAGAAGGTTTACATTTAAAAGCATCAAAAAATATAAATAGTGATGACACGGTGATAACTAACCATTATCTTTTTGATGTTTTTTGGTATAAATATCTCAATTCTTGATTCTTTTTTAAATGTTATCTTATGTCAAATACATTTTAATGTCAAATCTCACCAAAAAATGATTAAAACATCCTCAAAAACGTAAAATTGAGGTGATGTATCTGAGAGATGCGGTGCGCCTGTGGATGGAACTTTTTCACTCGTGTTGTCATATTGCGAAACACTATTTTTAAACTTTTTTTAAATATCAGTGGAAGAAAACATTTAGTCTTTTTTTAAAGATACTTTTCCTTTGTGTTTATTCATTTCTTTCACTTCAGTCGTATTTTCATTAAATGGAAGACATTTTAACTATTTTCTAATTAAAATAAAATGAAACCAGGCAAATTAAAAAATACATCGATAGTATTGTTTATTTTTAGAAGAGTGTTATAATTATATATCAAGAAAATAATATTCTAAATTTTCAAAAGAAGATATATTCAAAGAAATTCTAAATTCTGTACATTCGAAGAATTTTGAGAAGCAAAATTCGAGACTCTTCTGTTTCGGAGAGTTGCTCCTCGTACCTTTTGTTATGATCTCTTCCCGGATATCTTTTATTTCTGAAAGAGATTTTTCGGCGAAAAATAGATTTAAAAGTTCTCTATTCTTGTGTTTGTGTTTGAAATTTTAGGAAAGAAATGTTAGTTTTGTTTGATTTAAAAGGAACTTATTTTAGAAATATTTTGGGGATTTTCTATTTAGGAAGAAGAAATATAATATACCTTTTTCAGAAGTATAGAATTTTGTTTAACTAAAAGGAATGTTTAAAAGGATTTGTAACAGAGCAAAAGCAAAATACCACTTATATACACACACAAACACATAAATATACGTTATACGCACACACATATTTATATTCTTAGCTTAGTTTAAATATATCATTCAACTTTTCTGTGTTAAACCAGCATTTCTCAAACTGTGGGGAGGGAGTGATAACCCACAAGGGAGGCGCGCCAGCATATTGTAATTTCAAAAACAAAAGATCAGTTATAAAAAACATTAATTTACTGAAGGTAGACAAACAAATGCATCCTGACATAAAAAAAATAATAAAGTAAATATTTAGAATGACATAATACACTTAAAAATATATCAGTACTGGGCAATGTTTTTTTTAATTACTTTAACAATATTAAATTAAGAACAAGTTTAATAAATACCAGTTAACCCAAGGTCTTGATATATATAAAATTATATGCAAAATAAAATATTACTTATCTTGATAAGTTGTACGGCTTATAATTAATCACTTAAATGCCGATTAAGAATTGCGCTATTCTCTCCTCAATGTCACCGTTTAACTCGTAGGCGAGTGTATGTGGTGTATTGGGGGAAAGGGGGAATAAGTAAATAAGTCTATCCTCTGAAATAAGTAAATCCTTCTCAAATACTGTCCAGGTAGTTTTATTGCATTCCAAAGCTTTTGGAATAATTTTATGGATAACAGTTCACAGAAAAGATCATACTTTGGAGTGAATATTAACGTCGCATTGCTCAGCTACACGAGGGCTTTTGGCGATGGACTACGTAATTTTGAACCAGGGTCAAATGACATGGACGACTCTTGATCTGGCACCCCCTCTCCTAACTACCACACCAACGGGAGGACGTTTGAGCTCTCGACAGATTTAACGTGCATCGCTCCCCTACACGGTGGTTCTTTAGTGTTACTGGGCTCGAACTCTTGACAAGGCCAGCCGCAATCTGATATCTTGACCACTCGGCTACTAGGGCCTATCGTACTTCGGAAAGACGAATATATACGTTCGAGCAATTAACGCACTGGCTGAGCAAAATGTTTATATACGCTAGCTGGTTAAACTCGTATTGTAGTTTCAGCGTCAAAGTAGAGTATTTTTGAATTCAACGCATTGTTATTGTATGGAGGGGGGTGCGGGAAAAATTACAATTGAATATTGGAAACAAAAATTGAAAGTTTAGAAGTGCTGTGAAATCATTTATCCGTTATCATTAAGATGTCAAGAAATCTGCAATTTCAAGCTGCTAAAATCATTAATGTGTTTCTTAATGTGATTTAATTTCATTGGGATAAAACTGAATTCGAACGTTCATCAATACTGTGAAATATTTAGTCGATTTCTGGATCATAAAACGACTAAGAATTCCACTATATCAGCAGACAAGTAGGCAATACTTTAAAAGTTCCACCAATATCATAAAACGACCTGAACTACAAAGTCTGATTTATATATAGATGAGATATATGTGTTATGGAATAGTCTAGTGATATGGAATACAGAGTTTTTGGCTCTGTTTTTAGCTGCTAATGCGTAAGAAAACCTTTAACTACTAAAGAATGACCCCATGATGCATTGCAGTGACAGTTGAACACTTGCGTTGCCTTACCTTTCACTAAAAACAAAGTGTTGTTTGCACTTTTCAAATGTTTTTAGAGGCCTAGTACACATTCCTTCGTTAGGCGCGTGGATCTCTCAGATGCATAACAAAAATAGTTTTGGTGCACGTGACCCTTCTTCTTTTATCTGCCTTTCGTCACTTGCCCTAGGATTCAGTATCAAGGACGAGGGTGATTTCTCCATTCTTCGGTCGGCAGGGCCAGTAGAAGTGATGGGTGCAGCAAGCCCAACAACGTCAGTTTTTATAACTTTGAACTACTTCGTCAATTTTGATGCTTTTTTCTTTTCTTTTAAATTAGAGTAGTTTTCAAATTTATGCGAAAATATTTTGATGCAAGTATTTTGTAACTTCTGTATGATTTTTTTT
>BMAV01001092.1:423662-449029 GCA_019973955.1 Trichonephila inaurata madagascariensis
ATATATATATATATATATATATTGTTCAAATTTTCAATCTTTGATAAGTACTTTTATTTATTCATTAAAGTTGAAATACATTATTTAAAACTTGTAGCGCCTTACACCACTTGATGTTAATACAGTTTTCTCAAATATATTAATTCATTAATTAAATTTAATTAATTATAATTAAAGAGATATATTTCAGTAGATTTTATTGCTCTAGATGGTAGCAGCATAGGATAAAACAGCAGCTTAACTCAACCTGAATAATCATATGCAAGTTAGACGTCAGCTTTGTTTTAACACTGGTTTTAAGATAAATTCTTCCCAATTATATATTCCACTTTAATTAAAAAAATGATTTTTAAATTTGATGGGGTTAAGGTATCCGACTGCTTTCGGAACCGTGATTTTGCAAAAGCGCGTAAATGTATAATATTTATGATATTTAGTGTCACTTAGATTAGAATACATGTATGCAATTATTTTAAAGACATTATGAGAAAAAAATTATTTAAATTCAATATTTTGGCAAAAAAATAACTTAGAATAACCTTTTTTCCAAATGTTCTTCTGTTGTAAAGAATGCTTCTATTGTATTAATATTTTGCCTGTATTCAGCTCAGGACTCTCTACAGAGGTTCAACTAGAATTTTTGAAATGCATAACTCGGAATACGGTTTATCCATGTTTTACGAAACAGAAGGGAGAAATTTTAAGAAAATATGCCGATAATTATTTCAAATGGTTGTAACTCTGAAAATAATGCGAATTTTTCCAAAATCATAGTTGAGCCTCTGTACAGAGGTCTGAGCTATATACAGGCAAAATATTAATACAATAGAAGCATTTTTTACAAAAGGAGAACATTTGAAAAAAGGTTACTCTAAGTTAATTTTTTGCCAAAATATTGTATTTAAATAATTTTTTTTGTCATAATGTCCTTAAAACAATTTTATACATGTATTCTAATCTAAATGACACTAAATATGATGAAAATTATCCATTTATGTACTTTTTTTAAAATCATGGTTCCGAAAGTAGTCGGATACTTTAAAAAAAATTTAATGTTAATTTAAAAGGTGTTTTGCTTTTGATTCTGTCACATGTACATACATATTTATATTTTGTAATTATTTAATAAAAAGTATTTTAAACGAAATTTATCTTTGTTGACCTAAATAGAAAAAAAAAATTATATCACTTAGTCTAATTTAGTTGACACATTTTGTCTAGAAAGCACACACACAGCCACCGCAGAAAATACAGTTTCACAAATGTAGGATCTTGGTATAGCATAAGAAATGTTTTTTTGATGCCAGATTTGTTGGATATATACAGAGAGCAGCAGAGACCAGACTAATTTTGAAATATAATTTATACTCTTCGAAATGGATGACTGAGGAAGTAAGTATTTAATTCAATTTAAAATTATTTTTTAATCTGTTCCAATTTAAAAAAAAATTAGAAATGAAAAGTAACAAAGTTTCTATTCTACTACTTTAAAGTAACTTACATTAAATGTTAATTATTATAAAAGTAACATATTGATATACAAATATTAATACTTATCCTGATAATTTGCATGGATTAAAATTAAGGTCGTATTGAAGATTCAGTGTCAAAGTTCTGTGAGAGGGGAGGAGGGGGGGACGAAAGTTATGGTTGAAAATCGAATCGCAAATACAGTAAGTTTAGGAGGCATTGGCCTAATAGAATACAAAACTCCAATTTCTTTACAACAAGAATAATGCGATCTTGAAACCTTGGATCATTTGAGTGGTGCATGTTGCCCGTTTAAAATTACTTTTCTATCCTAGAACAATAAGAATTAATTATCATTTCCATAAACATGCTTTATTTCATCGAAGATTACAGAACACTGAATCTCTCAAATGAAGCCACCTAATAACATTACGAATTTCTTTTTTATCCATATTCCTTATTATTTAAATGTATTACTTCCTAGAATCATACAAACCAACATGAATAAATGTAATTTCATCATATTTAATATAAACTCAATTTATATGCAGAATAAATTTTATTGAGATATCTTGGTTCCTTTTCATCAATTACTTAAACATTACAATACTTCTGAGCTAAAGAATATGTGTTTCAATTGTTAAATGTTAGTGAAGTGGCTTAAATGTTAATTTAAGATCTATATAATTTAATAATTTTCTTGAACATTGCCAGAGGTTATCAAAGGGTTTAATTTTTAATTGCTTTTTATGTTTGGTTGTAATGCATTATTTTACTTTAGATAAAAAAGTTCTTTTTAATTGCTTTCAAAAACTTTTGAAAAGAAAAATATGATTTCAATTAACGGGATGTAAAATTGTTGAGATTTTCCTAGGTTCTTACGAAAAATTTCTTCGTACATATTGAACACTTAAACGCAGACAAAATATTAATCCCAGATTATATTTTAAAAGTGCCAAAATGCAGCAAGTTCTCAAATTACTGTCTACATTCAGACAATAACTTAGATATTTAATCAAGATGAAAACGTTTTTACCATGTTCATTTTCCAAAGATTGTTTTTCAGTGTAATTGCAGAACGGTATTAATTTTTGGCTAATTATTAGCAAGGAAATGTTGCTCTCCTACAAATAATTTTTATGTTGATTCTTATTGGTTAATATAAAAAAATTAAATTTTGAAGATGGATTAAAAACGTCCTTTAAATATTAGTTCTGTCATCATCTTGTGATTGTGATATTGATGGTGAAGAAAATGTAGAATATGTGCTCCTGTGTTCCAAGCTTAAAAGAGAACGAAGCATCCTAAGACTTACTTTCAAAAGACTTAATTTAAATTGGCCTCCGAATCTTCAGCAACTTCTTCCCACTAGAAGTGCTTTTAAAAAGTTCTGCGAATTTGTTGTAAATATTTGTAATCCTTCATAACCTCAAAGGACTTTTTTCCTTTTCTTTCTTTGTAATATATGATTAATATATATTTCTCTGAGCACCGTGGGATACTTTATGGTGCAAGGGGATTATATAATTGTTTTCAATAAAAAATATCAAGTTATTTAGAATAATAACAAGTAAGTTGAATTACATGAATTTCATCAATAATCAGTATAATGGATAAAGAACTAGATTTTTCTTACTACTAGAAGGACAAACATTTTCGTGATGATTCTAAAAAAATTAGTTTTTTTGTTAAGAACTAATAAAAATGTGTCCAGGATTGTTCTATCAAATCACTAAGAAAAAAAAGAAGAAATGAAAGAATAAAACAAATTTTTTTATCTGTGTCTCTTTATGAAATAAGAATCAGAAGGAAAATAATATATAAATTGGTCTCTGTAATAATTCTAAATAAAATAAAATTACCAATTGTAAGTTTGAAGTATAAGGTTGAATAATCATAAAAAGAAATCAATAAATGTTTATGTTAACAGTAGTAAAATGTATTTATCAAATAAAGTCTATTTAGGTATTTTTTTAAATGTTAGAATTTCGTAAAAACAAGACCAGATACCTTAATCCTATATTGTTTCTGAAACACAATTGAATATTTATTTGTATTAAATGCATTTTCAAAAAATTTCCTTAATATTTTACTGTATTAAAGATTGTTCTCTCTTAAATTTATCCCATCATGTAATTATTTATTTACATTAAAATACCGTACAATTTTTATAAATCCGCAGTAAAATGAATATTTGAATCTGGAATATTTTATGAAGAATAATATTTTGTTTTCTTCCTCGTGATTTATTCAAAGCATATGAAAAAATCGCGTTGTCTCTTTAATTTAATTCGATTAACTAGCATTTAATTATTAGTGTCCCTGTTCTGCAATGGATAGTGTGTTGGACTAAGGGACTAATCGGCGAGTCGTGGGCTTGAATCCCACCTGAAATGGCCCAATTTCTGAGAATGTGATTACTTTTGCCGGCTGGGTAGCGTGGTTGGTTTGTCGCTGGCCCTCTGCCCCAATGGTTGCCGGTTTGACCCCAGCCCAAGTCGATGGATCTTCATGACGCAGAAAATCGACAGAGGCCATGTTGTATAATTATATAGCATGAAAAAATTCCCTATTTGGCTTGGGTGCTCTAGGCAAAATTAAAATCCTAAGTATGGTTTCGCATCGCCAGAGCTCATGTACCTCTCTGAAGGGAAAATAGGGTGTCAAAATTACTTGCGCTAATTGGTATCCCCTATATGTGGTGCCGCACTAAAAAAAGATATCAGCTTCTGTGGAATGTATTAGGTCTGCAAAGGTTAAATACCAATGCGCGGCCCCATTAGACAAGAAGACAATTAATCGAATTTTATGGTTTTGATTGATTGATTGGTTTTAAAATCGCACAAATGAACACTGGTTGTCCAAATTTTCATGGAACGCGAACGTAAGGACTTAAGGCTTCACCAGATTTATCACATATCAATTATTAAATACATTATTACAGGTCAGCGATGAAAAAAATATAAAAATAGTAATGGTTTAACTTTATGCATTTCTTGGCCCTGATTATATATATATATATATATATAAATAATAATGAAAATATTCTATCTCGTCACGGTTCCTTGAAAAAATACGTTTTTAATTAGATTTTTTGAGTATTTACTGAAACAATTTTTCAACTTTAAATTTCTTCCCTCTATAGCTGACCTTCACTGTACCAAGGTGAAACGAACAAAGTAGAATTCTATGACACCTTTCCGTCGCAATCTCTTTCTACCAATAGTTTCGTCACAAATCCAAGCTCTCAAAAGCCGACTGACCTGCGTCCTTTTATCAGGTTGAACTTGATTATCTGACTACAGATCTGGGCCTTTGAAAAGAGGCAGGTGAATGGTTTGATCCCAGGATGAAAGAAAAAAAATATTGACGAAAATTACTTATTTTTAAGGGTATATGAATCCAGAAAAAGAATTTAAGTATACTTAGACGAAAACGAAAACCTGGTTTAGTGTTCAGAATTTCCCAGATTGATAAGAAAGTTTAATAAAACATAAAATTTTTTTAAAAAAATCAGATTGTATATAGACTGATCGTAAAGAAGTCTTAAAGCTGTTTTTTTCCCATCACGCAATATTGAGACCCAATGTTCAATCATAATTTTCATAGCACCCCTTCATACAATAACAATGTATTCTATTCAATGATACTATACTTCGACGCAAAAGCTACAATACGACTTTAATCCTTTAGGTGCCACCGACGTGTATAACTTTCTCGCTCAGCCAAGGCATTAATTGTCCCTGACGTATATATACATCTTTCCGAAGTACGATGTTTTCTGTGCAGTGACATTCATAATATTATTTCGAAGACTTTGGAATGCATTAATAGTACGATTTTGTCTGGTGACCATTTTAGAAATCATCATACCAAACAATATAAAAATCACTGAAAACTTCTTTTGTATTGTTCAGAAAAATTAATTTTGCGATCCTGTGGTATCCAATAGGACTGAGATACAAACTCCAAATTCTCAGAAATAACACAGCACTATACTTAACGACCATGTGCGACCATCACTGGCGTAGCTAGTTCTGAGTGGGCCCTGTATCAAATTTCCTTCGGGGCTTTTTTTTAGACATGAGAGCCCTGTTATTGGGAATGCAGTTACACCTGTTGGGGCTCTGTATCATTGATACGGCTGATACGGCGGTAGCTACGCTCTTGGTGACCATCCAGCCATATATTTTGCCTTTAATTTAAAAAACAAAAATTAAAAGAGAGGAATTTAATGTGTCTAATATATTGAGTACTAACATGGTCAGAACTAAACCACTGAAAACATTCCTCTTTATTTAGTAACTGAGCATATGAGCATATTTCTCATGACAACACATACAAAGATAGCACCAGGAGTCGAACTCAGAATTCAACAGAAGTAATGGTTGCCTCGATTTCAGCGGTATTAAGATTTTAATGAAAGTGAAAGAAAATAATTTCCCCTGCCAAACAATGACAATTTCATTAAAAAAAATTTTCTTAAGAAAACTATGCTGCTGAAAAATACAATATTTTTGCGAATATAATCTTCAAAAACATCTCTAAAATCCTTTATAATTAAAAACATGTCATTTTGTTACTTATCAGAGCATGGACAAGTATTTTTACTCGAATCTAAGCCACACTATTTTTCCAGTGTTAATGCTACTGGAAATCGAATGCGGCTTAGAATCTAAGGCAAATAATTTGTTGGATGAGGAAAAATGAGTATCCAAAAAAAAAAATGTTAAAAAGAAAAATGTAACTTTCCATTATGTCCTCTTGCATCGAATGCCTTATCCCATTTCTATTATTCAGTCTATCCTAAGCATCGTTGTCTGATCGTATTTAGGGAATTTTCTGTATGTGCTTTCTTTTAATCACCTGAATATCAAAGACATCGGTAATTGCATCAAGTGGAGTTGTTCACTAAGACGCAAGTATGAAAAATAAGGCAATGTTATACGCAGCAAAAAAGGGAAATAAAGCAGTGGCCACTAAAAATTTGACACGGGTGAAACAAACATACATCGATGGCGTAAATTAAATGTTATAATCTATGCTTGAAAATGTTCAGAAGTCTTCAATAATTCTTTTAAAAAAATATTTCGTAACAAATGCATTGAATAGCTTGGAAGACGAAACCATATGAAAAAATTGCGATGCCGGCACCCATTCTGAAATTAGTTGGGACAATAAAACTGACACATCCTTCTCGAAACATGATATTGACGGTTAGAGTTATTTTAGATTCATGTATGTACTTGAAATCTTTTAATACTGGTCAAATAAATAAGCTATTAACTTACAATCTATAACAAAAAAATCGACGCACCAAGAAGGAGTTACCCAATTGTAATGAAATTTCATATGCAAAGATATTTGTACCGAACATGCAAAGGATTAAAATTTGATGATCAATGAATGAACAGCAGGAGCTACAGCGCATTGGAACTGCGCACTCAGTAGGTGTCTATTCTCAATCTGATATTCAAAATTTCTGTTGCATTGCGATTTAGGATACCTTTCAACGACTGAAAAAATGCCTCGCCGCAGGATTCAAGTTCATTACAAGCAACTATCAGAATTTGAAAGGGACCCTATCATTGAATTAAAAGAGGCTGGGAGGGAAAATTGGAGAATCGCTTGTCATATGGGTCGAAGCGATGCGGCTGTTAGAAGATGCTGGCAAGAATGGTTGGAGAGTGGCAGATTTCGGCGTCATGATGGTAGCGGTCGACCTAAGGCCTCAACAGTTTGAGAGGACAGATTGACTGTCAGATCAGCTATCACAACACTTTCTTCATCGTTATCAACTATCAGACGTGCGACTCGCACACCAGTGTCCACCATGACCATTCTCAGATGGTTGATAGAGCGAAACGTTTGCTCGTACCGACCGCTACTTAACCTGCCACTCACGCCTTCACACTGTTGAGCTAGATTACAGTGGTGCTTGACTCGATCAGGTTGGAATCATGCTGACCGGCAACGTATAGTGTTTAGCGACGAATCCCACTTCCAACTGTGTCCTGACAATATTCGAAGACATGTCTGGAAACGCATAGGGCCACGCTCCGATCCTGCTTTCACTATTGCACGCCACACAAGCCCTCAACCAGGAGTTATGGTCTGAGGTGCTATTTCTTTTGACAACCGAACCCCTTTGGGCATCATTAGAGGCACAATTACAGCACAGCGGTACGTCGACGACATTCTGAGAACAGTTTTTCTACCGTTCCTTTTGCAGTACCCTGGCCTTATTTTCAGCAAGATAATGCCAGACCACATACGATACGTTTTCCTATGAACTGTCTTATAGCTTGTTAAACACTTCTTTCACCAGCCAGATCACCAGACATCTCTCCAATCGAGCATGCCTAGGATATGAAGAGAAGGAGACTGCTTCTACACAGGAATGTTGATCACCTGGTCCGACGATTGGAGCAAATTTGGCAAGGAATACCGCAGGAGACCATCAGGGTCCTTTTTCATTCTGTGTCACGTGGTTTGGCTGCTTGCATCCAGGCTAGAGGTGGGTCAACACCTTATTGAGCTTGTTATTTTGTAACTATGTAACTCTGAAATAAATCATTCAAATTTTCTGATATTTTAATCATTTTCTCTTCTGTACATAATCGTTCTATCCACCAATTTTTGTCTCTATCGGACAACTCATTCTTTGTGTGTCTTTTTTTATTTTTATTGATTGTATTATTTATCATTAAAGATTTTTTTTTTACATTTCCTAAGTATTGGTTATTGATGAACCTTTTACACAATTATTATTACTTTTTTTCTGAAATACGTGTAGAGCATTGGGGATGCAACTTAGAATCGATGACAACATTTTTTCACAAAAACATTTTGAAAACTTGGGGTGTGGCTTAGATTCGATTAAAAACGGTATGTATACAAAAATATGCTCTAAAGTTCAGAATTTTAAATTAATAAATATTTTCAAGTAAACTGAGACAATGGAAATATAGCACTGGCACAAATTTTCTAAAATATATTCCTGTTCAACTTCTGCTTTACAAGAGTACGTGAAAAATTCAAAATGTAATTATCTCCCCTCTCCTCATACAATCTGTCAAACTAATGTAAATGTCGCTAATAAATCTCGAGTTCAAGACAGTAGTTTATTTATCTTTTATTAGTTAAATGGTTAGAAAATGAGCCGGTAAAAGAAATGAACTATACGGACCAAATTCTATCAGGGAATAAATAGGATAGAAATAATTAAACACCATGCCGAAAAATATTTATTTTTAAAGACTTATTTTTAATGGCAAAGTTTATCTTTCATTGCAAGGGGTTTTTTAAAAATTTAAATTACACAAATTAAAATTATATGCTTAGCTTAAAAATACATTAAAGTGCATATTGTACATGAAGATTATCCTTACCATATTGAATACGACCTATTTTATATATACAGTCTATTTCTCAGAAAAAAATACAGCAAAAAAGTATTTTATTTAGAAGCCATAAAAGTGATTTTCCCCTATGCGTGATCAACGGAAATCGATATATTACCCCAAAAGAAAGTTATCCCGCCATGTGTTTATTTCAATCAAGTAAACCATGCTATGGGGATTAATCAGGCAAAGTAAATACAAAAGTGAATGATTCTCAGGTTTACCTATATATTTTATGTATAGTGAAGTACCATGTGATGTTTACCCCTTCTAGGTTCATTTTACTTCTGGATTATGAATAAGAAAAAATTCAATTATTTTAATTCTTATTTTTCAAACATGCATATCTTTTTAAACATAATAGCACCACATGCGTACAAGATTTTCTTAAAACTAATGTAAAATAAAATCAGTTTAAATAAGGGAGTAATGTATATGTATAATTGGTTTTCTGTATGGAAAAAAATCGTTTTACACTTAAAAGTCAATTCACACTAACTATAAATATAAAGCTTAAAATACCTAGCTTTTATTTTGAATTATACATTTTGTTGGCATCTCTTGCATTTAAGTAAAGGATTATGAAATTATTCATCAAAATTTGATCGTGTATGATAAATTCGAAAACACGGTACTGCACATAATTCAACATGGCAAAAACTGAACAGAAGAATCTTGTTTCTCTTTTTTTATTTAATGACTCTCTTTGAGGGCTACGGTANATAAGTTAAACTTAGAAATTAAAACATGATTTTTAGGCAAAAAAAAAATTTCCCTATAGTAAATAACCATATTTTAATAATCACTTCATCAATAAAAATTATTCCTACATGCCGAATTCTCCTTCCATCAGTAATGAAAATTTTTGTGTCTTATTCATTATTAAGGTTTTGATATATTTTTTTAAAAAAAAACGTGATAGTGAGAGCCGCAACTAGATGGTGACAGCACTGAAATGGCTCTAACATTTGGGAACTAAATGTGGCTTAATCTGCAGCCCATTAGGAAAAAAAAATGTTCACCCCTTAAGATAATCGACTACGTTCGGAACCGTGATTTTGCAAAAGTGCATAAATGGAGAATATTTATGATATTTAGTGTGATTTAGATTAGAAAAATGTATATAAAATTGTTTTAAGAATAGTATTTCAATAAAAAATTATTTAAGTACAATATCTTGACAAAAAATGAACATAGAATGACCTATTTTCAAAGTATCCTTTTTTTTGTGAAAAATGCTTCTATTATAATATTTCGCCTGTATATAGCTCAGACCTTTGTACTGAGGCTCCACTAGAATTTTTGAAACATATAACTTAGAAGTGGGTTTATCCATGTTTTACGACAACAAAGGGGAAACATTTTAAGAAAAAAAACGCAGATAATTATTTCAATGGGTTGTAACTCTAAAAATAATGTGAATCTTTCCAAACTCATTGTTGAACCTCTGTACACAGGTCTGAGCTATATACAGGCAAAATATTAATACAATAGAAGCATTTTTTACAAGAGGAGAACATTTGGAAAAAGGTTATTCTAAGTTAATGTTTTGCCAAAAAATTGTATTTAAATAATTTTTTTTAACCATAATGTCCTTAGAACAATTTTATACATGTATTCTAATCTAAGTGACACTAAATATCATGAAAATAATCCATTTATGCGCTTTTTTAAAATCATGGTTCCGAACGTAGTCGGATACCTTAACAAATGTTTGGCGCAGTATAGCCAAAACTGGCTCTTGCGCTATAAAACACCACAATCACTCATTCACTCACCCGTCGCCAAAAGCTCTCGTGTAGCTGAACAGTGCGACATTAATATTCTCTCACTCACTGTCTGTCTTTGATCAGCAAATGATACACTGTTGTGTTGAAATAGTTTTTTTCTCTGTTGAGGGAATGTAGTTAATAAAGTGTCTTTCAGACATGTGAAGGGGGCTTGGGGGAGCTCAACAGAAAAACACCCTCTATATGTAGAACATTCTTCCATCGAATGGTACTTTTCAATTATCTAAGGCTATAAAAAGCATTTATGAAATTAGTCGGGAAAGATCGATTACACAGTGTAAATTTTCACATTGCCCGAGCTACATTCGGGATGAGCCAGGATAGAGCGTTTGGCCTACCCGAGCTGAGCTGTGGAAGTGGTTAATGGCTTATATGTGAAATTGGGAAAGTCACACTGATGTGCGAAATGTCTTTCTCGACTATAAGAGGTTCAGAATTGCAGAAAAAAATTTCTTCTACTAGAGAATGGTGGTTTTTTGAATACTGTTAGGAAAAATGTAATTTTTATAAGTTATGTAAATATATTTTTTCATTCCATTTGACCAAAATGGTTGGTTTGAAATATCCCTTGTGAAAAAATTTGAAATATTTCGTATCCCATTTCAGATGATGTATTAGTTTATGCAACAAACAGTATTCGTATTAATTCGTATAATATTACGTAGAACTAACGTAAAGAGATTGCTATTCGGCTACTGTATCCATTCAATTTTGATCTATACTATCTTGTTTCATTTCTACTTTTTATTTGGCTTTAGTAGATATGTTATATAGATTACATGTACGTACAACGTCGTTTCAAAAAGTGTTAAACCATTAATTTTACCTCACACACAGTACAGATTTTATGGCGGCACCATTGAAAACAGTGAGAGGTAACAGCCTAATGCACATGTCGTGTAGTATGTTGTTGTGCCGTGGGTAACCTAGTGGTTAGAGCACCGGACTCCGGACCGGAAGGCCTGGGTTCGATGCCCGTACCTTCAAACACCCTCCGAGTACACGCGGAGCACGTACTCGTTAAATCAGTGGGTCTGAAAGTCTCGTGGGCTGAATCACGAGTGCAGGAAACTGGAGAAAATTTCCCTCCAATTCAGTTTCATCCCTAAATCGTGGAGGTGGAGATAGGTGGTGTCGCCATCTATCGTTCCTTCGGGAATTTCTCCGAGCTAAATCATACTGTCACCTGTAAGGTGCTCAAGGCTAAAAGCCAACGTCAGGCGTACATCTAGCCCATTGCCACGATGAATTTTGTGGTCCTCGATCTGACTATGTCAGACAGGTGGCATGAGCAACAACAACACATGCTTAAAATTTGTCCTTTCGTTTAAGTAAAGTGTTGTTATACGTGTTCGTAGGATTTTTATTTCTCTAAAGATGAGACTGAAAGACTTGAGAAGAGATATTGCATCAAATTTTTTGTCAAAAACTGGGTGATTTTCTAAGTGAAACAATTTATAAGTTTCATCAAGTGCTTCGAGGTGATGATGTGCTGACACATAATTAAGGAGAGGTTTAACTGATACACAAAGTTTAACTTACTTCGGTAAAGAGTGGCCAGCATTCTAGAAGGCCAAAAACCGCTCAAAATGCAGCTGTTGTTACAAAGATGGAAAACCTGATAATGCAAAACCGAATACCGCTGAACAAGTTAAGATCAGTGCAAGTTCTGTACATGCTATTCTGAGTGATCATGAACAAAGCGGCTGCGAAATTTGCTCCCAAGCTTCTGTTGGTGGAACAGAAAAACTCTATCTTGCAGTTCAACAGGATTTAATGGACATTATCAAAGCTAAACCTGACTTCCTGTGACTTCCGGATGCTCCAGAAAATGAAAATGCCATTGGAAGAATACCGTTTTCAGAGAAGAGATTGGATAAGACAGAATCCAACGGAGGATTTGAACATCATTCCAAATAAAGCCTTCCTGAAGGAGTTCGGTTGTGGAATTAATGCCAGGGTAAGTGTGTCAAGTCACAAGTCACACTTTAATTTGATTAGAATGCTAATTCCATCAAGTACATAAGATATTCGCGTTTCTGGTCAGAGGTCGGATACTTTTTGCATATACCTTGCACATGTGTATTTCCAACTTCATTTCACATAATTATTCTGTTTGCATTTTTTTTTTATTTTATCAAAGGATAAGTGTAAAGGTATCCGACTACTTTCGGAACCGTGATTTTGCAAAAGCGTATAAATGGATAATACTTATGATATTTAGTGTCACATAGATTAGAAAGCGTATATAAAATTATTTTAAGAATAGTATTACAATGAAAAAGTATTTAAGTACAATATGTTGACAAAAAATGAACATAGAATGACCCATTTTCAAAATATTCTCCTTTTGTGAAAAATGATCCTATTATAATAATATTTTGCCTGTATGAAGCTCAGACCTCTGTACAGCGGCTCAACTAGAATTTTTGAAATATATAATTTAGAAGTGGGTTTATCCATGTTTTATGACAACAGAGGGGAGAAAGTTTAAGAAAAAAAGTGCCGATAATCATTTTAATAGGTTGTAACTCTGAAAATAATGTGAATTTTTCAAAAATGATAATTGAGCCTCTGTACAGAAGTCTGAGCTATGTACAGGCAAAATATTATTATAATAGAAGTATTTTTCACAAAAGGAGAGCATTTTGAAAAAAGGTTATTCTAAATTAATTTTTTGCCTAGATATTGTATTTAAATAAGAGGTTTTGTCAAATTGTCCTTAAAAATGTTTTATTCATGTATTCTAATCTAAGTGACACTAAATATCATGAAAATTATCTATTTATGCACTTTTTTTCACGATTTCGAACGCAGTCGGATACCTTAAGTGATAGAATTTTGATTGGATTTCACGATCAAAAAAGTGTTTAGTTGTCCAAGAACATGATTATTATACAATTACACCTTTTCTAGTCAAACATAGTTTCTAGAGTTGTAGTACTCCTGAGGTAACAACAAGGGATTACGTCTTCGGCAATATTAAAGTTAATTTGCTGATTGTTACTCCCCCTATCCTGCCCTGTGTCGAATAATAAGACTATAATACACTAAATGGATGAGCTTCACAAACTTTATAAAAGTTCTTTAAACTGACAGGGAGGTAATATATTGATATCTTGCAATCTTCTTAATCGGACCATGTTTGAATTACGAGATTCTTCTCCAGTAATCCTAAGACGATATCAAATGAAAGTATAAGGAAAATGCTTTACATTTTTTCTTTAAAAAAAAAGAGCTATATGGTGAATATTCGATTGTTTAACCCTCCAAGCGGTCTGCACGTAAAATCCAGTCATTCCAGAGATGCTTTTTCTGCCTTCAAGCAAGATTCCCAAAAGCGGCCAAGCCGCATTCTTAAAATTACGGCTAAACCGCTTTTGAGAACCCCACCCGATCGCAAAAAAATACGTGCGGTGTATTTTCGAAGCATCTCCAGAATGGTAAGACTTTACGTGCAGACCGCTTAGAGGGTTAGAGCAATAATGCCATTTAACAGAAATATTTTAGAGGAAAGTTATTGCTTTACCTTCCAATAGTCTATATCTCTATTATAAAATTGAAAAAAACCAAATATTTTTTTATAAACAGAAAGAGAATCTCTCTCTCTCTTTCTCTCATTTGTATTATATTTCATAAATGAATTTTTATATTACCACCCTTCCAATGTCTTTAAAATAATACAATTGTGAATAACATTTTTATATTTATTATCCTAAGTTTAAAAAAATTATATTGTGAATACATTTTAATAAGTGTTCTAATTTACTATTAATCGTTAAAAATTCATTGTAAAACAGTATACACAATTAAAGTCAGACAATGTACTTCTTGTAATTAATAATTATTTTTAATTCTCTCATATAATGATATGCAAATGATGAGTATACAGCTTAGATTATATTTTCATTTAAAATAATAAACGATACATTCTACAAACTCAGAAATGAAGTTATGCGTTTCCCAAGCACACAATTAAATGCTGAATTCGGAATTCCATTGCACTTGTAAGTGCTCTTTGCAATAATAGTTTGCTTGTCGTTACGTTTGGAGGTTACTTCAAGCAGTTAAGTTTATATTTAAGAATCTGATTGGCTTGAGACTATAAAATGGTATATACATTATATTTTGATTTGCTATAAATGTGAAATTTATATCACGGTTAATGCGAACTGCTTTTTCTTATATTGTTGTTATTTTATAAGCCAATTTTAATTCGAAAAGTAATATCTTCAAATATGTTGTACACATTATTAGTGTTAATCTATGTATTGCATGTAGAAGAACGAATTTACTTTTTTGGGGAAAAAAATGTATGTTGTTCATTATTGCTTTTGAAGGAGTCAGAATTGCATTAAACACACTGTAATGGTAACTGACGTAATTAATTTATTAAATATATTTAAAAAAATTGTACTAACATTTTCTAAAAATTGGTAAGTTTAAAAGAAATTTGTATATTCGGGTACAAAAGAATGGGAAATATATGTAAGAAATTCCATTTTTAAAAAATATAAATAGTGATACTATATTGCTTAATACATCGTAACAGCTATTGTGAATGATGTTTTTTTTCCCTTTTTTTTCAATGATTATTCTTGTGTGTGCTCTTACTTTCTTACAGGTTCATTTTATCTTCCCACTACTTCAAATGAATACTTAATTAATCATGGAGTTGTGAGAGGCTCACACCTCTCTCTCGGGCACCTAGATGTGTAGGAGGTAGGAGAAAAACATTCTCGGCGACATGATCCAATAAATATATTTATTTATCACACAATGAACAGGCATAATTTAAACTAATAATACTAAGAGAATGTATCAATGCTAACGGCGAAAGTCGAACAACGACGGTAAAACACGAATGATTAGGAGACTATCAAACTTGATCCTTACTTTAATAAAGGATCTAACTTATCATCCGATTTAATCTAATATCAATTCAATCTCAGAGAACAATCGTCACTTTAAAACTCCTTCCTAATGAGTTTTTAATCACAATAATTTAAATATTATACCTTCAGTAGCAATCTCACCTCTCTGATTAGAGTATACATCTTCTCCTACTATCTATTAAAGTAGAAAACTTCGATTATATATATAGTAGGTTAATTTAAATATCAAGATTCTCTTTTTCCTAAGGCAGTGTTTCTCAAGCTGTGGGGCGCACCCCCTAGGGGGGTGATAACCCTACGAAGGGGGCGCGAGCATATTGAAAAGTCAAACACAAAAGATAATTTTAAATAATTACTAACTTACTGAAAGTAAACAAACAAATGCATTCTGACATAATAAAAAAATAAAATACTCATTTACACTATAATACACTTACAAATGTATCAGTTTTGCACAATCTATTTTGTAATTAATTTAAAAATACTAAGTTAAAGGGAAATTTAATAATTTCCAATGATCCCGAGGATTTGTCATACATAAAATTAAATGCAAACATTAACCCTTATCTTGATAATTTTTGTACGTTTATAATTAATCCCTTAAATGCCGATTAAAAACTACGTGATTGGTTCCCCAATACCACCGTTTAGCACATAAGAGTATGTTCTGTATTGAAGGGAGGATAGAAAAGGAATAAATAATCAAAAATTCTCTGAAATAAGTAAATCCTTCTCAAACACTGTCAAAGTCATTTTATTGCTTTCCAAAGCCTTTGGAATCATTTTATAGATATCAGTTTACAGAAAAGATAGTACTTCGGAAAGACGCATATATACGTCTAGGGGCAATTAACACACTACTGAGCGAGGCGTTTACATACGTCGGAAGTACTTAAAGGATTAAAGTATAGCATTATTGTATTTAGCAAAGTATACCATTATTGTATTTAATACATCGTTTTTGTATGGAGGGGAGCGTGATGCAAATTGTGATTGAATATTCAAGTTTGAGAAGCACTGTCCTAAGGGTTGGTTGTGAATAACGTGAATTGATAGCCCAAAGATTTCCCAAGAGGATTAATTGAAGGAACGCGTATTAATCCGTCACAGAGTTTGTAAATCATATATAATAATTTAATTTATCATGCAGGAGGCAAAAAAAGAAAAGTATGGAAATATTCCTAATTTCTTCTAGGAGTTCGAAATGCTATAAAAAAAATCAGACTAATAACGCAAAAAACCAAAAAATTTGAATGGTTACTGAAATAATTCAAATTTTATTTACATACTTTACAGGTGGTCTATGTGTGAAGCTTTTGTTAAATGACATAAGTCAATACAGAAGTCCAGAGAGAGTTCCTACCACACTCTACTCAAAATGCCACTAAGTTAAGGACAGCACACTGTATCATTTCCTGTACCTCTGCTACATTAGGGGGGTTTTCAACATTTAACTCTCGAGAACTAAATCAATAAATTTACAATGATACGCGGGCCACTAAACAGATAATGTAGTCAGAAAATTCATATAAGAAAGGGAAGTTTGTTTTACAAAACCGCAACTGATTTTAAGGTAAGAGATGGTGTTACAGTTTTGTATATATATATATATATATATATAGGTTAGAAAACCGTTAAATGAAGTTGGATTAAAATACTTTGCGTGTTAAAGATAAAAGTCCACATTTTCTTCTGAGAACTTCTGAGCCCTTATGCACAGTCAGATTTTTTTATATTTAAAATCATTCAATGTACAATAAAATTTTTGAAAAGATCGTCATTTTAAGAAAATTTTACTTCAAATGGATACTAAGCATATATTGATAATGTTTTAACTATCAAGAATAATAGAAAAAAATACTGTTCTTTGCGACAAAAAGCGGGCAAGGCAATTTTTCCTGAAATTTGCTCAAATTCAAATGGAGGAACAGTAAAATGCCTTTTAGCGGGCCACGGATTGAACACCCCTATGCTACATGACGCGGCTTATGGGTGTACGAAAATATATTTTTTTCAACAGCACAATATTAAGCAAGGTGTTACATAACCTGGACAATCGCAATGTTGCAAACCGTGTAAGCAAGGTTTCACACATAAAACACTTTTAAAATACGTAAATAAAACGAATTGTTTCTGTATTCTTTTAAATCTTACTATTTTTTCGCTTTATTTGTATTAGTTTTGTTACTATAAGGTTTCAAAATCTTGGAGAGAAATATGAATAACTCTGTATATTGATTTACTTGCTACTGATGTTCAAGCTCATTTGCATTGTATATTTTCAAAGTTGACGTATGATTTAAATAAGTTAAACTTAGAAATTAAAACATGATTTTTAGGCAAAAAAAAATTTTCCCCATAGTAAATAACCATATTTTAATAATCACTTCATCAATAAAAATTATTCCTACATGCTGAATTCTCCTTCCATCAGTAATGAAAATTTTCCGGTCTTATTCATTATTAAGTTTTTGATATATTTAAAAAAAAAAAAAACGTGATAATGAGAGCCGCAACTAGATGGTGACAACACTGAAATGGCTCTAACATTTGGGAACTAAATGTGGCTTAATCTGCAGCCCATTAGGAAAAAAAAAATGTTCACCCCTTAAGGTAATCGACTACGTTCGGAACCGTGATTTTGCAAAAGTGCATAAATGGAGAATATTTATGATATTTAATGTGATTTAGATTAGAAAAATGTATATAAAATTGTTTTAAGAATAGTATTACAATAAAAAATTATTTAAGTACAATATCTTAACAAAAAATGAACATAGAATGACCTATTTTCAAAGTATCCTTTTTTTTGTGAAAAATGCTTCTATTATAATATTTCGCGTGTATATAGCTCAGACCTTTGTACTGAGACTCAACTAGAACTTTTGAGATATATAACTTAGAAGTGGGTTTATCCATGTTTTACGACAACAGAATGGAGAAATTTTAAGAAGAAAAAAAAACGCAGATAAATATTTCAATGGGTTGTAACTCTAAAAATAATGTGAATTTTTCAAAAATCATTGTTGAGCATCTGTACAGAGGTCTGAGCTATATACAGGCAAAATATTTTTATAATAGAAGCATTTTTCACAAAAGGAGAACATTTTGAAAAATGGTTATTCTAAGTTAATTTTTTGCCGAAATATTGTGTTTAAATAATTTTTTTTGTCACAATGTCCTTAAAACAATTTTATACATGTATTCTAATCTAAGTGATACTAAATATCATGAAAATTATTCATTTATGCGCTTTTTTAAAATCAAGTTCCCTAAGGTAGTCGGATACCTTAACTACTGATTAAAAGTTATGCAATTCACTTCCCAGTGCCACCATTTTTTACATAGGCGTGCGTATGAGGTGTGCCGGAGAAGGAGGGTGGCAGAGAGAAAAGGCTCAAATAAGCAAATTTTTCGTTGCAATAATTAAATGCTTTGCAAACACTGGCAATATCATTTTATTACATTCCAAAATCTTTAGAATAGTTTTATGGTAGCCACCCAAGGAAAAGACTCGTATTTTGGGAAGACGTATATATACGTTCGGGGCATATATCACACTCATTAAGTGAGATAGATACATATGTCGGTAGCAATTAAAAAGTTACTACTACGCTCTAATATCTTCTGCCTTTCTTAGAGAAATATTTTTTTTTGCTTATACATAATCATATATTAATTTTTTTTTAATCATAAAAAATTAGTCCTACACTTCTTACCGTAAATATATATAACGGAAAATATTGTATTAATTTACAAATAATCAGATAAAGTGGCAACGCACTTCAGACATTTTGAATATTTTGATAAAACACATTCATCAATACATATACTACATCTCTTAAGGTATCCGACTACTTGCGACAACTTTTTTAAAAAAAAATGGGGATATGGAGGATTTTTTTGTGGTTTGTAGATTTATTTAGTACATTTTAAGAAAAAATGGCTAAAACTAAGAAGAGAAAAATAAATGGTTGCTACTAAAATGGGACAAAATGGGTAAAAATGGACAAAAAATTGCATAAACGGGGCCCGCTCTGTACAAATAGTAAATGAACAAGTTCTCAATTTTTCAATTTTGATGTATTACTTTGATATTCCTTTTTAAAATGACCTGCAGGATAAGAGATATTTTAATTTTTACAAAAACTAGAGCACTTTGTCTTAGTTATTATATGAAATTGCTTAATAAAACAGTGATTATATTCACAAAAGAACTGTAAATTTTGTAATAAAACAGTGATTGATAAATCTGAAAGTTAAAACACTTCTACAGTTATAAAGAACATACACAAAAAATTTCAGCATATTTTTTTAAAAACTCTTTGGACAATCACTGTCCCCATTTGAGCTTTTAAAAAAGAAACATATTTCTAGTAAAACGCATTTTAAAGTTTGACATCTTATGTAAAGTTATGGCATCTGCTTTGACTAAAACACTCGTAGCTTTTGTTCTAGTGAGTGGGAAAAAACAGCATTGAAGCTAATAAGAAGGCTTATAAAATAAAATCATAAATAAATTGTCCATTTTTCAAGAAAATCGTGATTTTAGGGTAGTCGGATACCTTGAAATAAATTATGCTAAGCCAGCTGGCAAAAAACAAAGCAATGAATTCACAATTAGAATAATTTACACTGCCTTAAACAACATCAAGCAGCTTTGAAACAACAAATATCAAAAACATAACACAAACTTGTACTCTATTACTTCTTTTTCTTTCGAATTAAGAACCTCTTCCTTTGTGTTTATCTCGTTTATTTACATTCGCTTACAGAATGAAGTTGTATTTCCGATAACAAGTAGCAAGATGATTAAGATATTCCTATCTTCTCGCGAAAACTCTTCTTCGCAATCAGTGACTCTTAATTGTAGCCGAATTATTAATCCAAGCAATGACTTCAAAATTAAGAAATGACAACACTTGGCTAACAACTGTCTGCACTCAATGAAGTCCTGTACATTTGTAAAGCATTTAGAATTCGAATTCTTAATTAAAACTCTTAAGATCTCAAAAGTTTCATTATCCAGAGAATGCTTAGGAGTTCCAATTACTAGAAGGCATTTGTTTCTGTACTGATTTTATCCAAAAAGGAACATTTTTCTCATGAAAGAAAGAAATATTTATATAAATGATCCTATTGGATGAATGAAGAGTTTTCATGTTCTATGATTAGATGAAAAGTTGTTTTGAAGTAATCAATTGAATTATATAAAAAGGAATGAGAGAATATGGCGTTCTGTGATTTTGGTCAATAAATATTCTAGAGTAGTGTTTCTCAAACTGTGCGGCGTGATAACTCTATGAGGGGGACGTGAACATATTGAAAAGTGAAAAACAAAAGATTATTTAAAAAAATTATTAATTTACTGAAACTAAACAAAACAATTCTGACATAATAAAAATAAAATACACATTTACACTGATATAATACACTTATAAATATATCAGTACAGCAAGATGTATCTTACAATTAATTTACAAAACAAAGTTATGAAAAAATTGAATAATTACCCGTGACTCCATGGGTTTGACATATATACACAATTATACACAAATATTAACACTTATCTTCACAAATTATACTGTTTATTATTAATCTCTTAACCGTTGATTAAAAGTTACACAATTCTCCCCCCCCCCGATGACACATCACCTCAAGACGGTGTGTGTAGGTGATGTTTTTGAAGTGGGGGGCAGAAAAGGAATAAGTAAGGAAATCCTCTGAAATTAGTAAATCCTTCGCAAAAATTGTCAAGGTCTTTTTATTGTATTCCAAAGCCTACGGAAAAAATTTTATGTATAAGAGTGCACATAAAAGATCGTACTTCAAAATACGTATATATACGTCCGGGACAATTAACACTTTAGATAAGCGAAACGTTTATACACGTCGGTGGCACTTAAAAGGTTAAAATCATATCATGGTTTTAGCGTCAAAGTATAGCATTATTCAATTCAATACATTGTTACTGTATGGAGGGGGAGCGATGAAAATTATGATCGAGTATTCGGTGGCAAACATTGAAAGTTTGAGAAGCACTGATCTATACTGTCCATTACATAATTAGCATCAGTTGTCGGCCTCAACTCCTATCATTCACTGAAATAAATATTTAGAAGAACAATAGAGCGGAGTTGGAAATGAATGAGGGATTGATAGAATTACATTCAATAGAATTCTGCCATTGAATTATTGAGTTTCCGGTCCACAGATTGTGTTGATTAGCTTCTCCTTACAATACCTCGATATCTTGATGTTTCACAGTGTTGTAAGGATGTAAAAGTTACCGTAAAATAATACAAAAAGCTAACTATGCAGGAAATAATAGTATAATTTATTCAATACCATAGCCAGAAATGCGCTAAACACCAGGTACTAGAAATTCATTCAATTCAATTCAATTCATTTCTAGTTGGTTCAGAAAATAACGAATCTAGCAGAGAAAATTTCGTAACTTGTCACCTTTTGTTGTACAGTTTTATAATTTAAACTTCTTTCTTCCACTCAATAATAGTTCTAAGTTTCCCAACAATTATTTAGAATACACTGTTATCCAAAAAAAGAATACAGTCGGACCTCCAATTTAAAAACCTCGATTTAGCAAATTTTTCTACCTTGAGAACGTTTTCTTGGCATCAAGAACATTTTATTATTTCCTTCGTAAAATAACCTATAAACAGTGAAGTGCATTTTCTATTTAGCACGCGCGTGAGCTATTTTTCTAGTAATTCAATTATTTCTCTCTCTACTTTAAAAACATTTCTGAGCTTTTCAAATTATTCTCTCTTGTAACACATTTTGTGGTATTTAAAGACTTTGAGATAGTTTTACCAGAGCAATAAAATTGCCGTGATTTTTGAAATAAAAACTCAAGTAAAATTAACAGATTTTATTAGAAATTAAATTAAAAGACCAATATGGTAGCGTATGTTTGATGTTACTCATTATAAAAAATAATATATGTTTAAAATTTTAATAGGTTTGAAATAAGGAAATATTATTAAAGTTCATTTTAATTTTACCATAAAACTATTTTTTAAAGTTTTCCTCATGTTCCATTTTTATTCTCTTATTAATACTCTTCAAAATGTTACGGCATACTAAAAGCAGATCATTTTCTGTATGTATGGATCATATAACCATATAATAAATCTATATCAAATTTAAAACAAATACTATAATATATGTTTTTCCAATACTCTAATCAGGATAACGACAAGAAACCAATATATCCCAGTCATTTTTCCCCTCGTCTTGTATTTTGTTTTTCAATTGAACGAAAAAGGAGGCAAAAATAGCCGCAAATCAATGGAGTAAGACCTTTCTGAGCTAATTGCGAGTCCCGTTCGCCAGTGCTGGTGCGGAATTATTAATGCCGAACAGCGGGAAAAATGTTTCCTATTCATAATTAAAGTGTCCTTTTCTCAGTCGATATTTCGGGATCCAATAAACTGAGTGAGTTCCTCTGCGGGGTTAACATCTTAATCAAAGATGTTTATCGTTTTTTCGATTTCTCGTCTGGTTCTTCAGAGGGAATACATGGGTACGCTTGCAGCGAAAAGTTACAGTCACTGTGTACATAATGAAGTTTATTTTTCAAAATGTTGTTTCTACATTGATTATGTTCGTTTACTGTTATACCAACTTTTTTAGTATTAAACTTGTAGTCGCAGTTTTTAATTTGTTTAAATTTCCCACTGGATTTTTCTTGTGACATACTACGTTTATATAACATATTCATTAACAGATAAAATCTAAAAATATGAAAAAGGGTATTTTAATGTAAAAAATACCTTTGGTGCATATTAATGAGATTTTGGATAGTACTGTTATATCCTTGACGAAGTTGATCCTTCTGTTCTCTAAGTATCAGGAGACCTTGATCTTGTAGCAATGCGGTGGCACTTATAGCCTTGTAGTCAACGATACGGACTCGTAGGCGCTGTGTCATGAGTTCGAGTCTATTACATCTCTAGACTCGCCTTGCAGAGGGGGCGGAAGCACGTTTCATTTGTCGATGTCCAAATGGCTTCTCATTGGTGTGGAGTGGATGTTAGGAGATAGGGGTGCTAGAGTTCAGGTGTCTTCCTCGTCACTTGATCATGGTTCAAAATTACGAGGTTTGTCACCAAAAGCACTCAAGCAGCTTAAGAGTGCCCCGTTAATATTCACTCATTCACTCACTTGTAGCAACATGTTAACTAAAAGGATGCTTGTCATTCCATGCACTCTGTTGTTTCAGCTTCAAGAAAGTTCTCCACAAGGCAAGCTGTTTGAGGTTCGGCATTATCCTGTATTCAAAGAAAGGAATCCCCAATGGTTGCAACGTAAGTTACGAAATGAAGTCTCAGGATGGACGAAATGAAGTCTTGGTTGCATATGTTTGAGCCCTCCGATTACCAATACGAATGATAAGCAGGACAGTACATCTACTTATGCTCTAATTCCACTCCAAACTATCAAACCGCTTCATCTTAAGTGCAATCTTCCCTGAACGAATATAGGGTTATCTTGCTTATACCTCTTGTTTCCCATACTAAAACATGCCAGGTGCAGCACTCTAAATCGAATGGGGACTCGTCTATAAACAGCACTTTACTCAAATCCTTTTGCATCTCAAAATTTCGGGGAGTGGAGAGTGGATTCTAGTTATCTTTGGTACGCGGGTAATAAACGCGGTCTGGACCTAGCTCTCAAGTGTGACAAATTCTCCCAGACTATAATCTCTCGTCTTGAGAGTGGTCACATCAAATGCCTCTCATTCTCTGCTAACAAAAAGATCTCCATCTGTGCAAGGTGTCAAAATCACCAGGCTTCCTCTGAACACATAATGCGCTGTATGAATCTCTCAAGCGAATGTATCTACACTTATCTCCTTCTTGTGCTGGACTATTTGAGAGTCAACGATTTGATTGATCTTATCTGACTTCGTCAGACCCTGGAGGATTAGCAACAACAACAGACTTTTGCATCCGATCTCGATAATGAAACTCCACTTTATTCCGGCTGTACGGTGTCTTTTTGTCTACGAAATACACATCATTGGCCTACGGGCATACAGACTTCCCACATGAAGCCTATTTCCTAATGTTTGCTTTAAACCCTTCATCCTGTTACTAAAAGAAACTATCGCTGAATTTATCTAGCATTTACTGTTCTGTCTCAACGAGCTGACAGCAGAATATATCGGTCATTATTTGTTGTGGTATCACGTGTGCGACCTTACCCTAGCCGGCATGAAATATGCTCGAATTATTGTAATTGGTTCTACAGTCTTGCAAAGACACTTCCTGCCACTCCAGCAGCAACCATTACAGTCACTTGTGTTTACCCGGATTCCAGTCTCCTGATAATAAGTCAAGCCATGAATTCTGGTAGATCATGTTGTTTTGACATTTTCCAGTCACTTTTTCTCAAAACAACAGTCAAAATGTTGAATCAGAGCCCTTTAAACGCTAAGCCCTTTCAACATGATTTTAAACACCCATTTTCTAACTGGGCATGGAAACTTTAAAGCCTTTTAGCTCAGTTTATCGCCTACTGACCAGTGTTCTTGCTCCAGTGACACAGTCTAGGATGTCAAGCATCTGATACTTCCTTGCACTAAATTCTTTTCCGAAAGACGTACCCTTTTGAATTGCCTACAAACGAACAATATAGCGTAGCCTCCTCCTTTCTCTGTCTTTGTTCAAAGCAAATAATCTTTTTCATCGCTTTGTGCAGTGCATACATTAATAGCATTTTTTCCTGTATTATTTAGATTGTAAATTTTGTCTGTTTGCTAACATTTACTGTACTTGAATATA
>BMAV01001092.1:449129-490019 GCA_019973955.1 Trichonephila inaurata madagascariensis
TATGTGTGTATATATATATGTGTATCTATGTGTATGTATGTTTTATGTATCTGTATTTTGAAAATCTTATTATGATCATGTTTGTGTTATACAACTGAGAAAAAAAAATTACTGAGATAACGAAAAACATCAGCTTCTACAAAATCGCAACTTCTGCACTTGTATACTTCTTCTGGTTTTTGACGTTATGAACATTGATTTGCATTTGAAGATTTCTTTTCTGTTTTTTCTGCTACTCTTTAGACTATTGTTGTTTTGCTTTAAGTTAGCTATCAGAAGAAATATTTAAGTAAATTCCTTAAATCCATGTGCTCTTCTTTGTTTTTGGCGGTGTAGTAGAAGGGAAGATAGTGTTAAATATGGTGTGTTACATTAATGTATTCATTAGTATGACCTCATCTTTAACGATGATGCAAAACACATACTTTCAATTATTGTTTTAACACAATTTTTATTCGCAATTCCTTAAACCGTTTTAAATTTAACACCCTGCATTAAATTACTTAATTTATGCCACATACCGATGGAAAACAAAGATAAACAAATATTTCACACTTTTATATACGAGTATGCATAATATGTTGTTATTAATTTTCTAAGAAAAGAGAAACGATATTTTGAAGTACCAAATAATAAAAACCTAATAATTATTCTTGCTTTAAAATATCTTGCTTATATTCTAGCTTTAATATAATAAAATGAGAAAAGTTGAACGAGGCGAAAAATAAATTAGCTTTATTTTATATCACATCATAGTTTCGATCAAATTGAATATAAATTTAATTAACTTTTCAAAAGGATTTATTTTTTTCAGTTCCTATAAAAATTATACAAATCAATTTAATCGAAAATTTATTTATTACACCCGTTGGTGAAGTTCGTTCAAGTAATAACTTTTTTTGATTAAAATCTACAATTTAAGGAAAAGATTGCTTTTTTGTTAAACAATAGATAAATTGCATCTGGGGAAAATGTTTAAGGTGAATATACTCGTTTTAGCATCAGTTTTCCTTTTTTTTTTAATCAGATGAATGATTAAATCCGTAAAAGGCTTTCTATTGTCATGATTTTGCACAAAAATATGATAAAACGAAGTATGAGATAAAAAAAAAATATCTTTGCCTGATGAAAAATATCTCTTGATAATTTTCCATTTTTTTATTTCACTTGCACTTCTTTATATAGACGTCTGTCTACCTTAAATGGTATCTAATATTTTATATTTTACTTTAAGGTTTCATAAAAAAATATACTTTTTTTTAATGCAATAATAGTTTAATATATCTTTAATATATTTTAAAATCATTTTTGTACTAATGAAGTAATGTTCATTTTAATTAGAAAAATGTGTGTTGAACAGCATATGTATCAAGTTTAGTGATTCCCAAAATGGTCTATACGGAACCTCAGGGGTCTTACGACGACCTGCATGGGGTTCACGTTAACGAAAAAATAATTTGGGATTCTTTAAGGATTTAAATAGTGGGTCTACGAGATAGTGCCTCTCATTAAACCAAATAATGACTGATTTTAATATGACATGTCATTCTTTTTCGTGACGTGAGTTTTAAAAGAAAATTTAATCAAATGGAAACCAGATTTTACCTATTTAACAGATTTATGCACAAATTTAATGATGTTAATTTGCAGTTACAAGGTGGCAGCATAACATTCATTAACACAAGGATCATCATTTCAGTGATTCTTGCCAGAATTAAGCAATATGAGTATAATATTGGACGTTACGAATTTTTCCAGTTTCTCAAATGGTCACAGACAATTTAAAAGGAAAATGACAATTTAGTTTGCTTTCAACATTTAAATGACCTTTATTCAGATTTTATGACTGTGTTTGAGAAAGCTTTGACTATGGATTGAAAAGCAGCTAATTCATTCATATAGTCCCATTGAAAATGAAACAAATGTCGTATTGCAAGAACTGATTGGAATTGGCAGTAATGGAGAACTTTAAGTGAAGTTTAGAAACGAAAGGCAGAAATTTTGGCTTTAAAAAGATATGTCTATATTCTTTTCCTATAAAGAAAGAATTTCAGCGTGGTTGCCAATCTTCAAAATAAAAAAAAGAAAGTAAAAGAATGGGGCCTATTATTCGAGGAGATTTAAAAATAAACATGACAAGAGAGTGATGTCAATTGAAAATTTGTTAGTAAAGCATCATATTTTTCCCTCCCATCTTAAAAATTTGTTTGTTGATCAATTATTTTACACATTAATTAAGTGTTAATTTAATTAACATGTGTTTTTCTTAAGTTTTAAACACTATACTTCACTACAGTTAGAAATTTAACTCTTTTAAAATTAGTAGCTCTACAACAGCTGTAAGAAAGACATTTAAGTTGATAAATTTCCAAAAATTCAATTCTTATTTTGAAGCATGAGTCTACCCAAAATCGAAAAACATGGCAAAGGGTTTGTGAGACAAACAGTTTGGAAACTTCTTATCTAGGTGTTGTAAAAGGATTTCAGATAACATCTCTTGGAAGCCTGGTTGTTAGAGTAACGGACTCACACATAATTCATGGATATTGCAATTCGTAGTTTGTAAGACTGTAACATAGTGAGGCAGTAACTATAGAAACACCTAACATTCGAAGTTTCGGTAGGCATCAGACATTACTTTGAGAAGATACAACTCAAAGAAGCTTGTTAATATGGACAAATTGTCCTGATGCACATGTCAAAGTAAACTGCATGTGTTTTAACTATTGTGTTATTGTTTTCCAGTATTCGGAAACTAGAACGTTAAAAAAGCTAAATCAATTAGATATTCTAGATAAAAAAAATAAAAATAAAAACTTCGAATATTAAAAATGTTTGATTCAAATATTACGAGAGAAAAAAATGATGGCCTTTTGAATAAATTCCGTAATGCAGAACTTTAGATCGTTAAATCCAAATGATCTTTATTTTGTTTTTAGAATGTTAATTTTGAAATCTATATATATATCTATCTATATATATATAGAATATATATCTATCTATATATATTTGAAAATCGGGTAACTAGGGGTTCGAGTAACTCGGGGTAGCGTAAATAGAGGTATTACGATATATCTCAATTATTCTGCCTTCAACTTGGACTTCGCGCGTTCGAAAACTAAATTTGCCTAAAACCTCAATAAGTACAGACCCTGAATCCTCCATAGTATACAGCTTTTTTATTGAACTAAACTTGGGGTACGATAGGTACGATAACGCACGATATGTGTAACTTCATATTAATTATGTGATTACAATTTTTTTTTAAATCAATACATCATACTTGAAAATACCTACCATAGCTTCCAATGTTTGATAGTCAGTGTTCACACACACACACACACAATGGATAGTATGCTTTCAGCATTTTATTACTCTCTATAAGTTTTGATTTGTGAAGTTTCAAATTATTTAAACTTACCGTATTTACTCAAATCTTAGCCGCAAACGATTCTAAGTAGCGTATTTCATCAAATGGGATACATTTTATTCCTGATTCTGATTATTTCTTTGCTAAATAAATGGAAACTGAACTGGAATTTATGGCTTTGCCCATATGAAGCTCAAACTTATCAATGCCCTCTCCATGTAAGGCTGAAATTTGTTTTTCAAAAATTGGTTGTAAAATATTCTTCTAATAGTAAAGTAAATTAATGTTGGTTTTATGTACTTGAGAATTTTTTAATTGTTAATTTTCAGTTAGAAAGTCCAGCGACTATCATATGAATCAGTTTGAAAACTTTACTGTACACTGACGAAGTCATTTCCTACGGTCATTCCCATCAGTTGAGCAATAGCAAATTAATCTACTTTTATTACAGTCAATCAAATATCCCCATGCCTCGTCGAGACAAATTTCTATTTTTCAGCAGCTGGATGTTTTTCATATAATTTTCTACAATTTGTTTTCTTGTAGTATTATGTTTTAAAAAAAGAAGACAAATTTTATGTTTAAACAACTTTAAATATTTATGAATGGTTTTACTTACAGTGTAGGGAGACATTCCTAGATCTGATGCAATGAATCTTTGAGTCGGTGGATTTTCTTTTAGGATCGAAGACTTCAATTTCTTGATAGTTGACTCCGTTTGAACAGACTTAGCATGAAGTTTCGAGGTCGTGTTTACATTTTTACTCTCAACTAGATGTTTTTACCCCTTCCAAATTTAGTGCATAATAAATACCGTTTTTTTAAATATAATAACCGAGATTCTTACACCGCTTTACAGTTTGTTCATACGAATATGTTTCCTTTGAAAACGCAGTTTCATAACCTTCGAGTCATGAATCAAATTTAGAAGCCACTTTCAAAATAATTCTATTATTTTACATTCTAATTAAAAAAACCATTTGCAGACGATTAATCTGAAGTTGAACAAAGGTTTAACTCAAAATGCAAATGAGAAAATAAATTACAAAATCGTTTCCATAATGTGCGAATGACCTGCTATAAAATGAATCACTCATATATTTGCTCTTTTAATGTAAAACTAATTTACTTGATGATACAAGTAGAAATTTTCATATTATTCATACAAATGACAACACAATTTTATATTCGTTTCTGATATAGAAATCAGAAATATTGTTTGTGAAAATACAATTCATTTTAATAATATTTACACAAAAGGACTGCGACACTTATTTTGCGATTTTTGAAAATTTATAAAATTACATTTTGAATAATTTCTCATAATACTCAAATAAAGTGTGAAAGTGCGCATATTTGCTTCTTATAAAGAATTTAATATTACCATATAATAATTTTCAAGCATTTATGATTGAATACTTCATAAACAGTCTAAAAAAAGCAATATGAGAGTAAAGCATATATTGGAGTAAAAATTAAAAACACACTGAAGTCTCCAAATATGAAATTTGGTAATTTTTAGTAAATTCAGGATCTATTTAATATGTTTACAAAATTTATTCAGCAATTTAAATTTCATTTTCAAAATAAAAGATAAAAATATGTTTGTTTTAGTTATTTCATCTCTAAATTTATAAAGTTTTGAAAGTAATTTTCTTGCACATAAGCATTAATAATAAAATTTTTCAGTATTCTATGCATACATTAATTCTTTGGTTATAATTGTAAAATGCAAAGTTTAGTTATTTAGAGTTTTAGCAATGCAATATATTCTTCTTGATTCAAAAATTGTCCATATTCTCTCATATGCTGTAACACCTTCCAGATTCATCTTATTTCGTGATTATGGATAAAAAAATGTAAACAATTTTTAATGCATATTTTCAAACTTACATATAATGTAAAACATAATAGTATCATTCACATGCATTTGATGTTCCTAGAGTTAGAATAGTTATTAGAGTGCTACTATAAATTACAATAAAATACTTTGTTCTAAAATGACACAATATTTTGTAAGATTTTTTGTTACTAAGTAATTATATATTGACGTATGTTAAGTTTATACCAATATTATATTGTCCATTAATATTTGTTTAAGGCATGTTGGAAAGCTAAACTTTTTTTTGACAATTTGAGATTTTGACATTTTCAAATTTTATAGATTTTAACTTTTCTAAAAATACCTTACTTTAATCTCTAGGGTAATTAGAAGCCTTTAAAACTTTTTTTTCAATAATCATTGAAATTGGGCCACGCCCATTTGCATGGTGAAAAATGTACACAAAGTACTTCGTTTTTCCTTAAAAGTTGAATAAACCAAAACATGTATCTTTTATTGTAAATTGGGCCTTTTTTATTTTATAGCCGATTAGAAGTCTCACTGTATACATTAAAACCAGTTTATCTCAAAATGTAAATTTTGATGTTCGATGTACCTTTTCTGAAAAACTACTGTTCTCAGGTATGTAAATTTTTTTATGATATATTTATAATGATGGCTAATATATATTGAAATGAAATTTTTGTAAAAAACTCAAAAACTTACTATGTACAAATTTTTTTTTAATGTTAAAATGGGTCAAATTTCACTATGTTAGATGAAATATTTTAAAAATTATGAAAAAATTCAAAATTATCTAAAAACTCATTTCAGAAGAATAAGAACTGTGTAATTTAAGTGTATGAAAAATTTCAAGCATGTACGTTTCGCAAATTTTGTGAAAACTTACATCGAAAACAGCCAATTTAACATTGTCGGTATAGAGGTTTCCAACTCCCTTTAATATATTGTAGTACACGTGAAAAAGAAAATTTCAATTCATGTTTAATACATTTGGTAATTGTCTCTAGTTTCATTGTCGAAAGTCATCTCACTCATTTGTCTTGCAAACATTTTCCTGAAAGTCAACTTTTCTACGACAAGAATCATTAGAACTGCAATTTGACAGCGAAAACTTCCCTTCGTATAATCAAAGATTTTCTAGTTCAGAAGACTTATTAATTCGAGTAAGTATCTAAAAGTTGTCTAATGGCATCATTTTGCTAACAATGACATTTTCTCAAACAGCTCGTATTTAGAATTCCTCTGAATTTCAATGGCTCATATTTTACTCAAAACACGGAAAATCTTCACATATTCATTTTCCTTGAAAATTGCTCTTGGCTTCTAATTACTTGGACTCTTATTAAAAGAACTTGTATAATTCACCCTAAGTAATGGTTTGAAAAATCAAGTGTCTCAATTTAGTAATGATACAATTTATAGCTCTATCTTCTTGATGCATTAGTAAAAATTTCTAAGAGTTTTAAATATTATCGATGAAGTATCAATCAGTAAGTTTGTGACGTCTCTCGCGTCCTTCTGCTAACATAACTCCTATGTTCTTTGACGGCCACGATTAATGGCAAAACCTTTCCAACCCAATACCAAGAAGATAAACGAATGCAACATGTAAATGAGATATACTTTAAAAGGATAGAAGCTTTGATGATAAGATATAGCGCGGCAAGTTTAGAGATAGCTTAGTGTGGAATCTTTCAGATCAAGAGTTAGCAGTCCGATAGCTTTGGAAGGAATAGAAGCCCAATATAAAGAAGTTGGAATCGTCGTATATAAAGTGAATTATAAATATCTCTCTATAGGTGAAGGAAGGTGATCTGCAGAAGGTAATATTTGATATAGGTATTTAGAGGAATCGGTTTATTTATTATAATTAAGATAAAGGATCTAGTTGCGTGATCTGACTTAAATACAAGGTTTAATTGGGTGTTAACTCTCACTTTAATTAAAGTTGTTAATTAGAAATAAGTAATATAAGTTATTCTTATTAAAAGTTGTATTAAGAACTATTATGTCTCATCATTTTGATAATCCCACACCTCTAGCTTACGCGGATCCGGAACGTCATAGTCATCACAGGATGGCTATGTCGCAATGGCGCCCGAACGTGTATAATTCCAAGTTAGGTAATGTAGGTGGATACAACGTCTACCTGAAATGTAAATTTCTTTCAAGGGTCAGAGAGAACATTGCAGAGTTTATCGAGTCTATTGAGGAGGTACCACACAGTTACTTGAAATCCCAAGTAATCTGTCATGTGCTTACTTCTAAAAAGTCATCTCAGGGTGCTGGGCCCAAGATTGGTATTCGATATTTGGTTCGTTGTTAGTGCAAAATATAAAATACGGATTTCGCGCAGCCTGGCTGAATTAGCGAAAGCTTTCCCAGTCAAAATAGAAAGAATTGCAAACGTTCTACGCGTCCAAGCAGGGGAGAAATCAGGAACTACCTGATTTTGTGTATCAATTATTAAAAATAGAGAGAAGTTTAGAATTCAGGAACGTCCCAAGCAGAGTTAGCAGTGGATCATATTTTGAAGTTCGACTCGAACCACAGATCCATCATGTGGAAGTGAGAAATCCACAAAACACGATACAAATCTTTCAGAAGTCTTGGCTAAATTCGAAGAGAGATACTTTGCAAATTAAAAAGGGGTCATCAGAACGATAATATAGAAAGACGAGGTGTATCAAAATGCGCATCGGATGCCTAATTTTGATGCTAATGGTAGAAACTGGAGGAATTTTGCAAATAGGACGTGACCGCAAAATGTAACAGTAGAAATGATTTTTACGAGAATACTGTCAAAGTAATAGAGGCTCGAGAGGAATAGGTTTCAGAATAATGATCAGAGATTAAAATAATAGGCTACTCATTGAAATGAGCGTGAAAATGATAATTTTAATAGAGTGAGACCGTAGAAATAGCCTGAGGAAAATTTCAATCGAGGCGATAGGACGCAAAGGGGACGATTAAATATTGTAAAGGTTAATGATCAACCCTCAAGGTACCAAATAAGAGAGACACTAGGCTTTCTCCTGATATGTGTATATCACCCGTAGAACTCTGTACGTTCTATTTTATTAAATAACACATTTTTTGAAAGCGCCATGGGACACCGGAGCAGATAAATCATTTATATCGAAGAAGTATATGGTGTCGAGTTTTTTCTATAAGCAAATTAAAAAATCGCGAGCCTGTGGTACAACAGTACAGGGGTGCGAAATGCCAAAACATGGGGGATCGTAGAATTGAATGTTCGCATCAGACAATCTGAAAGGAATTCGGCCTGGTTTCATGTGTTGAAAGATTTAGAATACCCATGTATTCTGTATCGATTTACAAGCGCGTCAAGAATCGTATTAGATTTGATCAGGAAATCGTTGTGGTACCGCACCACCTGGTTGAAGATAATAAGGTAAATAAAGGGAAATTACACGTTAATGGGTCAAAATTGCCAAATATGGTGGCTAAAGTTTTACCGAAAAAGCATATGAAAAGTATGATTGGAGATAAAATTAATTTCAGACATAATCAGGGATGAAGTACTCTTACTTGCGGGAACAATTGGATAACAGAACAGAAAAATGACTCAGAATTAGGGTCATATCTATAGATATTTAGAAAACCCGGAAGATAACTCTCGGTTAATGCAACGATATGTGAGAATTGGTCCCATCGATTTCCGCTAGTTTTTAATTGAAGGATTGTTATTTTATGCGAAACACGCAACGTCATTAGTGAAATGCGTATATACATTCCAAAATCCTTAAGGAAATGAAATAATGAGAGAATTTCATGACAAAGTTTCAATTGCTGGACATTTAGGCAGATTTAAAATGTATCATAAAATTGGGACGTTTGTTATTTCCCCGCAGCATGAGAAAAATACCCATTGATCAATATGTCTCTACATATATGTGCCAAGTTAATAACTATAAAACCAAGTTACCAGCTGGTCGATTAAACCAATTATATATCGAATTCATCCGAATGAGAGATAGTGACGTTAGATTTATTAGGCCCTCGTATCCTATATCGAGAATAAGACGTAACCGCTATATTTTAGTATTAACCGATCATTTCCAGCAAATGGGCTGAAATTATACCTCTTTCGCCCTCATCCTCGTATAATAGAGGATATTTTTTTGAGTAACTTTATATCGCGTTATGGAGCCCAATAAAATTAATAAGTGATAATGGTCCCCAATTTATATCCGAGATTTTTGAGCACTTAAGGAAAGATTAGGCATAAGGCATGTGAAGACTGCTGTATATCGACCACAAGCAAATCGACTGAAAGAGTTAATCGAGATATAGTGCAAATGATTGCAAATTATGTTAATGATCGCAAACACGATACTTGGGATCAATTTACGGTGAGCTGCTTGGGCTATCTGCGTACTGGCGGTGAATGAAACAAATGTAAAAACACTGGCTGAATTATTTTAGGTCGAAAATTGATTACACCATTTCAAAACTAGTTATGCGATATCGGAAAGTTCAAAATTCAAAATTCAAAAATATAGAGAAAAGTTTTTGGCGAAGCTAGACTAAGTACGAAAATTAAAACAGGAAAGGTGGGAAAAATATTATAATAGACGTAGAAAAGACATAAAAAATAAGGTAAATGATTTGGTCTTATTAGAAAACACACCCTGTAAGTTCAGTAGCTAACAAAGTATGTGCTAAATTTAAAACAAAAATTTGAGGGACTTACAGAGTAATAATAGAAGTTAAAACAAATACACATTGTAATATGGAAATTGTAGTGATTAACAGTTAAACGTAGAACAAATAAGAATTATACGTCATAGGAAATGTACTTGAAAATGAATTAGAAACAGGTATCCCAAATAGTATAAGATCAAGTCAGAAACCGTACTGAAAAAGTACACCAAAGATTAGAATGAGTCACAAATATGGAAAGAAAACGCCAGAAACGTAAGTTAGAGGCAAAAAGGGATTGCAAATCCAATCAAATCAATATAAAAAATACAGAGAGGGACCCATAAAACAAATCACTGGTCAGATCAATTTCCTAGTTCATTTGGGAATGAAAATAAAAGCAAAAAGGATAAGGCACAATAGGTATTAAAAGATCAGGTGTCAGGGGGCAAGTGGACCACAAAGAAAGCAAAAAGAAAAGGACACAATAATATAAATAAAAAGACAATGTCAACTGCACTACTTGTGGAAGCAGTAAAAAGAACAGTAAGAGAATGCACAGAAGTTCCAGATGAATCAAACTACAATCTAAGCGCCAATGACGGGAGAAACAGAAGAACCTGACCAGCCAAGGGAGACAATAGGGAAGCTCAAGGGAAGGGACGACAAGTGAGATTACGTGCTCCCACAACAAGCAAAACAAGAAATTCCAGTACAACCGAGGAAAGAAGAGTGGTAGCACCTCATCGTTGGATGTTATGTAGGTTGGAGAACCCATATAAAAATCAGGTTGTACGAAGTTTCATTTTTTGCTTTGATCTTCCAAACAAAGTGGTCGGAAGAATACAAAAAGAAGGGAAGTCTCAAGTGATGCTTAAAAGTTATAGTCAAGTCAAACAATTGCTGTAATGAGTGTTTATTTAATTTTTAAACCTTTTGGACTTGTTAAAATTTTTTCTGAAGAAAACATTTGTAATCACACATTTGTTTGTTTCGATGTATGACTTCGTGAGATTTTAGAAAATTCTTTGGTTATTTGTTAAAATAGTTTATTGAAAATGTTTGTAATTGTATAATATGTGTATATATATATAAGTTGTTGTATTGTTACGTATTATGAGGCATCTGGTTCAGGGAAACGCGGCGTAGTCAGCACTAACAATAATATTAAATCCTGATAAGTGCGGCTCATTGGGGAGTTTTTGGAACCAGATGTGGGATGGAGATGAAAATTTATTGTGATATACAAATAATATATAATGAATAATTGTGGAAATTTGATTTATTATTATGGAAATAGAGACTCAAAGTTTTCTATTTCAGGGAGACTGACCCTGAAAATCCTGGAAAATTAAGAAAATTATAACTTCAACAAGAAAGGGAGCGGAAGTTCCAGCCCATATGCAGTGTTAGATGCAAAGATTGGGTCTGCGCAACTGCACATGATTTTTTAGAAAATTTAAGTGTATAGTTATTTTAAGTAAATTTGGATGTTAAAAGTGAGAGTGGGGTATAAACAAATTAGTAATTATTAATGTTGGCCCAGTTACGGAGCAAAATTTATTGTCACGAGTTTAAATTCTAAATTGAATATTAAAATTTAATTCTAAGATGAGTAATGAAAATTAAAGTCAAGATAAATATTGAAATTATGTAAAAGTTAAAATGAGGATTTAAGATTAAAATTTAAATAAAACTCAGAAAGCGAAGAAATACCAGAAATAGAGATTTCTAGACACGTAATTTATTAAGGGCATTGAGAACCCTATAAATCACGCTTTTCTTCTTGAGGGTTGTGACGTCTCTCGCGTCCTTTTGCCAACATAACCCTATGTTCTTGACGCACACGATTACGGCAAAACCTTCCAAACCCAATACCAAGAAGATAAACACTGTTCTAAACATAAACAGATATAAACCTTTTAAAAAGGATAGAAGCTTTGATGATAAGATATAGCGCAGCAAGTTTAGAGATAGCTTAGTGTGAAACCCTTCAGATCAAGAGTTAGGCAGTCCGATAGCTTTGGAAGGAATAGAAGCCCAATATAAAAGAAGTTGGAATCGTCGTATATAAAGTGAATTATAAATATCTCTCTATAGGTGAAGGAAGGCATCTGGGTAGAAGGTAATATTTGATATGAAAAATAGAGGAATCGGTTTATTTATTATAATTAAGATAAAGGATCTAGTTTGCGTGATCTGACTTAAAATACAAGGTTTAATTGCGTTAACTCTCAATTTAATTAAAGTTGTTAATTAGAAATAAGTAATATGCCATTCTTATTAAAAGTTGTATTAAGAACTATTATGTCTCATCATTTTGATAATCCCACACCTCTAGCTTACGCGGATCCGGAACGTCATAGTCATCACAGGATGGCTATGTCGCAAGTTAATGAATTTAGCAGAAAATGTAATTTTCTGGTAATTTCTCTATCATTATATATAAAAAAACGACTGATATTGCACAACAGTATTAAAATGTATAATAAACTATCTGAACCCGGCAAACGTTGTCCTACTAGTATGTGTATTATAACAGCTTGTAAATGAATAAATTGAGTTTTAGTAGTACACTTTCACCACCGTAATTGATTGAATTTTTATTTTTATATGTTCAAAATTAATTACTCACCACCACAATCAACCACCCACAATCGCTATTTGCTATGAAAGAACTTGCTAATTACTGTATATAACGATACCGATTCATAAAACCAAACACATTTTTCTGAATACAAATTTTTACCTATAAAAGTAATGAAGTATGATCATTACTAGATTTCTTTGATTCTTCCATATTTTTTATAATACTTTATACTTTCTAGGTTAATGCAAGACATCACCTTTAAAACTTATTTTATAAAAAATATTGAAAAATGTCTTGACTTGACAGCTATAAATACAACGAATGCATTTTCTTGTGTTCAAATATAGCAAGATACCGATTTTCATAGGAGTCGGTTAATCGATATTGAATTTGGTATGCAGCAGCACCAAATTTGGTGGTATTTAAAAAGTGTAAATAAACAAAAACGAATTATCCTCGATAAAATGCATATACATGCCAATTTTCAAGGTGATTGGTTGAACCGTGCAGATATGTTATTATATGTTGCGCGCCACCCCTCGTGGGGATAGGGAGCCGCCACAAAGAGATAGCATAAAATTCTTCGCAAGAAAAGTACATATACGGCCACCTACATACATTGTCGACGGTGTTGCATGAAACTCTGCTAAGGCAGACCTCCATTTATATATACACAGTGCGGCAAATAAGTTTTAAGACTGTGTCCACAGCAAAACGAGATATATAAAACAAGAAATTTTAATTCTGTTTTGGTTTTATCTCGAAATAGAATCTCCTCTACTACAAATGCACGACTTGTTATAAAGGACTTATTAAGGAAAAATCATCTGGTTGTAAACTCTTTGTGGAATGGGTCTGCAAAGTATGCGGCCGAAGCTTCTATAAGGTCGAAATATCCCTCAAAATAACATCTTCTTTAATTTTATTTTGTTTTGAGAACAGAGCAGTCCTAGGCGCTAAATTAGGAATACGGTGGGACGATTTAACACACGGCGGCATTATTTTGCCGTAAAAATTGACGAACACAAGGGAGTACTGGGTGCATCGATCGTGTAATTAAAATACCAACCGTTTTTCAGTCCGATGACTTGAAGCGAATGCATAGAATTCAGGCCAGCAAACACTTTAAAAGTTCTTAGTTCTTATGCCATGGCTGACTTATTGTAGTAATTATTTTCAATCATGACGACTTCCCGCTATACTTAATATTTTCCACGTGTTTATTGGCATTGTCACTGAATTTCTACAAAACTGATTTCCAACCTCAGGACATCGCCCTCGCGTCCTTCCAATATAACCCTAAAGCCTTTGACGGCCACGTTTAATGGCAAACCTTCCAACCCAATCCCAAGAAGACAAACGGATCGAATATGTAAATGAGATATACTTTAAAAAGGAAGAAGCTTTGATAAAGGAGCGCAAGTTTGGATAATTTAGTGTGGAATCTTGGGACAAGAGTTGATATCCATAGCCTGGAAGAAGGATACGTTCATATAAATTAAATTATAAAGAAGTCTGAATCTTCGCATCTAAAGTTACGTTATAGGTATTCCCTCAATCGCTGAAGGAAGGTGATTTCTCCAAAAGGTAATTTTTTTGTATAGGAAGTTGAAAACCCATTTAAATTTATTATAATTAAAAAGTATCGGGGGCTGATCTGACTTGAATATAAGGTTTAATTTTTAACTCTCATTTTTAAAAAAAGTTGTCAATTAGAATTGGAATATAAGTTATTCTTAATAAAAGTTGTGTTAAGAACCAATATGTCTCATCATTTAGATAATCCCAAACCTTGGGGCTTACGGGACCCCAAAGACATAGTCATCACAGGATGGCTATGTCTCACCCTAAACTTTGTGTTATTTAACCAATTCATTTCACTTTCATATATATCTCGTCCTTTGTGTACTACAATTTAAACAGCCAGTAGATAACAATGAGCACATAACTAATAATTCAAAATCTATCCAACATTATTGTATAACGGGATTTTTAATTATCTGATGAAATATAAAAATTTAAATTAGAAAAAAAAGGTTTATCAAGTAATTTATTTGCACTTTTGTATGCCTACTCATCCACCGCTCAGCCGAATGAATGGGCCTTATTGAAAATATAAAACTGCTCTCACAAACAATGTAGTATGTTATATTTAGATGTTTACGAAACTTGTTAATACTTTTTGAATTTTTTAAGAATTTACGTGTTATATAGTAGATCATTATTTGTATGCAATGTCAAAATATTATTTTCTTTAGAAAGTTACTTTAATCTGATCAATGGCAGATTCATATTCAAAATTAAGAAAAATTGCCCATTTAGACAATCTTTTCTAAAATCGCTGAAAGAAAAGTAAATAAGTAATACTTATTCCATACTAATACTTCGAAGTAAGGCAGCGCTTCTCAAATTTAAAATGTTTGTGACTCAATATTCAATCATAATTTGACCGATCCACCCCCCCACCAAATAAAAATAACCCCCAAAAACTTTTAAAAACAAAAAATTTTATATCATACTTTTAAACTAAAAAAACAAAATACAATTTTAACCCTTAAGGGATCCGGGCATTCCGGAACCGTAATTTTAAAAAAGGGAAAATGAATAATTTTTTAAAGATATTTAGTGTCACTTAGATTAGAATACATGTATAAAAAATTTTTTTAAGGGCCCTTTTTACAGAAAAATTATTTAAAACAAATACTTTTTGGGAAAAAAAAAATTAGATTAACCTTTTTTTAAAATGTTTTCCCCCTTTTTCAAAAAAAGCTTTCCCAAAAATAATAATATTTTGCTTATGTAAAGTAAAAAACTTCTTTCAAAGAGTCTGAACTATTTTTTTTTTGAAAAAAATTTCCTTTAAATTTTCCCGAGTTACAATATAATTGAAATAATTATCAGCATTTTTCCCAAAATTTCTTCTCTGGGTTTCGGGGTAAGACATGGATTTCCCAATTTTTAAGTTATGTACCAAAAAAGCCCCTAGTTGAGCCTCTGTACAGAGGTTTGAGATATATATAGACAAAATATAAATATAATAGAAGCAATTTTCACAAAAAGAGAAATTGGTCATTTTATTCAAATTGGTCAATTAAAATTTAAAAAATTTGGGCATTTTTTGTTCATTTTTGTCAAAAAATTGTACCCCCTTTAAAAAATTTTTTTTTTTGTAATAATTTTCTTAAAAAAATTTTTATACTTTTTTTTAAAACTAAGTGACACTAAATATCATAAATATTATCCATTTATACGCTTTTGCAAAATCACGGTTTTGAACGTAGTCGGATACCTTAAGTCTCTCCGACATATATAAACGTTTAGCTCAGCCAGTGTGTTAATTTTCCCCAAACGTATATACATGTCTTTCCAAAGTGCTATCCTTTCTGTGAACTGCTATCCATAAAATTAGTCCGAAGGCTTTGGAAAGCAATGAAATGCATTTGACAGTGTTTGCGAAGGATTTACTTGTTTCAGAGGATGTGATTATTTATTACTTTTCTACCACCCCCCCTCAATATACCGCACACGCTTACCTACGTGCTAAACGGTAGAATTGGGGAATGAATCGGTGAATTTTTAATTGGCAATTGAGGGATTAATTATATAAACCATACAGATTATGTCCAGATAAGTTATAATGTTGGAGTATAATTTTGTGTATGACAAATCCATGGGGTCACTGGTAATTATTAAACTTGTCGTTAACTTAGTATTGCTAAATTAATTATAAAATAGATTGTGCAGTAGTGAAACATTTATAAGTGTGTTATATTATAAATGAGTATTTTATTTTTTATTATGTCATAATGTATTTGTTTACTTTCAGTAAGTTAATTATTTTTTTATTCTTTAGTTTTCGACTTTTCAATATGCTAGCACTCCCCAATAGGAATGCATGCCCCACAGTTTGAGAAACACGGAAGTAAGGAAATACACTTTTAATGTAGTTACTACCTAAGCATACCACGCGTGTGTGTGCTGTACATTTAAAGGGAAGACATCTGCAAATGTATTTGATGATATCTGCGTTGTCTCCTTTCCCATTTCCACAGGGACTCATTTACAGTCTCATTTCCAGCATGGATTCGAATTGTGAAAACTATAAAATTGTAAAAAGGAATCATACTTCTTATATTAAATCCTTTTTCCTCATCTTATTGCCTCACTTTGGGGCGTTTCAACATTGATAAGTCATACACCCAATAATGTGTTTCGATTCTCACCTAATTTCGGCCTATTTAAAAAAAGGGGAAAGGGAAAATACTGTTACGAATTTTGTGTAAAGAATTTTTAAAATAGTGTAAATAATTTATATATCTGGATATATAATACGTTTATATTACTCTATGTTGTATTTATTTTATGTTAAAATTGTAATATTAGTTAATCCCATTCCTTACATTATATAGGCAATTCAAAGAAAACTTGGCAACAAGCTTCATTTTTGGAGTCCATTTTGTCTGATTTGGTGACAATGTTGGCAACCATTTTTGGCGATTACGCAACCCTATGAATTATTCTGGAAATTAGGGGAGAAATCTACTAATATCACGATTCATGACGCAAGAGTATTTTTAGAGAAGACCTATAAATAGGGAGTTGCTCACCTTAACTGAGTTAGTCTTGTTTTGACCAATGAAGAGTAGTATTGATTTGGCAGTGAAGAGTCGAACAGAGATTAATTATTACAACGGCTTTTGTGTAGGACAAGCGAGTGCTTGTGCAATGGTATTTTACTTGTATTTTATACGCTGATAGTTGTGTCTGAGCGCTGTACAAAATGTGAAGGCTTTCTGAGATTTACTCAGTGAATTTGAGGACTCTATTTCGTATTTGTAGGTGTTTTTTCTACAGTAAATTTTGATTGCTCCTGAAGAACTGTCTTGTCTTTTGCAACTGATTACATAAAGTTTTTGAACACCGATCTACGTAATATTATGTTTTCTATTTATAGAGATCACCAGCTGGGTGGTGCGGTTGATTTGTTGCTGGCCTTCTGCACCTAAGGTTGCGGGTTCGACCCCGGCCCAAGTCGGTGGATTTTCATGATGCAGAAAATCGACAGCGGCCATGTCGTATGATTATAAGACATGTAAAACATCCCTAGAGTGTCTGTTTGTCTTGGATGCTCTCGGGTAAACTAAATCCTGGTATAGGTTTGCATCATCAGTGCTCACGTGCCTCCCTCTAGGGTGGAAACTGGGCATCAAAATTACCTGTGGCGATTGGTATCCGCCTATAGGGCGCAGCACTAAAAGTGATAGCAGCTTCCGGGGGATGTACTAGGTCTGCAATAGTTAATGACCAATTCGCAGCCTATTAGGAATATAAAAAATGTAAAGATATGTTTATTTGAGGGATATAATGTACATTTGAAAAAAACCTGAAATAATGTTACGCATTTTAATGGTTTTAAATTTTTTTTTCTTTTTCAATATTATTTTTAATTTACATTTTTATTCCTTTCTCTTAATTTCATATCTCAAATTAAACAGGTTATTCGATAACTTAAGAACATCTTTGGTGAGTGATTGTTATAGAATCTTTGATCGAACATCACTTTCATTTGTGTCATGTCCTTCAAAGATATGACGTAAGAAATTGACTCAGATACAGATTTCGATATCAACATATTAATATAATAATGTTTTGAATCTGGTCAAAATTATTACGAAATTCAAGTATCAAATTAGATAATTATTAAGGAATATAATTATTGTCTAAGCTATTATATAATTTTTTATTAAGTTAAGATGTAGTTTAGATTTATAAGCGATCACGAAGAAGCGTAAAGTGAAGTCTAATCTTTAAAAACACACGAGGTTTCTCTGACCACCACAAATTTGTGTTTCCACAACTTGAACCTAAAGGAATCAAAATTATAACAACTTAAACTACTGATATTTATTATTTACAACTTAAGTACTTTTTAATGTAAATAATACCATTAGTTTTAGAAGAGAAAATAGCCCATTTTATAAACAATTTAAAAAAAATAATAATATTTTCCCCGAGATATGTAGCGGAAATAATCTAAATGGTCAAATAAATTTTACCGATAATGCATACGCTCATTTTTTTACAGAACATTGTAAAGCAAATTGGGCAATTTATATGTGAGTAGTGCAGTGGAAACAACTTTAAAGTAACTACATAGCCTTAACAAAATTCTACCGAGTAAAATTAATGGAGTGGAAATTATTAAATCCTCGTTGAAAGGTATTTGATATTTATTTTTTCCACTTACCAATTTATCTTTCCTCTAAGAGGAATTTTTCTGCTTAAAGTTAGAATATTGAAAAATCTTATACGTGGTTTGGAAGTGGTGTCCCGGGACTATTAATATTCTTGTAAGTTTATGTATTATTAGTTATTAAAATGTTCAGTTTTTGTGAAGGCTGATTGATGGGAGTAGAAACCATTAATACACTTACGCCTTCATTCTCCTATTATAATTTAAAAATAACATCATGTATTTTTTTTTTATTATTTGATATTATCTATCCATAATTTAATTAGTTAAAGAGAATGCACCTGAGAAGTATGATCAATTGTTTCCATTTAGAAGAATGTAGAAAAATTATTATTCACTTAATAACTAAAAATAACCGTGTTGCCCAGATAGTTATTTAAACTGAGTTCAAATACTTGAACAAATAGTTTATTTCGATACCTTGATATTAAGGTATCCGACAACGTTCAGAAGCATAATTTTGCAAAAGAGTACAAACGAATGTTTTTTTCAACATTCTGTGTCACTTAGATAAGAATACATGCATAAAATTGTTTTAAGAATATTGTTACAGTAAAAGATTATTTAAATACAATACTTTGGCAAACAATGACTTGGGATGACATATTTTCAAAACATTCTCCTTTTCATGAAAATAGCTCCTTATATTGATAATATTTTGCTTATATATAGATATGACTTCTTTGCGGAGCCTGAATTAGGATTTTTGAAAAATTATTACTATTTTTGGAGTTATTACCTATTACACCCTCCGCTAGATGAGCTTCAAAAAGTTTCATCCACTGTCATCTCGTCAGATGAAACATCTTTCAATTACGTTTGAAGATGATTTAATTATTTTATTGGTGGGATTTGACATTAAAATGCATTTGACATAAAATGTTATTTAAAATAGATTCAGAAATAGAAATAATTAAACAAAAAAGCATCAAAAAAAGGTATTGTTTAGTTATCACCGTGTTATCACTGTTTACATTTTAAAGGCCGTATCACACGTACACGTTTCGAGCAATTTTTCGTCCAATTTGTGCAATTTTTATTCAGTTGCCATAACAACTGCTTTCGAACAACTTTTTGATAGTGAACTCAAAAAGTTGTTCCAAATAAAAGTTACTTGAAATTCCAGCCAATGGGGTTCTTCGGTGCCCTACGTCAAAAACAAGATAGCGGCTTCGATTTCGTTAAACGCATCAGATATGGCGCAAAATATTGTAATGGTGTAAAAATATTTTAACGGTGTATAATATTTTAAATAGAATGGTGCTCCTTATATGTTTACGTCCATCAACAAAAGCGAGAACTAAGTAAAAGAAATAATTTGGAATGCTCGCTTGCCAAAGAAGAAAAATCGTGGAGATTAAGCTCGACTGACGTCAGAGAGCAGGTCTTTTTTATTTAAGGCAACCCTACCCCCCCGGGGGACGAAAATTGGTCCAAAAAGTTACACAAAATGTACGTGGATACGGCCTTTTTAAAATGTCTATTTGGGTTTTTTTACAAATCCCAACGGCCGGGGGTAGCCTGGTGGTTGAGAACAGACCCGACCGGAAGGTTGCGATGTCCGATGCCACCAAATACTTTCCGAGTACATACGGAGTACGTGCTCGTTAAATCAGTGGGTCTGAAAGTCTTGTGGGCTTAATCATGAGTGTAAGGGACTGGAGAATATTTCCCTCCCCTCCAGCCCCATTGCAAATTTGTGGAGGTGGAGAAAGGTGGTGTTGCCATCTGTCGTCCTTTCAGAGAATTTCGCCGAGCAAACCCGTACGTACCGTAGGGTCCGCCGGGCCAACGACAAGGTACTTAGCCCCGCCAGATGAATTTTCGGACCACAAAAAACAACAAACAATCTTAAAATATTTGAGTGACATTGATTTTTCGTATAAAACATAACAAAATTTTAATAATATGACAAAAGGTTACAGTACCTTCTTTTCCAAGTTCTTGGGGATGTTTCTGTTAGTTTTTTGTCTTGAATAGTGTATTGTATGTTATATATTTCTTCAATCCTGAGTCAAAACGAACGAGTCATGTGGATGTTACACTCAGACTACCTCTGCAGGTGCTCTTTCAAAGGTACTAACTTAGTTTTCCAAGATATGTGAGCGGGGATCTCAGTGATTTTGATTCACATATAGTATTTAGGATTTTAAACCCTTTTTCGCGGGCAAAAGCAAAAATAATTTTCGGATAAAGTAATTGATAAATGTAAGGTTTTTCCTAAAAAACTTTTTTTTTGCAAAATCCGACCAGGGTTTTGTTCCTGGTTGGTAGCTAGACATTATAGTCACTGCGCACTTAAAGTATTTAACTTACTTTTCAGGACAAAAATAATAAATCATAATGCAATAAACTTTTTTATGAAAAATTAGCATTTATGCTTATAAATATTTCAACAACAATTAAATACAAAATACAAGTGTAATTAAATAATAATAGAATAAGTGTTACTAAAATATACATTAAAATTTGGTATATATCCATATTTTATATTTTATTTAATTTTAGTATAAATAGTTAGAAATAGAGTAATATTTTTGAGGATTTAAATTAGTTTTCACAAATTTGATGAGCTACTTATTGTGAAAGTTTTCAAATCAAGTAGGGCCATTTGCCTGAAGGCACAGTGGTACACAGTGGTATTATAGTGGTAATCTATAATGAAAGATTTTCGAACACAAAGATTCTCGTACCACATATTGTAAAGAAAGCTTGTTTATATTTCCCACCCCCAACAATCACTCGTGATTCTAAGTGCTCTCTCTCCAGTGGAGGCATAGCGATAATTTTAAACTCATTTTTCTGTTCAATATGGGCAGTGGATAGAGCTTCTATCCACAAATAAAAGTTTCCTAAAAACCTGAATAAAACCTTTTTTTTAATTGCACATTTGCTTAATTCATTCAGATGAGAAAAAAGTATACTTAAGAGTTGCGGAAATGTTTTTCACGGATCAGAAATTTTATTTGTATTTTTTAAAATCCGATTTGTAGATTTACACCTAGAAAAACTGTTTCTAACTACCCATCATAGGAGATGAAATGCAAAAAAGGTATCGTGCTGCTATCTGCATTGGTTTTTATGCATTTTGGCTTCAATTAACGCATATGGATGGACTAAATATTCCCCACCCGCTTGGAGGAAAAATTATGTGGCTAGACCTATTAATCATTTCCCGCAAATGGTTATTCCAGCCACATTGAGGATTAAGTAAATAACACTGGCTAGGCGTGTGACATCCATCAAATGTATCTCAACTCCCTGCAAAAAAACCCCTATCAAATAGAAGTTACAAAAACTTGTATCATATTCTTTTCGTATAAAATTGAAAACTACACTATTTTACAAGGAAAAAAAATCAAAATTGACGAAATAATACAAAGTAATAAAAACTGACGTTGCTCCGCAAGCTGCACATTTGAAGTTCAATGGTTCCTGCTGCCCGAAATATGAAACAAACCTCCCTCGTGCTTGACACTGAATCCATGGGAGAGTGACGAAAGGCAGGTAGAATTAAGAAGAGCGTATTCCAACCCTTTGTAGGGGCTCAACTCCCAAACTGTTTTTATTATGTGTCTGGGAGATTCGCAAGCCTAACATGGGGGTTAAAATGATTATCTCTGCTATTTCGTTAAAATTTTTCAGCTCTGATATCCTAAAATGTGGATAAATCCCTTTCAAAGTTAGACATCTCAGTAATCATAGTTCAAGCTGTGTACAGAGGTCTGAGCCGTAAAGAGACAAAATGTTATTGTTATAAAATCATTTTTCATAAAAGGAGAATGTTTTGAAAATAGGTAATTCTAAATTTATTTTGGGCCCAATTATTGCATTTTGTATTCTAATCTAAGTGACCCTAAATATTATATGTGTATGTATATATTTGTTTGTATGATTTTTCAAAATGACGATTCTGAATGGAGTCGGATGCCTTAAATTTAATCGTCAAAAATGACCTGGCATGATGCATATACAGGGTTTTGAACGTCACTCTCAGAGAGGAAACATTAGCAGCATGGGGACGGCAAATCACCAAAGAACATGATATCACAAACTGCGTTTAGTCGGAGTAATTTGCAAAAATATTTATGAAGAGTAATATATTGAGTGGAGTTGTGACGGATCTATCCGCGATCCTTCAGTTAATCATCTTGGGAAATATGTACTCTATCAATTCGTGTTATTCACAACCAACCCTTCTGAAGAGTAAAATCGTGATATTCAAATTAACTTACTATATTTCCAAAGTTTTCTAGCTTTAATAGAGAGTAGGAGAGGAGGTATACTGAAATCAGAGGTGAGATTGATACTGAAGGTACCATATTTGTAATTATTGTGATTAAGAACTCATTCATAGGAAGTTTTAAAGTGACGATCGTTCCCAGAGATTAAATTGATATTAGAATAATCGGATGATAGGTTAGATCAGTGCTTCTCAAAGTTTCAATACTTGTGACCCAATTTTCAATCATAATTTTCTTCGCGCCCCCATACAATAATAATGTACTATGACTCTAAAACTACTATACTATTTTATTGTTAATTATAAACCACTCAAATTATCAAGATCAATATTAAATTTTTTATATGTTACTTTTTCAAATAATAGTTATTTTAAGTAAATTATATATATATATATATACTTTTAAGTAATAATAAAAAAGTATTATGTTGCTTTTCTTTTCTAATTTTTAAATTGGAACAGATAACAATAAAAGTACAACGTGCATTTTTTTATGTCAGAATGTATTATGTTTTGCTTCCTTTAAGTACATGTTTATAACTTTTTAAAATAATCTTTTATTCTCGACTTTTTCATATGCTCGCGCCCCCTCTAAGGGTTATCATGCCCCCTAGGGAGTGTGCCCCACAGTTTGAGAAACACTGGGTTAGATCTTTCATTAAGTAATGGTCAAGTTTGATAGTCTCCTAATCGCTCGTGTTTTACTGTCGTTGTTCCACTTTCGTGGTTAGAATTGAGATATTCTTTTACTATTATTAGTTGTAATTGTGTCTTTCATTGTGTGATAAATAAATAGATTATTTGGATCATGTCGAGTGTTTTTTCCCTATCTCTCACATATCTAGGTGCCCAAGAGAGAGGCGGAAACCTCTTACAGAGTTAAAAGGGACAATAAGAGGTTAGAAATGCCTTTATTACACATAAATTATATTTACAATATGAACAATGCATCGCAGCTCGACGTCAAAAATGCAATCGGTATCTCTGAACGCGTCCGGCAATTCTTCGTCCATAGCTATCCGTTGTGCAATGACCTACGCGGCTGCAAGTTTCAACAATTAGTGGGACAATCACTTGTCGTATTTCTGACGTCGAGTTGTGATGCATGTCTCGTATTTTAAACATACCCTTTTCATTCTACTGCAGAACTGTGCATTACAACCCTTATAATTGTTTTCGTGAATTACTCGAACGAAACGTGATTTGAGAAGCCATGCACTTTCATAATTTGTCGTCTCTATGCTGCTTAAAAATACTCTTTTGAATTTTTAGGTCGAATTCGGCAACACCATGTACAGCTTTTGAATTTAATAACATACTAAAAGACTAATCAGCTAAAAAATTAAAGTAATACAAATTATATACTGAGTAAAAATCGTGATTCCAAAATGGCAAATGAGAACAAAATTAAAAATATAAAGTTCTTGAAATAAAAATGGGGAACATGTAATTGCTTTTAATATTCTAAATATTTTTAATTTTTGGATTATTGAAAAAAAATGATCCATTTGTGACAATTGATAAACTTAAAAACCAAAATATTTTACCACTAGTTTTGCTTTAGTCAAATTAGAAATTTATGATAAATCTTTTGTACATATTGATTATTTCTGAAAATTAATTTTGCGATATTGCCATAAGGCTAAGTTTTTCAAACTGTGGGGAGCGCCCCCCTGAGGGGCGTGATAACTCTAAGAGGAGGGCACGAGCATATTAAAAAATAAAAAAACAAAAGATTATTTATAAAAAAATATGAATTTACTAAAAGTTAGCAAACGAAATACATTCTGACATAAGAAAACATAAAATTAACATTTGCATTGATATAATACACTTTCAAATGTATCAGAACTGCACAATGTATTTTAAAATTAAATTAACAATACTAATTGTAGAACAAGTTTATAATAATAACCAGTGACTCTATAGGCTTATCATTATAAAAATTTTTTACAAAAAGTAAACCCTTATATTGTAATTTGTACGGTTTAAAATTAATCCCTTCACTACCGATTAAAAGTTACGCGATTCGCTCCCAATGCCACCATTTCTACGTAGGCGTACGGGGAAGGGAAAGAAAAGGAGTAAACTAAAAAATACCTCTGAAATAGGTAAATCCTTTGTCCACTGTCAAGGTCCTTTTATTGGATTCCAAAGTTTTTGGAATAATTTTATGGATAGCAATGCACATAAAAGATCCTGCTTTGGAAAAACGTATATATACGTCCATGGCAATTAATGCATTGACTGAGCGAGATGTTTATATACGCCGGTTGCACTTAAAAAATGTCTATGTGTAATATTGTAGCTTTAGTGTCAAAGTTATTGAATTCTATGCATTGTTATTTGTATGGAGGAGGGCTGATCAAAATTATTGGTTGAATATTGGGTCACAAATATTGAAAGTTTTAGAACCACTGGTATAAAGAAACATGATGGATAATACAAACACCGAAACCTAATACTTTATTCATTGTATAATAGTATCGAACTTTGTATTTTATCTTATACCTGTATGTATTTCAAATTAATTAATTTCAAATTAATAAATATATTGTTTCAATTGGAGAGTTGAACAATGTGAAAATATATAATAATAAAATATGTCTAAAATAATTAACATTAAATTGCAATATTCTCTTCATTGAAAGAATAGCTGTTTTTTAAGTGACATAAACAAAATTGAATCTCAAAAATGAATACTTGACAGTCTATTTTAAAGAGAGAAAGTATGTAGGGAGCACAAAATTAAGGGAAAAAAATCATAGTGAAACAGCACAACATACACAATCAATTATCTAGCAATAAAAATAAGCTTTCTACAAAGTGGAGAATTTTAAATCATAATCCGTAAAGGATTCCTTCATTTTTTCAAAATATTTTTTCTCTCAATCCACAATGCTGCAATCTACATTTTAATTAACGGAAGAAAAAAACATTAAATTTTATTTTAGTTGCAAAACAAAATGAATCAATAAAGTTTAATCTTGTTTTTCCATAATTTAGTGTCATGTTTTATTACTCATAGTTTTCTTAGTGGGTGTTTTTATTCTAGAAGTAAGCAGCAATTTTTAAAGTTCCAACTTTACACTTTCCCTTTAATTAAAAAAATATAAGCAAATAAAGTCTGAATTACATATATATATATTTGCCACCAGTTTAGTCCAAAGACTTTCTTTTCTCTATCTACATTTGTTGTGTCTGGTGAATAGCAATTTCACAATCCTTTTAGCACTGTAGGTTTTAGTACTTTTCATTTTTTATTATATATATATATATATATATATATATATATATATATGTATATATATATATATATATATATATATATATATTATATATATATACTATATATAATATATATATATATATATAAATATATATATATATATATATATATATATATATATATATATATATATATATATATATATATATATATTATATATATATATGTATAATTATATATATACATATATATACATATATATATACACTTTATATATATATATATAAGATTATTATATAAGATTTGTTTAAAGAAATAAAATACGAGAGACAGATTTACAAGTATAAACACAAACCTTTACTGCTGTTTAAAAGTTATGTGATTCGCTCCGAAGTAACATCATTTTCACATTGTCTCACGTATGCACAAGTAAACAATCTTTTCTCTGAAATAAGTAATTCCTTCACAAACAATGTCAAGGTCATTTTATTGCATTCCGAAGCCTTCAGAATAGTTTTAATGATGCAAGCACAAAAGGAATCACAATTCGGAATGACCTATTATATACGCTAGATTCACTTAACTCACTGGTTGAGTCAGACGAATATATACGGTAGTGGCAGTCGACCGAGGAATACAAATGTTAAATCACGAGAAGAATTTAGAAATAAACTAGGAGTGTGTGATGCAACTTTTAATGACTGAAAAATGTTTCATATTCTTTGAAGAGTTTTCGCGAGATATATATTCTCATCAACGGATGCTAGAACTGAATTTTACATAGAAATAAACCTAAGAGAAACAAAGAAATGTATAACGTGTTCTATAATGATGATTTACTCAGTTACATATATAAAAACATTAAAAGAAGAAATAAAACTTTGCGGTATATGTAAATTCATGAGGAAGATTATATGAATACAATTGAACAAAATACTGATCCCTGAATCTTTTCACACAACAATAATTACAATTTATTTATTATTTTGATTCTGAAATAAAAAGTGTATCATAATTATTAATTCCAATAAATATTTGGACAAAACTAAATAAATTTCACATTTCCTTATAGATCTCCTAGGAATTAAACAAAAAACTAATTCAAAGTTTTCTTAAAATCTTCTAATCGGAATGTTTTAAAGCACTTTATAAAATTAATCCCTTAAGTGTACCACAGATGTATATATCCATCTAGCTCAGCTGGTGCGTTATGATCTTGGAAGCAAATATCTCGTGCTCGTGAAAAATTTTCATAAAAAAAAATTTCGCTTTTTTGCGCTTCCCCCTCCCCCTCCTTCTTACAGCATAAGCTTACCTAGGTGAGAAATCGCGTAACGTTTAATTGGCAGTTAAGGGGATTAAATAACATAGGTGAACCTTAATAATTTTAAATAATTACCGTAAAAGTGCACTTTTAACACGAAAAATAAGATCGAAATTTACGGGTGTACGTTATACGCCGGTTATAAGATCGATCGCTTTAAAAATGAAAGAATAGAAGAGTAAAAGTATTTTGACTCTATAAATATCAAAATACTGTATATTTTTTTAAAAAATGGCATACCTTATGAACTTAAAGAGTTTCAGTTCTACATATATATATATATATATATTTTATTTTTCGAAAGCCTGAAATAACACATCCAATATATGACTTCAAAACATAAGACATACAAAATTGCATACGTATATTTTGGGTTTCCTCGTAAAAAAACTGTCTGCGTTATACTGCGAATATACCTAAAAATTAAAAAAAAAATGTAGCTTGAAAGTATAGGTGCACGCTATAAGCCGGATCTTACGGAATTCATATTTTTTTAAAAATATTTGATCTTAAAATTTATTGTTATGCTATAATTACTCCAAAAAATTGTTTCCACAATCAGGTGTATTCATAATCCTTTTCATAAACTCTTTACTTATGAAAAATATATTTGCCATACATTTTTCTGTAGATTTTTTTTTTTTTTTTTACTAAGGGAAACTCAAAAAAATGTACATTTTTATACTGCGTTCTAATTTCAAATTAATAAGAAGTTTAAGTTGAAAGCCGATTATATCTCAAAATTATGCCCTGAAACATAAATTATCTATTAATTTCAACAACTTCCTCTTCAGAACTAAACTATTAAAATTCATTTGCAAATTAGCCACAGTTTATTCAGTTATACTCTTCCTAACAAGCCAACTCATAAAATATTTTTCGTCGAATTAATCGTCAACTACATTCAGAATCATATCTCCAATTCTGGTAGCAGAAACAGAAAGCAATGTGTCTGGAAGTCATAAAAGTGCTTTTTGCCCATAAAGGTTTTTTAAAAAAAATCGTATAGGTTCTCCCCAAATCGATATTGCTATACGTGTGTGATAAAGGTATCGTAGCAAGTATTTATTTTGAACAATCCACCGGGGGAAAAACCAATCAAGTGGAATAAAACTCTTTTCCTTATAATTTACTCTGTTCCATCTATGTATTTCCTGAGGATAAATAGTGGATGTAGCGATGTGTATAAATGACTCTTTTACGGATACTTATGCACGAAATATGAATTTCGGATGGCAAAAGTTTCAGATGGCAGAATGAAGTTTCTTTTGTTGCTTTTCTGTATTTTTAGAAATAAATTACAGATTGTTATGTGAGAAGCAAAATTTGTTTATTACTTACATTTATTTTTCAATTACAACCTTAAAATTTATTCGGTATTAGGAATGTAGAATAACTGAAATGTGCATAATATTCTCCAAAAATAATAATTAAATAAGAAACTAAATTGTATAAACCTATTTTAAATATGCCTCGTAGAGTCTGAGCTTATATGTAAGCAAAATATTATTATTATAGAAGCATTTTTCATAAAAGGTAAACGGCTTGTAAATAGGTAATTCTAAATTCATTTTTTGCCAAAGTATTGCATTTAAATTATTTTTTATTGCCATAATATTCTTAAAACAATTTTATACGTGTATTATAATCTAGGTTACACTAAATATTAAAATAAAATTTCATTTGTAAGCTTTTGCAAAATCACGGTTCCGAACGTAATCAAATACCTTAAACCAATAACCATTTAGAACAAATAACGTCACAGTAAATGCATTAAAAGTGCATATCATACCGAATATACAATAGTTATTAAAATAATTATTTTACAGTACCGTAAATGCTTTATAGATTGCGATATACTAAATCAGTTTCTACAAACTAAATAATGATTATCGTATAATATACGTGAACTTTATGGAATTTTAACTATACACATTACAAATACTCGTAATAGTAGATTGCTTCAATATAATTATAAAGCTCCGAACGATCTCTCAAGAAAATACCTAGAGCACATAGCGATTAATTAGTTTTAATACTAATTAGGTGAACCCTTATACGTAATAAACTTCCTATCAATGGAATGTATGAAATCAAATATAATTAAAAAAGAGGAATTTCTGTTCTTTTATATAAGGAAAGGGAATAAAAATATTTGTTTATCTACACACCAGAAAGCATGCACTTTTTAAAACGCTTTGCATTTTAGTGAAGAAAAGCTCAAATGAAGGAATAAATTAAATTAAATATTCATTTTGCGCAATTCCACAAATTCCTATAATTGAATTTGAATTTGATTAGTTAATTCTTCACAAAGCCCCCTTTTTCAGATGTAGTCCCCAGACAGAACTTTAAGAAGTCATTTCATAGAAAATTTATGCAGTATACTGAAGGGGGGAAATTAGTTTCTTCATTTTATGTTCGCTTTTAGCAATAAATTTTCATTTAGATTTCAATGATTAGTTTATGAAGTTGATTAGTTTTATGTTTTTTTTCAAAAAAACAACAATGTAAACTTAGAAAAATAATTATTCAGGCTTAAGCGTGGTGCTTTATTGTTCATTTTTATTTAAACAAGATGACTTATTTATAATTTAATTGCGTGTTTATGGCATTGTTTTCCGATATAAAAGGACAAAATGTTTATGAAAAATAAAGTTTTGATTGTTACTGTTTATGAAAGTGTAAGAAATTATTAAATAGTATCACCCTACTCAAAAACATAAGTTTACTTGTAATTTTACAACCTATTTACTTTGAATCTAGTACAAAATAATAAAAACAGCTTTTAAATTTAGAAGTAAATTTACGTATTATCCTAATGGGAGAGGCAAAGATATTTCATTAGGCTTTAGAGACTTATTTAAACTATTTAAATAATAATTGGATTATTTTTTTAATGTTTAAAAGCTGATGTGATTGTTAATTTTACTGTTAGTGTTAAGCTGTTAATGTTTAAAACTTTAAAATATGCATATGATAAAAAGTGATAAAATCTATACATATATAAAAATGAATGTTTGTATATATGAAATGACATCAATCCAACATCGTTCAACCGATGACTATGAAAATTGGCATGTATATGTATCTTTTTTAATGGAGAACGTTTTTGAGCTATCCTCTTTGTTGAAGCTCTCTAACAGGTGGTGCTATAGTATAGCAATTTCTGCACCATTCACTCAATCGCCAAATTGCCTACAGAGTCGCCAAAATTGATATCAACTTGGCTCTATCACCAACATTTAACTATGTTACTATTGAATCGCCTTTAAAATGTAAGAAACGGCGTTGCTTGGAAATATTACAAACTTAACATAAGATAAATACAACCGGAAGTAGTATTAATGTATTACACACCCAGATATATAAATGATTTATACTATTTTAAGCATTCATTACACAAAATGTGTAACTATGTGTTACTTTTGCTGAGCAGAGATCAGCTTAGGAAAGAGCTTTCAAAAATCGACCCACAAGAGGGTTACGGGGCGTTATGAATAAAAAAACTCCCTTTTTCAGCTATCAGATCTACATACATAAAATATGACAAATAAGGAGTTTTTGTTCAACTGAGTTATGCAAAATACTTATTTTTTTGTTTAATTTGCAATTCACTTAAAATTAACTCATTAAAACTTCTTTATCCTTCAATCTGTCTTGTTTAATTTTTTAATTCATCCGTGCGAAGAACGGATATACCAGCTAGTAATTTATAAACGTTATATTTACATATTAATTCAGTGCTTCTCAAACTTTCAATATTTGTGACCCCATTTGCAATCATAATTTTCATCGCACTCCCCTCTTACAATCACAATGTATTGAGTACAATAATACTGTACTTTGACGCTAAAGCTACAATGCTATTTTAATTTTAATCCACACAAATTATCAGGATAAGTATTAAATTTTGTACACATTATTTTTAAGTACTAAGAAAAGTATAATGTTATTCCTTTCTAATTTTTAAATAGGGATAGATTGCAATAAAAGTGCACAGTGTATTTTTATTACGTCAGAATGTATTTTGTTTTGCTCCTTTTCAATAAATTAATAGTTTTTTTAAAATTATATTTTATTTTTAATATTTTATATATTCGTGCTTGTGCCAAGCTCGCTTGGGAACTGAACACTGGGGGTTTTGCGTCAGATTGATAACTTGACTGAAATGTTTGCGTATCCAATCCAGCGCCTAAGGTCACATAAGCTGAGACAGGCACAGTAGGGTTTGGCCCTTATGTTGCGCCCCTGAATTTAGTCCAGTTATTATTTATTTAATTATTTCTGTAATGTTCATAAATTTTGCGTGATATATTGTCGCAGTACCTCCACCTCGAATTGGCTGAAGAGAGAATTTCGCTGATCGTTAAAGTTCTTCGGGGAATTGGAAAATAGTAATGATTGAGAAAGCATTAAACTCGAAAAGAACACCACTTGCGGTTCACAATAAAACATTTTTATTATATTAAACCTTAGAACTTAGTACGCAATATGCAGAAAAAACAAAAATTGAATAATGAGAAAGGATGGGTACTTATTTGAAATGAGATGCAACTCTGAAACTCGAGAAATGTAATACCTTCGAATAACTACTAGTAATAACTCAAGCAATATAAACTCACTCCGAATAACTCAAGCAGTATTAGCGTGGCAATATTATCTACCTAATGATTTTTCCTTATCTCACTGACTATGTATATGTTATTTTGTAGTAACATTCATTTTCGGCTTTGAGTTGTTCTAGCGTAAAGTACCAGTTTGATTGGATGTACAAACCCTTAGTTAAAAAGAATGGACTTCGTGGTTAGCTCATTGAGATAAGGCGAGACATGACTATAAAATATTCTGTATCCGTTTACATTATATTCAGCCGAGTTTTAATATTTTATAAAACAATAACTGTAAAATAAGAAACTGAGAGTGTGTTAATATTTATTTCAGTTTTATTCAATTTTTTCTTTAATTATATGATTGAACCCACTTAATAAAATGTGAAATACCAATTAAAACACTTTAAAAGCTAAAATTATAATGCAAGGTATTCAGCTACATCAAGTATTCTACTTAAAAAAGTTATAGAAGCTACTTAAAAATTCTACAGCTACTTAACAAAATATAAGATATCTTAATGAAATACAGAATTTAAATATCTTAGTAAAATATAGAATTCACAAGTATCTTATTCAAGCTACTTAATAAAATAAAACTTTTTTTTCCGGTTCTTTCAACCTTCTAATCATAACGCTGACAACATGTCAATAACACACAGCGAAATTTTTTGTGCGTCCTTTATTTCTGTTCAGTTCAAATGAAAAAAAATAATTAAATAATTGAAGTGGAGACATTCTTTACTAATTACCGAACAGGTTGGTACTTCAGGAGAGGATTATTAATGCAGAAAAAAAAGGGAAATATTTTTTCCATACTCCAAAGTTAAGTGTTTCTTTTTCCATTTATTTTAAGAACAAATAGAATCGAAGGGGTACATCCTAATCAGAGATATGTTTGCAATTTTTTTAAATATGCACTTAATGTATATTTATTAATGCTAAGTCCTTGTAAAAAGGACAAGTAGATAGATATATTAGTAAAGAAGTTGGCAACGGGAAAGTAAAATTGATTTGTTCATTACTTGATTTTTTTCATGCATTTATTGCTCATTTTTTTAATTTTTTACGAATTCATTTTGAAATGCTCTCTCTAATTTATTTGAACGTGTACACATATTCTACCTTACGATTTCATAATTTTATTTCATTACATATTTTTTTAAAACTGCTCTTATACCTCACCAAACATGAATATACAGCGGCTCTCAAAAGCTTTCGTAAAATTATAATTTTTGTATAAAATATAATATTATAAATATTGATTTATCAGAATTGTGTAATCTGATAAATTTGTTGTATCTGCAACTTGTTTTTTAATGGGATAACATAGTCGGCTAAGAGGCTTAAAGGTAGCAAGCCCCGCTTCGTAAGCCCAAGTTAAGGGTTCAATTCTAATTGGATTCGATAGATTATCTAGATACAAAAATAGTAGGCATAAATATCATGCGATTATATGGCATGTAAATGATATCTAGAGTATTCATTTTAGCTCTGGTAACTTAGGCAAAATTATGTCTCGGCAATATTTAGCATCCTAAGAAAGCTTGAGTTAAAATTAATTCAAGCACCAAATTTTTGTAGGGAGAGTCGCTACTAGATGGGGTCATCAGGAAATGACTCTCACATTTAGAGATTTGTCTTGTGTACAAATGTTTAGTTGCCAATATGCCGTCCATTAAAAAATGGAATAACATAATCAATTTTCAAAACTTAGAACAACTCAAAATTCTTCTATAACTTAATTCCAAGTATTGCATTTTATCCTTAATTTAGTGCTAGTAGGATATCCATTTGCTAACACTAGATCTTTTAAGTGTTTCAGAATAGATTTTAGCTTTTCTTTTTTTTTAGTCATTTCAACTTTGATGTTCCTTCATTATTCTGTGATTATTGTTTTTAATAACTCTTTTTCGATAAAAAAAGTTTTTACAAGTTTTCCAGTTACCAAACAGACATTTAGTTATAATAGGAATTCAATGTAAAAAATATTAATTTTCAGAGACGAATAAAATAAAAAAAACTTACTTAGTGAATTTCAACAAACTCCATGCAAAAAGTTAATAAAATATAGACCCTGTTTTTTTTATTTTTTATCTTTTTTTTTTACTTTATAATATAGTCATTTTACAAAAATTATTTTTTTCCATAATTCAAAGGCTTAATCAAATATTCAAAGAAAAAAAGTAAAATACATATTTTAGTTATGAGGCTGAAGTCTTTTTTTTTTACAATTTGAGATTCAAATTGTAAAAATTCAAATTGTATTGATTTCAAATTATACAGATTTTAACCTTTCTAAAAATACCTTACTTTAACCTCTAGGGTAATTAGAAGCCCTGAAAACTTATTTTTAAATAATCGTTGAAACTGGGCCACGCCCATTTGAATGACGAAAAACGTAAACAAAATATACTTCGTTTTTACTTAAAAGTTTAACGTCTGATATAAACCAAAACATATATCTTTTACTGTAAATTCAGACTTTTTTTTTATTTCCTAGCCGATTAGAAGTCTCAATGTATGCGTTAAAATCAAGTTATCTTAAAATGTAAATATTTTGATGTTCGATGTACCTTTTATGAGAAACTATTATTCACAGGTATGTAAATTTTTTATGATATATTTATAATAATGGCAAATATATACTGAAATGAGCGTTTCGTAAGAAAATCAACAATTTATTTTTTATCGATTTTTATGTGAAAAATGGGTCAAATTTTGCAATATTTGATAAAATCTTCCATAACTTATTAAAAAAATTCAAAATTAACTAAAGACTCATTTCAGTACAATGAGAAAGGTGTACTTTAGTTGTATGAAAAATTTCAAGCATGTTCATGTAACAGATTTTGAGAAAAGTTACATAGAAAGCGGCCAATTTAACAATGTCAGTACATATAGAGAGAGGTTTCCAACTTCCATTATGCGAGTAGCTAGAGATCAGATATTTTTTAAACAACTTAGTTTCGTATGAATTAGAATCAAACACAAATATTTATTCTAAAACAGCAGAATACATGCTATATGCGTAGCTCACGCGAAGTGTTCTATAACAGACACTATTTTTTTCCCCTTGAAAGTGTTAAGAGTTTGTATAGCTTTAATAAAATTCAAAACTAGTTTTCAATTTTCATTTTTGCGAATACTAGAAAAATGCTTTCAAACCAGCTGGAGCAGAGAATACGTAGTACGATCTAAAAATTAGAGGACTGTGGGAATTGCTGACGACGAAACCAAATACCTTAAGTTAAAACACTTGAAATGGATTCTTCCTACCCTCTCGTACCTGGCCAGGTTGGTTTAGTCCATGTCATGTGACCGAACGGGCATATTCCTTATCAATCTTTGTGAGGCACCTACCCTTGGGGGCCCCATTTCTACATTATCTAAGCGACCTGTATCTATAGGAAAGAACGAAGAATCACGCAAATCTGTCATATTAATATTTGTTTATTAAGATCTTAACTTAATCACTATATACAATAATAATAATAATCCAATTAAGTAAATCTGGAGTGAGAAGACACAATTCGTATTGCCAAATAATCGCTTAATTGACCACTATATCTAAATTTACAGATTAACTATATTCTCATTAATACACGCAGCTTCCTTATATCTTAATTTAAAACGCTTACCGCTATATCCTAGGTAACAACTATTATCTTGGTCCTAACTGACGTGACTCTACTCCTTGTGGAATGGTATCAACCTTTAGCTTGAGTACACAGGTACGAGTAGGTTAATTCTCGAACTTATTATTTTCTCTAACTTTAGCTTCAGCGCTTCTAATCATAAACATGGACCTCATATAGCAACTTCACATAGCCACCCCGCGGACGCTAAACTTCTACTATATATAAAATTCCTGATTTGCATTCTCACGTTCTTCTTCTCGAGTTGGTTGGAAACAATTGCCATTTTGGCCCCAAATCACCCCAAGAGGACATTAATGGAAATCGCGATGAAAGCCCGTCACACCTTATCTTCCGAAGCTAGTTGGCTTTGTTCCGCGATCTAAGAAGTATGGCATTTCTTAATCAGCTTTGAACGTTAAATTCAGTCAACGCTTAGGTAAAACACCAATGAAGGCTTTGGTAATTCTAAGTAAGGTGTATGGTGAATCAACCATTGAGATATCCAAGGTTTACGCGGGGCATCGCCGTTTTAAAGAAGGCCGAGAATCTATCGAATACAATGAGCATGTTGGACGACCTTCGACTTCAGAGAACGCGGGAAATGTTGCGTTGGTGTCTGTGTGTGTTCAAAAAGATTGTCGTTAAACACTTGAACAAATCGCTGAGGCAACACATTTCTCACTTCTCTTCTTCTCTTCACTTCATTTGAGAGATTCCAACCATGACAATGCAGCAGAACATCGATCCCATTTGCTAAAAGGGATCCTCACACCAAAACTCATACTAACATGCTTTCAAATCCCTCCTATTCACCAGACTCATCCCCGTGTGACATTTGCCTGTTCCTATCAATGAAAGAATATTTACAGGGACGTGGTTTTGTGTCTTTAGATGAAGTGTGCAGCATCGCAGTGCGAAAAATGTTTTCCAGCTGTGTTTCTAGAAGATATACGAACATTGGCAGAAGTTAATCGTCTTCCAAGGGGACAACTTTGAAGGTGGATGTGCTTAGGTATTGCGAACTTTTCAGGGTAAGGTTTTCTACACCATAACCTCGAACTTTTGGATCATACTACGTATAATAAATCAGTTCAACATAAATCGAAATCTCTATGAGATCTCCAAATAATTCAGAAATGAAGTCAAACCAATGAAAACAGAAAAAAAATGCATACAGGTAAATGTAAAATAAATAAAATTATATTCATATTTTAACTCAAATTAAGAAATAAAAACAATCAAAAATTTAATCCGAATTTGATCTCGGTATTAGACTTAATCTGATACGTGTAAAACTATTCTAATCAAAATAACCTGATAATTATTTTTATGGGATCAAAAAGGATTGTATTCCTTTACATTATTCCCACGAGGGTATTTTCTACATTAATTCTCGAAAAATTAATACCGTCAAGAAAGAAAGCTCCAATTAAGCATTATTTTAGTAAAAAAAAAAAACACCTTTAATTATAATTAGATACACATTCTTTGAATGTTACACCAATCTAATAAGTTTCTATAAATTCTTTCAGAGTAACTAAAACATTCAATAAAAATATCTAATTAAATGTGGTAATGAGTTTTTTTACCATTATCCCCACGTGTCTCGAAGAACTGTTTAGTGGAATAATGGCTTAAGGCCACTACATACGTGATCTAGATATTTATGTAGGCAAAGTCGCATCGTTGATTCCTTAAATTAGAGAAGAAAATAGTCTGTACAATACTTTGTAAACACACAATCGAATGGTCTTATAGATAGATATATTTCATGATTTTTAACTATGCGTTTCCATAAAAGTAATGACAAACTATTAGGCTTAGGAATGAGAAATGCGAAGTTAAATAGTTTTAAGACACCACTTTTGTCTTAAGTTACATGAATAAATTAATTTGAAATTGTATGAACTGTTTTAGCCCTTTCATGGTGGGTGTGACTTGTATGCACCAGTTTTAAAGCCCTTATCGGGCAGCAGGTAATTCAATGCATGTTTCCGTAAGTACGACCAATTCTGCATCCGTAATTATTCGGCTGCCGATGACATTTGGGGAGGATGCATATGTCATTTATCAGTAAGACATCACGAAAAGGTTAACATTATATGTCAGCTACAGCTGTAACAACTTACTGGAAGTTGTTGGTGTTTGGGGGTTCTAGCAAATATGAGCCATAGCAAATTTTAAACTAAAATATATTTATAACTTTTTCTTAATCAACACTACTAAAGGTTATGAACGCACTTAGTAAATAATTGGAAGAGCACAGTCTTGACTTCTACGATAGAATTCACTGTAAATATATTTCTTAATTATACGACATCCGGACGTAAATCTAATTCACAATTTTAATCACTTTTAATCTTCAATTTTCAACTATCGACCATCCAGTGACTATCCATCGACTAACATCGCGTACCTCAATGCCAACGCTTAAATATAACCACTCATTTGAATAAATCAAGTCTTGTTCTTCGAGGGAACGTTTTCAACAGAGTTTACAGTTAAAAAGAGTAACTTTACCCCAATAGCATTAATGGAAAGTTCTTGGATAGATCCTATACACAGTTATATTTTATTGCAGTTTGCATTAAAACATGAGGCATATTTCATTTACTGCTTGCCCTTAAATCATGTCAATCTACGAAATGATTTTTAACAATAAAACAATATGAAATAATTTTAACACTATAAAATCATATTTTTTAAAAAAAAGTGATATTTTTAATTTCCGAAAAAATATTTAAAACGAAAAGAAAATCACATGAAATGAAATTCATTTACAGAATCAGTGGAGTTTTTTTTTTTTTTTTTTTAAAAAAATTTTTATTTTTTTTTGTTTAAAAAAATTTTTTTTTTTTATTTTTTTTTTAAAAAAAAAAAAAAAAAGTGTGTAAAATTTATTTTTTATTTAAGTTTTTAATTTATACAAAATTATTTTTTAAAAAAATTATTTAAAATATTATATTTTATAAGACGTATGAAATATCCTACAGGCCTTGAAAGGTTTAAAAAAGTTAAAGAATCAACGATTTTTACCACGCTATACAGAAAGATTTCTTCAACACATAATTAATACAAATAAGGCAACTTGTTTATTTTTTTTTACATTATGTATCAATTAACTGTATTCTTAGAAGTTATGTATTTTTTTGAAAAATGATTCGGCATCATTAACGACAAAAATGATAAAAGAAAGAGAAAATGAAGAAATAATTGAGCACAACACTACAGCAAATCATGTGTGATAAGGCCGTTGCGATAATTATTTTTACCTTTGGTAGACAGCATATTATCCATTAATAGTAATTAGATATAATCATATTTATTCTAGATGCCATGTGAGATGATAATTGTCTTAAGTAGTTGGAACAAAATCATAATTGTGTTTACTTAATCAATTAATTTTACGAACTACACATTAAACAGAGAATTTTAAAAGTAGGCACATGAAAAGAGGAATATTAAACCTTATTAAACATAAGAGAAATTTTCTTTCGACATTATATTTCAATTATAGTCAACAGAATACTCTGACGAAAATGTCTAAGATTCACTTCAACGGTATTTTTTGTCGAATCATTTTAATTTATCTAAATTATATTAACAGTATTTTTAAATATTTTCAAAATACATTGTGTAGTTTGTTAATTTGTAATTTATAATTTCAAAAATTTATATATTTTTAAAAAAATATAGTTTATAATAGATGTGGACACTATTTAACATCATATTTGAGCTTTGTATCAATAATTATCATAATTAAACTTATGAAATATTTAAAAGAATTAAGCATATTTCAAAAATTATTTTAATAATTTTCATTTGAACCTGATTCAATGTTTAGAAAGATCTTTGTTACATCTCGTGAAATAGTCGTGGCCAGGCAATTTCATAAATATTCTCAGATATTATTTTTATACTACTTACTACCCTAAGGTCATGGATTTAGTCAAAAATTGATGGAAATGTTATTTCCGTTTAGTTTTATAAACACATTTATTACGTTTATATAAAAAAAGTTCATGGATTTGCTATTTTTTATCATCAGTTCACTATAGCTGTTTTAGTATTAGTGGATACCTTTCTTAATATGCAGATACCGACTAGACGCGTTTTATGTATAAAGACATTTATTTTGCATATTTCTTATAAAAATCATCACCTTATAACAAAACCAAAAAAAAAAAAACTTGTATAAGTAAATGAAGTGTTTCATAAGCGATTTCTTATACTAAACTAACCTCAGTGGCGCAACAGCCCATGAGGTACAAGGCCTACAGTACCCATCTCAGTAAACGGATACTGAGATGCATGAGCTGAAATCCCTATCAGGTGCCCAGTATGAAGCGAAACCCCCAGTGTTTAGTCCCCAAGCAAGCTTGTTACTCATTTATCGATCCACTGAAGGGATGAAAGGCTGAGTCAAGCTTTCCCAGCCAGGGAATTGAGCCACGGACTTGCAGTGTGGAAGCGGGACAAGCAACCTTTGGCCACTGGGTCTCAAGCGATTTATAATGAACAATGTATATGTTCTATTTTTAGTGAAAATTTAAATGTATCTCTTACATCTTGGATCATTTCAATAATAAATAGTAATAGCCCATACAAATTTAGAAAAATTAAAAAAAATTGCCTATGAACTTTTTGTTCAGAGTGGGTCATGTTTACATTTTTTTTTTTTTTTTTTGTTTAAATAAATTTTTCCGTTTTTTTATTTTAATTTTTATTTTCATTCAGATTTTGATATTATTTTTCCCCCTTGCAGTCTTTCTTTTTTTTACATGCATTCTATTAAATAAAATCTGAAAACCACAATCTAAGTTTTTATACCTAAAATTCAAAAGAAAAAAATCGTTACTAATAGGAAATATAATGTTTACCTGAATGTTTAATTTGCTAAAATGGTTACTAACTAGTTTTTAGTTAGTTTTTTTAGGAAGAACAAAAGAAAAACTGCACCACAAGTAAATAAAAAAAAGGTAATGATATACATTTTTATTTCCATTTTTTTTCCTTTTAAGAAGACCAACTTCTGCAAAAAATAAATAAAAAGAACATTCCCAATAATTCCTAATTTATAAATAATTTCTTTAATTATAATATTATATTTGGTATTAAT
>BMAV01001092.1:490119-512218 GCA_019973955.1 Trichonephila inaurata madagascariensis
TATATATATATATATATATATATATATATATATATATAATTTATATATATATATATAATTTATATATATATATATATAATTTTATAACCAAATATACTTATTTAATAATTTGCTACATTTTATAAAACTATTATAAAAATTATTCAAACCGTAATTGAATAAATCGGACGCCTTAAATTTTTTTATGACATCTATTAACATTTTTCTATTATTATTACATGGAAAATATCACTATAATATAAAAAAATGAAAGAAAAAATTATATAAAGAAACTGAATTTGAGTATATATATATATATATAATATTTTTCTATGTAATTTTCTTTTTAACATGTGGCCTACGTTTAACTGATTGAAATGTTTTGTTTTTTTATACATATTTATTACAAAGCATAGACCTGATTTGGTAAAATCATACTATCGAAGCTACTGCACATATTGCGTAAGGCTTGTGCCCGTGGGGGTTGCCCTACTTCTACATTTTCCTCGAGAACTAGAGGTGAGGGAGTGAATGAAGAACCAGACGCTGCCATAATCTTAATATCACTTTATTAAGATCTTAACTTAAACAATAAACAATAATATATTTAATATTCAAACCAAGTGAATCTGTGGTGAGGAGACACACAATATGTATTCCCAAATAATCGCGTCACTGACCACTATGTTTAACTTTACAAGGTTAATCATAATCTAAATAAACACACTGCTCCTAGTAGTTTAAATAAATTTTCTTACCGTTCTATCTGGGGTAAGCAGCAATTCGCTTGAATCCTAACTGACGTCTCTTTTACTCCTGTGGAAGAGTATCCACCTTTAACTTGAACGTACTGACCCGTATATATTAAATCTTGAACGCGGGATTGCCTCTCACTTTAGCTTAATCACTTGTACACATGGACCCCGTATAATCACTTCCCGTAGCCACCCCACGAACGCTAAACTTCTACTACTTATAAGATCTCTAATTTGAATATTTCTCACGTAATGGTTGGAAAGAATTGCCAATCTGGTCCCAAAGAAACCCAAAAGGAGATTTAGTTGAAATCGCGATGTGTGATCCCGTCAAAATTACTGTAAGTGTTATATAAATTTAAATGGAAACATACTAAGTTTTTGAAGTGATAACTTCTTTTGGCGTGTTTAGATGGAAAGGGAACTTGAATGATGCATTTTAAAAAGCCAAGAATTGTTATGCTCCGAATAATGGTAACAATACTACTGAATGTGGAAACAATAATACTCGTAACAATGCTACTGAATCATTTGGGTTTCACGAGTCATGTATCGGAGTAATTTGTACACCGAAATGTAGAGCACAAATAATTCTAATGGTTACTGTTTATATTTCATTTAAGTGTTGAGAAAAGTATTGAATTCATTGACAAAAATTTAGTTGCCTACACTGAAGCCGGATCAAATTTTCTGAACAAATTGCCTATTATTTATTGTGGGGATTTTAATGCAGAAATTCAAAAGAAAAATTAAAGCCTTTAGTGGATTTTTTAAAAATCAAAATTCAATTTAATTATGTCAAATAATTTAAATGAAAGCACTGTAAAATATGGAACGCTTGACGGAGTTCATCTTACATATTTAAATAATTTTGATCTAAAGTATTTATAACCTGTGTTTCAGCTACCATGAACTTATTGTTCCTTTCTTAGATTTCAAAAAATTCACAAATATGATCGTATATTTCTCAAATAATATTACTTTATGAGTACAGACATATGATTAAATAATTTTATAGGACAATACTAATATTCCCTTGTTTTTTATTCGCCTAAGTAATCCTTGAAATAACATTACAAAATTTGAAATCTCTTCTATCGTGTGGTCATAAGCACACACCCTTTTTTTTTCTTTTGTCACTAATATTTGATGTGTGACAATGTGTTACACGACATATGTCCAACCCGTAATCCAGTCCGTTTCATACGTTTTGGAGAGTCACTCTATCAATGTTTCGTAATGGTGCATAAATGCTTACTTACAGTCTCCTGTTATTTGATGTGTCAATTGCAAATGATACGGCTTGAAATTTAATTTTTTTCGTAAAATTTTCTAACTTTTCTGGGACATTCCAAGTTTACAATCTACAACAAAACCCTGTCTCACCCTCGTCACTGCTCCTTCCAAGACACTTGGCTGGACACTGCTTTTCTTTTTACACAAGCATCCTGGTTTCTTAAATTGATGATACCTTCGCAGAATACTCTTGTCGGTAGATGCTTCTTTTTCGTAGCGATTTCTAAATGCACGTGCACCAAAATAGCTGAGAAAAATCACGCATGTTCTAATATTCAAAAACTCTTATATATCATTGTCGATATATTTGGCTTTCCATAACAACGATTTTGAATGTGCTGTTGATCATTGGTGGAAAAAAAATGATGTATTTCTCTTTACATTCATATATTACGTATTCTAATATATGCAGCAGTTTCGAAAATAAGATTTTTTTCTTTTTTAAATCGGATCCATCATTTGAACTCACCCTGTATTAACATTGACCGTACAAGTATCTCGAACTTTGTCTCATTTGCTCTTAAAGGAAAAATATTCTTAAATTCAATTAATTTTCTCTTCACATTTTATGTTTATTGTTTTTGGAGGTCCAATTAAAAGCATGCCTAAGTTTTCATAAAGAAATGTTAAATAAAAGCAAGGATAAATTCTTGACGCTATTTTTCTATTAAGGAATGTAAAATTTAAACTGGTTTTTTTTAAATTTATAACATACATAACGTACATGTAAGACATATTGACAGAATAATGTTTGAAGCAATTTGAATTTTAGATAATTATTTATTAGTTACATAAAAATATGCTTTTCAGACTTCAATGTGTAACTTTTTATATAAGATAATCCGAAACCCTCAAATGAGGGTTAAGCTGCAACTGTTCACAAGTTACAATATGGAAATTGTTAATAAATTTTTAGAGTTTGTTTGAAGCTCAGACAAAATGGTAAGTCGAAACAAATCTCATATGGGGCACGGTATTTTATTCTTTCAATTATAATGTAATAATGAACAAGAGACAATGTAATAAGGAATAAGAGATAATGTAATAATGAATAAGACATAGTGAAATAATGAGTAAGAGATAATAAAATAATGAATAAGAGGTAATGTAATAATGGATCAGAGTTAAAGTAATAATGAATAAGAGGTATTGTAATGATGAATAAGAGGTAATGAAATAAGGAATAAGAGGTAATGTAATAATGGATAAGATATAATGTCATAATGAACAAGAGGTAATGTAATAATGAACAAGAGGTAATGTAATAATGAATAAAAGATAATGAAATAATAAATAAGAGATAATGAAATAATAAATAAGAAATGAAATAATGAATAAGATATAATGTAATAATGAATTAGAGGTAATGTAATAATGGATAAGAAATAATGTAATAATGAATAATAGATAATGAAATAATGATTAAGAGGTAATGCAGTAATGAATAAGAGTGATCTTGCCGTCAAGTTTAGATGTCAAATTTAGCCAAGCAGCTAAATTTGCTAATGAACAGTTTTTTCTAAAAGAAGTCTAGATCAGTAATTCTCACCTATTTTGGGGTTTTTTTTATATTATTGTTGTTGTTGCGGTACATTTTTAACAATTTCCAACTTTGGCGCACACTAGCAATAGAGTAAGTTCAATAGAATTGTACTTATCTATAATGCACTGTATATGTAAAGAAGTTTATGATAATAATGTTCAATGATAAACAAAATAATATTTACGACAAACACTGCCAAATTTTTATTGAGTAATTAATTACTAATGAACTCTAAGGATGTATTTAAAGCGAAATTTAAGCTTCTTGATTTTTGATAATTTCGTTTATATTGGGTCATAAATTATAATACTCATTTCGACATCTACAATTAAAAAACTCGATCTATTTTTTCATGTTTACATTTATTAATGCTGAAAATCCAAATTCACGCAAATAAGATGTAGAACATTGTAACATGATTTATCAAGGATTTTTATCTTGGCTATTATGATATAACTGCCTGTAATTTTAATTTTTAATGAATTAATTGATTCTTCCGAAAGTTTTGAAATTGAATAACTATTATTATAGAGCGGAATTTATTTTTCTTCTTTATTCAAAGTGCATTCATATACAGATATCTCCGTTGTCACAAATTAATTATGAACTCAATCAAATTTTCTTATATCTATCAATCCACAAATATCTTTAATTTTTTACTGTAAAACGGCCGAATAATTCAGTTCCAAATTTTATTTTTTTCACAGAGTATAATTAACAATTTAAACAAGTGATATATAAAAAAAAAATTAAGTTAATTACTACTTAGATCAACAAAGAAAATTTTTATTTTAGATACTTTTTATTAAAGGGTTACAATTAATAAAAATATCTATATACATGTGTCAGAACCACAACATTAAGAGTAATTAATTTTTATTAATTATCATTAAAGTATCATATTGTCATCCGAAACAATCGTGTATATAAAATTTCAGTTCAACTAAATGCTTTAAAACGTGAGAAAAAAAAAACCTTTTAAAGTTTTGACCCAAATCGCTAAAAATGAAACTAACATGGCTGTATCTGTAATTCTTTAAATAATTAGTTTCAGTCAATTAATTTTAATTCATTATAATTAAATTATCGTATTTTCACTCCAAACAATAGTGTATAGAAAATTTCAGCTCAAATGAGCGCTTTAAAATGTGAGAAAAAAAACCTTTTCAAGTTTTGACACAAGTCGACAAAAGGGTCGCTAAGTCGCCGAAAATGATGCTACTGTGGTTGTATTTGTAATTATTTCAATAATTAGTTTTAATCAATTAATTTTTATTAATTACAATTAAATTACTGTATTGTCTTTCAAAATAATCATGTATACAAAATTCCAGCTCAATTGAGCACTTTAAAATGTATTTTATTTACGATTGAAAATTCCAGCAAGATAAATATATAGAGAGTGTGAGCTAATAGTAGGAATTGAAAAAGATATGGTTTCATACAAAAGTGCCTTGGCACAGTGGCTGAGAGTATCTGGTATAGATAATTCAAGGATAAGTAATTGCCAACAAAACTTTAGAAGGCCGTAAAACGTTCTCTCCAGCTAGTACAAGAACGATGCAGAGAAATAACTTGATAGTGAAACATTTGACAGTGATTTTGAGTTTTATTTGTCATATGTGAAGTTGTGATTACTGTGATAGGTATTTGTGTGATTATTAAATATGCGCTATTATGGATCTATAAAATTCTGTTAATTATTTCTTTTTAGAAGAAAAATTCATTGCATTTACGACATAATTCTAGAATATGCTATTTACTTCACGGGAATCTACTTCTTAAATGGGTAGACCTTTTCTATTATTGAAGGATAATATGGCACAATATTATTACGGGCTATTTTTCAATTCCTTAGTGAATATCAACTTCGATGAATGTGTTTACTATATTCATGGATAGTAACATGCATTTTTATGTAGAAAAAAGAGGAAATTTTAAAATATAACATTTCTTTGAAGTTGAAGTCTGCTTGTGATGTAGTATAATACATGTAACGTATATATTATTGACTGCCAATCTATAGAGTGGAAAAACGATCATTATTGTCATATTAAAATGGCTTTATTGTAATAAATTGCATTAAATTCTATTCAAAAGACCAAATGATCTAGTAAACAATTAAGGAAATGCTTCATTTGGCTTAAATGAACTCATAAATAGCGATACATTTTCACCTAAACCTTTCACCTGGCACTATTGTGTAAGCTCAATTGTCAAAAAATCTAATAGTGTATACTTGATTTTCTCAAGTGGAATTTTGAGATCGAGTAGATAGAAAATTCCACTTAAAAAGAGAGAGAAAAATTTGAGGAAATTCCTTTGCTTCGTCAAAGTTGACAACCTCCAGTTATTGTTGTTCATCACTTGTTCAACAACTTCTAATTTTACTCGTATTTGTAAGTTTTGTAAATTTTAAGCTACAGTTGTGTTAATAAATATAAATAAAGAAAAATATTGTTTGAATTTTGCACGATCAGCAATCTAAAAAACATAAGGGCGGGCGCGGGTGGGGAGTGGTGGATAGTTTTTTCATAGTGACATATAAAAAATAACTAATCTCGCATACTCTTCTAACATACTCTTCTGAGGTCTAAAATAGTTGAAAAAGTTTACCGATGCATAACCATTTAAATAAAAAAGGCATTACGGTAAGAAAGGTAATCAATAAATGCGTTTCCCATAACTAATAACAATATTTTTGTTTTATTAAATCGTATTTTATCTGCGTAGTTAGTTCAAAAAAATAATTCTAATGAGGGCAACTTGAAAAAAAAAATACTTCGGTGCTCATTCTTTTTCTAATAATTTATTATGTTGCTATTCCGTGTATGCGTATAAACCTGTTTCATAATTGTAAGGGTAATTTCATATAAATATCATTTAAAAGTAAACATATACATGCTTACAAAAAAAAAGAAAAAAAATTGAATTACCGTAAAATTTGGCTTACAACGCGCACCTAAACTTTTAAACTGTAACTCTTAAATATATTCACCATATAAAGTGCCCTCCCCTTTTTACGAAGAAACCTAAAACATGCGCGCAATTTTATGTTTTGAAGTCATTTATTTGCGGTATTGTAAGCTTTAGAGAAATAAAAAGTATACTTTTAGAACTACAACCCTTTTAGTTCAGAAGGAATGTCATTTCTTTTAAATAGATAGTATTTAGATGTATATAGAAGCTTTCATTTTGATACCTGGCATTTAGCGTGTACCCGTATATTTCGATCTCATTTTCTGTTTTAAATTGCGCGTTATTCGCTGGATTTTACGGTAGTTTAATTTCGATTATTTTTTCATTTGTTATTTTGATGAAATAGACTATATTATTTTAGAATGAATTAAATATTTTTCGTCCTGACGTTACTGATTTAAATGCTATAGTGATGCTAAAGTAATATAAAATTTTTCATAGGTATTAATGTAACTAAATATTTTCATTTTCCTCCATATTTACTACAAATCAAAAATAATTTGATATTAAAAAAGGCCAAATATGCATCTCAAATACAGCTCTTTTAAAATATTTTTACATTTTCTGGTTTTCAATCTATATTTTCATTTAATAAGTGAGATTTATTTATATTCTGTGAACTAAAATATATTTTCAATATAAATTCGCATTCATAATAATTTCAATGTTTTTCTAATGGGTTACGAACTCATCATTAACCATTGCAAACCTAGTACATCCCCCGGAAGCTCGTATCACTTTTTAGTGGCGGCCCTATAGGCGGATACCAATCGCCGCTGGTAATTTTGAATCCCAGTTTCCTCCCTAGAGGGAGGCCTCCAAGCTCTGACGATGCTAAACTGTACCAGGATTTAATTTTGCCGAGAGCATCCTATCCAAACAGACACTCAAGGGATCTCTTACATGCCGTATAATCATACGACATGGCCAATGGCGATTCTCTGCATCATGGAAATCCACTGACTTGGGTCGGGGTCGAATCCGCAACCTTGATTGCAGAAAGCCAGCGACAAACCAGCCTCGCCACCCAGCCGGCATTCAATTTAATGTAACAGTCAATAATCAATATAATTTGAAATAAAACCCTGCTTGTTTTTATTCAACCATGAACGTTGAAAAAAATTAGCATTTAAGATACGTAAAAATATTATTAGGTTAACTCAGATTTTCTATTATAATTCGTATTTTATTTAGTTAAAGAGATAATTATTCCTACTGCTTTAATTATTCATATCCTTTCCTATTTTTTTAAAGAATAAACGACTGATTTAAAATATATATCTAACTTTCTATAGAAATATAACAGCAACATATAAATGATATGTTACTTAAATTATAAAAGCAATTTTAAAATAGATTTATTCACCTGTACATTTCTTCAATCCTTATATTTTTATTTATATTCGAATCTTAATATCTTCACTTTTTGAATCCTTTTCAGCGCACACGCGGTAGAGTTAATCTTCCTAAACTTCTCTTTACGAAAGAACCGGCCATCCATTTCTTTTGACAGACTCGGGATTACGTCTTTTGGTTCCCAGATTTCCGCCGATAAAGAATATTTACACAAAATAAAAAATAAAAAGTTACATATACTTAGTAAACAGAACCTTCTTATTTTGATGCATTCTAAGAGGAAGCTTAGGAGCTGGCGTAGAATAAACACAAACGTAAATATTTCGGAAAATCTTTGCTCCATTTCTGAAAGATAGTGGATTAGTATGTAAGAGGAAAAATAACATATTAACATGCTTCAGATCTTTCGGGAAATAGTTTTATAAAGAGAACTTTAGTTTGTAGATATTTTTAGATGGTGGTTATTGATCAAATTAGAAAAAGTTCGAATTGCGGATTGTTCGATTTAATTATGCATGTTCTTTTTAATTTATACAATACATTTTGGTGCCTACTAATTATACAGTCAATCGATTTGACCAATTCAAGTGACATCGTCAAATGCTATCATCATATATATGAACATGATTATTATGTTTACAAATGGTGAGAAAAATTTTCCACTATTGGCTATGTATCGCAGAATTTGGCGACGTCTTTTCATTTGAAGGATGCTCGATGGTATGATTCGTATGTACAGATAATTTTAATACGTATGAATTTTTTTAATAATTCGTCATAATTTACCTTTGAATAAAATCAATTGAACAGTTTTGTATATTATTTCCAAATGATTTAAAACGTTTCAAGAGAAATTGAAATCCATAAAACAATATGCTATTTACAGTATTGTTGTATCCATAACAGTGTTAACTTGCTTTAGTATACAATTTAAAACGTATTGTTAACTTAGCTAACATAATATAGAATTTTTTTTCACTATTATATTATTAATATTAAAAGGTAAAGCATAAAGTTGTGAATGTAGAATAAAACTATCGATCAAAAGGGAATTATAGTTGTATTTTTACATAATTTGTCTTAAATTCGTCAGGTAAATAAACTTTTAGTTATACCCATTGCTTATTGTATGTATAAAGAGGCAGAAAGAATAAATTAAAGGCAAAATTTGGTAATTCGAAATTCCTTAGTATTGTGAAATTCCAGGGAAAAGCGAAAAAGGATAAAATTTCAAAGAAGCATATAATTTGTAATGTATTTTGATTTTATCAGATGGGTATCCAATTTTTATTAACTATTTTAAATTCATTAAGCCATCCATTTTATTTGATGCTGTTATTATGACGAATATGTGAGTCTCCACTGGTACGCATCTAAAGAATTTTGGCCTATCTCTACAGAGCGGGTGGGTTCTTCAAACGACCTGGGCACGCTTTAGAAGCTGTCACCTGCTTGGCATGACCTTTGTGCTGGAGGTGAAGTCTTTCTTTGCCTGTCCCTGCTCGTCTTCTGGACTGCTGGGGAATATCCCTGGAACAGTTTTTTGGATAGCAAGATCTGGCTTGTGACATTCTTTTCCGAAAATCTCAATCCAAGGGGATTTGAAACAACAACCAAATAAAATAATTGACATAATTCAAGTAGTATAAATAAGAAAAAATAACTCGTCAATGTCTGTGTATGTATGAAAAAAAAGTTCAGCTAAACGATATGATGCAACACATATGTCAATGGAAAAATCAATTATTTTAATTAAAATTCATGTTGAAATCTCAAAGAATAAAACTTAAATAATTGGTCAGAAAATTCTAGAATTTATAGTTCAAAATACATATGTTTAATTAAAGGAAACAAGAATAAATGAATATTTTATTTTAGGTTTTGATTATATATATACTTTTATAGTACTTTTTTTACAGTTGAAATTAAACCATTTTAATTAAATTTCTGTAAAATTTATTTTTCACTTTTAATTTCTCATCAGAACTTTAAGAAATAATTATTCCTCCACTCGGAAGAAACTAACCTCAATTCAATTCAAATTTCTGTTGATAACTTCATGCTTGAAGTTCAAATTTAAATGAAAGAACGGATTAAATTTTACGCTAGTTAATAAAAAGAAATTGAATCTAGAAAATTTTTGTAGCCTCTCAATCTCTATGCAAGATGTTTAATTATGTATTCTCCTTTTTTAATTAAATGTAAGGAATAATTTAATCAAATGATGCACAATTTTTTTTAACAAAAAACAAGAAAAAAAATTCCACATAAATTGATCCTCCTGTAGAGTTGATTAATTAAAACTAATTTTGCTGGGATGTATTTTATTTATAAGATTAACGTTATAAGACGCAAAGAAAGTGGAAAGGTGAAAAAGTAATAGTTTTATTATGGTTAAATATAGTTTACACACAAAGTAGGAAGATTATATAATATATTACAGAATAGAAAAGATTAGACGGAAATAACCAGGGAGGAACAGACCACATTTTCCACGTCTTAATCGCTTGAGTCCAAAGACTAGAGTGGCACTAACCGTGTGAGAGCCTCCCACTTGGGGAATCCATCTCTTCATCTACTCGACCTAAATGTGTAGGTGGTAAGGATTGATGACCCAAGCTAACCATAATAAAAAAAAATTCTAATTTATTATTATCAAATATAACAGTCAAAGACAATCTTACAATAGAGGGAAAACCCAAAGTGAGAGAGAGATATATATCGCAGCTCTAAATATTATGTGAATAAGCGTGTTCAATACTGAAATTCACAACTCATTCACAAACTGTAAACTAAGTGCGAAATAAATGATGTGGCTACGAGTGTTTCTCAATTTAAATAAAACATTTATTAAGTATTTACAAGGATGCATAAAAAAGCTTAAATATTATCGCGCACGCTCATAGCCGTCCGTTTCCTCCAAACGCATCTAGAGGAACTACATTCCCTCTCTGTTCGGAGCGCTTTTCCTCCCCCTGTTGCCACCAGAGAAAAGAGAAAACTACGCTTATACCCCTTCCTAGGGTCAGTCACCCCTTCGCTCCTTGGGTGACTAAGATTTATTAGGCGCTCGCCCCTCCTCGGGTCAATCAATCACTCCTTCGCTCTTTGGGTGCTTTCGCAACAAAGCGCCTGAAGTCCTAACTGCTTAACTTTAAGTAAAGTTATCTTCTGAATCCTAACTTATTATTTTATTTGAATAGCTTAAGCCCGATCTATAATTACGCGTCTAATTTCAGATCCTTACCATAACCACACTGCCTTCAGCAACTAGGCTTCATTTCCTCCTTCTCCTTTCGATTACTAAACCTCCACTATATATCTACTAACTAATCAGCATATGAAGGTTTCTTCTTGAGAGAGGTGGCTGTGAAATAACTTAATTCTGGCCCCAAAGATTCCCCAAGAGGATTAGTAGGAAAAACTCCGTAAAGCCCCGTCACAACTGTTTCTATCATGGCGGGTTACTACAGTCTATTTTTAATTTTGCTATCATGATTAATACCCATTATTTTATCAGGTTCTTTCCTTGCTTGATTTTTTTTCTAAATTTCATTAATTAGAGATCTTACACATATCCATTGCTTTCGTTATATTGCGCTTTTACATTCGGTTTACTTTCATTTATAAACCATAATGAGTCATAAAACACAGCCATCAAAACCACTAAGTAGTTCACAGGGGAAATTGTAGCCTATTTATAGAAAATATTTTGGAACAAAAGTAGTCAAGCGGGAAACTCAGCCACCCCAAGTACCTTAATATTGTAAAAAAACAATTTCAAATCCCAAAAAAGAGAGAGAAATGTGACAAATACATTTTAGTTTCCATGAATCGCATATCCGTTTCTCATTACCGTCATATAGGAAGTTACTGACAAAAGGTCACTGAAAACAAATAAACATTTTACCCATAATTAAATATTTCGTGAGCCTGGGGTGACTCTGTGCCCCACTCTCCCGGGTTAAATTAATTTTTACATAGTCCTCTATAACTTCACAAAATTTAAAAGCTCTAAGTCAGTGCTTCTTAAACTTTCAATACTGGCAACTCACTTTTCAATCATAATTTTTATCGCCCCCCCTTAAACGATAATAATGTATTGAATGCAATAATAATGCACTTAATATACTTACCTACTTTCAAGGACTTTTCAATTTTCTTTTACAGCAGATAAACAGTTTTGCCGGAATTAACGATTTTGAGATCTGTGTGCCCCGCGCGACCACTTCCGGGTTAAAATTGTATTCAATATAATAATATGGATGTTACTGCTAAAACAATTGTGTAAGACGTTTTTCATTATACTTTATATGTTTGAGAATACTCAAAAAAATAAATTTGGCCAAGTAATCCTTCAAAGTGCTCTCTGTGATTTTCCAAATGTCATAAAACTCTTTTACATGGGAAAAAACCGCACAGAAAAACATTATTTACAACTTCTCTAAATAAGAAACAAACACATAAGAGAGGGGTCATAACTAACTGTACCAATAACTTAGAAGTTCAAACAGATGATCAGAAAATACATTCTGCTGCCTACAGCTATAATATACAGTATTTCAAAAATAATAACAGTGATGAATTTTTTATCTTCCTAAATGATTTCGATTCTGGATCTGGGTTTTGTTTTTTCTCTGAAAGAGTAGTATTTTAGGTTTAAAAAGAAAACATAATAAAAAATCTCTCATCATGTGGCTACAGAAAATCAAATAAAATTTTTTTTATTTGGTTGTAGAATCAAAGATAGCTAATTAGATTTTGAAGAAGTTTTTATTTTTGATGATTTAATATCGCGAGATGATATACATAAATTATATCAGATTAAAAGTGCATTTTGTATCATGTTTGAAAGTATTTTGTTTTAATTTATTCCATTCAATTAATTATTTTTTAAATATTGAATTTTCGGCCCCCCTCGTAGGGTTATGGCACCCCACAGTTTCAGAAACGCTGCTCTAAGTTTAAAAAAAGTCCAGAGCTATGATGATTTTTTATGTTTTTGTTTTTATCTTATCGTAAAATAAATAGATTAACCTGATTTAGGCGACGGAGTTTGTTTTCTTTTGTGCCAAATACTATGGTATTTTTTTCTAATTACTGCATGTAGCAAAAGTTGGTATGCAGTTCTGAATCAAAATGATATTTATTGTTTTTTAAAAAAATATGTTGAATTGAGAATTTACACATCTCCTAAGGAATTTTAATATGCAATCGTAAAAATAAGTATTTTCCTAATATAATTCATGTTAGCAGAAACCCCATACTAAGACATAGTTTGGCGGACATTCAGATCTAATTTTCTGTGTGTATGTTATTGTAGGAGGAATAACAATATTTAAAAACCCCTTATAATGCTTAAATATTTTCTGTACTTTTTCATTTTCCCTGCACAAATCTCGTCGAGCAGGCTGTATTGGCGACATCAGGAAAAATACAGATAAAAATATGTTATAAATATTTTTTACTCATTGGTTTTTCATCTATTTTTGAAGTATTATAAAAAAGATGTTACTAAAAATAAAAGAACACGACTTGCTTTGTAAATGGGGTGGTAAAACGTTACCAGTGGGAATGTTCCGTTTGGCGTTGGTTTCATCATTTTTGTCGATTTTATCGCCAGCGCCAGTAAAACGGTAAAGTAAATTTTTTTTTCTAAAAATTTAAATGTTTAGCTTTTTGTGGTATGTCAAGCACAAAAACTATTTTACATACTATTTATAAATAAGTTAAAAGCAAAAAAATTGTAAAAATTAATAAATCAAAGATTTTTTTTCCATAAATCATACAATGTCCCTTTAACAGACATGGAAACTAAAAAATAATTTTTGCAAATTGATACGTTGGAAAATTCGTATCATAATTGGTGAAATAAAATATATCTCTTCGCAAATTAAAATATAAAATAATTACTAAAGAATCTCATTAACGATCATTAATCAAAATAAATATTTAACTTAAATTTTGTTCTTAATAGAACACTGATTAAAATACTTTCAACTTCCATAATATTTGCAAATTACGATGAATTATCACATATCCATTTCTCATTACCCGATTCAAACAAAACATATAATTAGTACATTTAAGTTTAATTAAAACAGGAATTAAAATGCTTAAGCGCAATTAACAATTGTATCAAAATTTAAAAAGACATTCTTAAAGACACGTTAAATGTTGGAAGGAAATTAAAAATTAATTCTTAGTTGAGGAGATTAATTACTTAATTACTTATTTAAAGTGTTAGATAATTACTTGGATTAAAATATATCTAACAGCTTTATTTTACAAAGTAATTATTCTTTACACAAGAGAAGGGATGGAAGAATTTTCTATCTTGTAAAGAAAATGCTGTAGTTTTGATAGCTTCTGTTATGTGTTAACTATGGTATTTATACACAGAAAATTTAACCACTAAACAAAATTTCGCCCAGAAGTTTTAAATGTAATAAGACAGAAACAAGTTTCAAATTTGATAGGATAAAAAGAATTTTAAGTATTTTTAGAAGATGTAATACTTTTAATGAACATTTAATGGGATGAAAATTTTCATTCAAAACGCTAAGCAATTTTTTTAAAATTCTGTGTAGAGGATTATGCACTAAATACTAAAATTCTTATCCTTCATTTTTTTTTTAATTTTTTTTTTTTGACAAATTTAATTACATCACAGAAAGTTCTCTTTTCATGGGGTCTAAAGGGAGTTAAAGAGAGTTAAGTTTGAATCGAGGGATGAAAATATAAGCAAATTTCGAGTAGAAATAATTCTTTGGGGTTACAATTAAATAATTCGATATCTTACACATTATTTACAAAGGAATAAGGTTTCAAAAAAGTGTCAAATGTTTAAAATATACCTATAATTTTTACATTTATAAGCGTATGAAAATAAGAAACATTTCTGTCAAAAATATCATATAAATTTTAAATTGCTCATGATATTTTCTAAAATAGCAGAGCTTTTGATGCATGAAACTTTATAGAAATATAAAACGGATCATACTCCTTAAACCTTACCTAATTTTAACATTATTTATGCTTTCTATTCCAAAAAAAAATTTGAAAAATATTGAAATATTATTTTTTTTAATGAAATGTTATTTATTTTATATTCTCTTTATATAAAAGTGCTACATTGTAATAAGGATGAATAACACTTTTTATATCAACTTATTCCTAGCAATTATATCTATACTATTATGGAAAATATCATGCGCAATGTAAGACTTACTTAATATTTCTTACACAGAAATATTTCTCATTTTCATGTGCCTATAATTTTCAAAATTATGATTATATGTTAAACATTTTATGCTTTTTGAAACCTCATTTATTTATAAATAATGTGTAGTGAATAAGGGAATATTAACGTCACACTATTCAGCTAAACAAAGGCTTTTGGCAACGGATCTCGTAATTCTGAACCATGGTAAAGTGACGAGAACGACGCCTGAGCTTGCATCCCCCTCTCCTAACTACCACACTACACCAACGGAGAGACCTTTAACTGTCGACTGATGTAACGTGCAACGCTCCCCTACACGGCGGGACTTCAGCAGTACTAGGGTCGAATTCATGACACTCCGATGACGAGTGCGTTACCTTGACCAGTAGTTTACAGCACACGTAAATAATGCGTAAAAGAATCAAATTATTTAATTTTAACCTCGAAGAATTATATGTAATTGAAAATTGTTTATATTTTCAGCTCTCGAGACAAGTTAAGACCCCTGAGATGCCTTAAGAGGGCATCTATAGTTAGTGAAAATATAATTATTAAGGATATTAGTAAATTCATATAATGCTTGAGTCTCTAATTTCAAGTAAATTGCCTTTCTTTCATTCGACTCATCATGAGGCCATGTTCAGTGCCGTTTTAATTGAGTTGAATGAAGTTGAATAAGAGAGATTGTGTTTTTGCTGATCACCATGATATGTTGGAAAGCCTACAACAGGTTCGAAAGACCTCGTGGCACAAGTAGTTCGATACCATTTCCTGCTCAGCCATCAAAAGCCACCAGATTATACCCAAACAAGCAAGAAGATGAGAAGGGATGGTAGGGAGGGGACAGGAACATGGAGGAAAAATCCTATCACCCTTCTTGAACTTCATAAGTCTCAAATGTCCACTTCTAAACTTCGCCAAGGCCTATTGAAGAGCCCTGGGGCCACTGCAGATAGAGATGACCCTGGGCTATAACCAGCATACCATTTAGAATCTGGCGGAAGGCATCATGTGGAAAGTAGTTTACTTTTATGCCAGGGGCAGAGTTTGTGATCGGAAGATCACATCAATTTCTTGAAAGTGTATTTGTAGTCTACACCAGGCGAACACCCCAACGACAGAAGGGACCCACTGTATACATACCGATTCACTAGGTCCAAGTCCAGAGAGAAGTACTAGAATATCCTGGTTAGGTTTATCATAAATTTTGGGCTTATTCGTTGCATGTTGTGCAGCACTTTGCTGTCATTCAACTTCCAAATAAGGAGCATAACGGTAGCAACAGTATACTCGAGAGTCTTACCAATACCTATTATTTCTGACTTAAAAACAGAGGAAATGCCAGAGAGTTCCGAATAAAAACTTTATTAAACCACCTCATAGTTACTGACGAGTACACCACTTCCTGTACTACCGTCTTCAAATTTGCTGTCATTTGTAAACAGGGTTTCCCGAATTCATGCAACAAATTTTATGGGTAGATTCAAGACATTGTAACAATCATTTATTGTGTGTATAGGAATATACGGGTTCAAGTGACGTGGTAAGGCACAAACAGGGGAAATAAAATAAAAGAGGAATGTAATTATCGGTGAGTTGCGTTGCCGGTAGAGTGCAGTAGATGTCTAGCGACCGTTCAGCATGATGCATCTCAGTAGGGGAAAGCGCCATTGGCAATTGTGCTGACGTCTACAATGGGAGACTTTATGTATGCCGAGAATGCAGACAGGCATCACATATACGGCCCCACAAAAGGTAAAAATAGAGCTGGATTACGGATGTATCACGCGAAATTTCCTGATCGACGAATGCCAAGCCACAGAATTTCTCAATGGTTATATCTTCAACTTCGTGAACCACGTTCGTTCTACGTCACTAGACACGATGCTGGTCGACGAAGAGCTGTAGACAGTCCAAGCCTGGAAGAAAGTCTCTTGAACGTTATGGCTGATAGACCGTTGTCAAGCACAAGAGCTGTTGCTCATCAGGGAAGTGTGAGTCATCATACAGATGGTAGAGTGTTAAGCGAAAGTCGCCTACACCACTTCCATGTTCTACGAATGCAAACTATCTTCTCCGACTGCCAGTGGGTGGTGCAGCAATGTACGCTACAGTTGGACTTAATATTTCATGGGTGTAAATGTTATGAACAGTTATTGTGAACATTGCACATGTAAACGTTTTCGCTGCCGATATTTTCAATAAACCCTTTATCTTTCCTTCCGCCTTTTATTTTTTGTGTTTGTGCCTCACCGCGTAACTTCTAACTATACATCCATATAAAATAAGTGATTGTTGCAATGACCTGTACCTACCCTTAAAGTTTGTACCAGGAATTCTGGACCAACCTGTAGATAGTCAATGCCTAAGAAGGGATATCATTTATGACTAGCACCATCTGTTTGAAAATAAAAGAAAAAAAGAAGAAATTTGATACGTATTCCAATATGTATCAAAATCTTCAAGTGATAGGAAAATTTGAAAAATGACACATAGTTTCAAATATTTCTTTTTTTGTCACTAAACAATGCAATTATTTATTTTCCAATAATAGTCTACGATGCAGTAGTGCTCTCCCAAAATTTATTGAAACTAATGCATCGTATTATGGGAATATCCCCGCGCTTAATGCAACTTCACTTAAAGAGAGCCCCGTTAGAGTACGTTTAGTATTGTGAGTTATATAAATTTCAATTATAACTAATTGAGATTTATTTTTATGAGGTCTGGAAACCTTTTTACTCCAAAAGGTTCCCACTTAAGAAATATTGCTAAAATGACAATATTGATTGGTCAAGTGCGGTCAAAGGCAAGCGAGATGATTTATCCGTGTGTTTGTATGAACTCGATCACCTAGAAGGGCTCGGGGCAAATCTAGTCCACAAAAATAAATTGACTTCAAACTTTACCATAATATAATCGCGTATGTATTATTTATCACTGGAACCTGATTCATGTCGTTATTGTTTATTTCTTTAAATTACAGTAAATAATATCATTTCTAAACCATAGTATTAATGACAGACGAAAATTATCAGACTTGGATATGTTTCAGGCTTCGATCCTTTGAATGCTACCGAAGTCATAAAGTGTATTCGAATTGGAATCTCAGCCTTTTTTTCTAAATAACGAATCTCTAATCAGCACAGAAGAATAAACTGGTGAAGGAGGAAAATAAATTTGAGAAAATGTAAAAATAGAAAAAAAATCTCATTGTATAATTTTGAAGAATTATTCAATGCATTTGTCAATCAATTAAAGGAAATTACCCAAATTAAAAAAAGGAGAATTTGAACTAGGAGTAAATGAGAAAAGTGATATTTTGTGTTATGGCATGATGTAAGGCGGCCACAGTAGCCCAGTGGTCAAGGAGGTCATGGACTTGTGGCTGGTGTGAAGAGTTTGAGGAGCCTAGTGCCGCTGAAGATCCACTGTGTAGAGGGGACCGATACACTTTACATCGGTCAGGGTTGAAACGTCCTACTGTCGGTGTGGTGTGGAATTTAGAAGAAGGGAGTGGCAGCTCAAATGTCGTCTTTGTAAATTAACCATAGTTCAAAATTATGGAGTCCGTCGTCAACAGCGCTCGTGAAGCTTCACAGTGTTAATATAACTCTCACTCATTCATTTGCATAATGTATGATGAAAAAAGGCAGAAAAATAAATGCAAAAAACTTAATTGATTAACTGCTTTATTTTTTTCCATTTTGTAATCATTATGCAATAAAAATGATCCATTGTTTTTACTTTTTTTATTGTTCCGTTACGTTTTGGTAATATACAAATATCTCTGTTTTAGTAAAATTTGAAAAAAAACTATTTTTTTTATTTATTTATTTTTCTGTAGAAGTGTTTTACTCAGTGAGGGTTTATTTAATTGGGGAAACACCGAATTAAATGCATTTGCACTGAATCCATTTAATGCGGAACGTACCGCAATTAGCGATAATCAATTACGTCAAGTGAGGTATTCCGGTATTTCATTAAAAATAAGCTAGAAATACGTTAATTTAATGTTTCTCCATAATGTTACATTCTCATCAAGCGATATTGTAAGCTAATTACACTTACTATTACTCTTTATTATTCGCAGAGCTCAGTGCGTGTTATCTGACTTGAAACTAAAATCCTCTTACTAACTCTGTACTAAAAACCTCCTACAATAAATGTATTCTGTAGCCATATAGTCAAAATATTAAATATTCCTGACAAAACTTCTAGAATTATTATACAAGTCGAATTTCCTTCCTCACACAGATAACCGTGATTTGAAAACCAGAGAGCATATACGCTGCTCTGAGATCAAGAACACAGAAATAAACACAGTAAAACTATAACATTTACGAGGGTTATAATTAAAATAATGTTCACAGGAAGCAGCAGACGCAAGGAATACTGTTATGCGGGCCAACACTGACGTATAGCTTGGCTTCCTCTCTCCTGGTCCCGCACCAATGAGCTGTCTGGAACATTCATTTTTGTCTACGCAGCCGCTAGAGAAGGACCTTGCTTTACCTACCAGGAGCGAATTACGCTCTATGATTCGTTATTTTGTAGGCGAAAAGTAAAGTACATTCATTCCCAACTGTGGGAAGTCTACGGAGAAAAGTGTACGAGTGTTAAATAAGTGCGCAAATGGCGCAAAGACGGACGTACAGACGTCCATGACGAACAACGTTCAGGAAGGTTATTGATTTCGAAAGAAACAATTACGAAAGTGAAAGAAGCATTGCTGAAAGATCGAAGGGTGATGGTTAGGAACCTTTGCTAGAAGATCCCTTATGTCAACAAGTCCTGCATTCAAAAAGGTTTGACAGACCTTTTAAGTTATGCCAAGGTTTGTGCAAGGTGGGTATAGAAAATGCTACGGAAAACAACAAACGGAAACGTGTAGAAGCGTCATACATACCCACCATACAGCCCAGACTTAGACTAAACTGACTATCCTCTATTCACTGAATTGAAGAAACATTTTGGTGGTACGCATTTCAGAACCAAAAAGGAGCTGAAAGAATAGGTTTTAAGCTACTTCGAGGATAGGTGGATGAGTTCAAGGATTCAGGAATAAAGAAAATGGTAAACTGCATACAGAAATACATTGATCACAACGGTGATTATGTCGAAACAGTAATTATGAGGAAAATCTAAACTTTCCAAAAATGTATTATTCAATGGGAATAAACATGATTCTTTGTAAAAAAAAACCCCATCTAGAACCTTATTTAACCCTCGAATAATGTAAGTGAAAGAAAATTAGAAAAATAAACAATGAATTAATGTAACAAATTTAGAATGCATAAACACAAGTGGACGTATGTTTTAAACCGAGATATTTCTTTATTACCATGTTGTCTTTTGTGACATATCAGCATTCATGAAAGTTATTTAGATAATTCAAAGGAATTGTAAAAATAATATACATCTCTGGTCAGGTTCTTCGTCCAGAGAAAGTATAACTTAGTTATCAGTTCCAGAAATTTCGACTGGGAAAAAAACACTGATTTCAGAATTAGGAAATATTTTTTAGTGTTTCGTATTAATAAATTTCTAGAAGAGTCACCGAATATGTATAGAAACAATTATTCAAAAATTATATTATTCAATTATATTATTCAAAATCTCATTAGGATATTTAAAAAAACCATACATTTTTGAATTTTCATGTACAACTTAAATACACTGAAGAGCCAAAAAAAAAACTGGTACAGGTATGAGTATGCAAATAAATAGATACAAAAACAATCAGAGTACCACGCTGCAGTCGATGAAGCCTATATAAGACAACGAGTGTCTGATACAGTTATTACATAGGTTACTTCAGCTACAGTGGCAGGTTATAAAGATTTAAGTGAGTTTGAACGTTGTGTTAAAGTCGGCGCACGATAGATGGGACATATCTTCGATGTAGCGATGAAATTTGGATTTTCACTTACTACCATTACACGAGTGTAAAGTGGATATCAGGAATCCGGTAGAGCATCAAATCTATGAAATCACTGAAGCCGGAAAAAGATCATGCCAGGGAGGGAACAACGACGACTGACGAGAGTCATTAAGCGTGACAGATGTACAGATTGCTGCAGATCTAATGGTGGGACATCAACAAGTGTCACCGTGCGAACCATTCTATGAAACATTATCGATATGAGCTTTAGGAGCCCACTCGTGTACCCTTGTTGACTGCACGACACAAAGCTTTACGCCTCACCTGGGTCCGTCAACACCGACCTCGGATTATTGATGGTTGGAAACAGGTTGCCTGGTCTGACGAATCTCGTTTTCAATTGGATCGAGCTGATGGACGTGTACGGGGATTGAGAAAACCTCATGAATCCATGGATTCTACATGTCAACCGAGGACTGTTCAAGCTGGTGGGGATTCTGTGATGGTATGGGGTGTGTGCAGTTGGCATGATATGGGACCCCTGATACGTCTAAATACCACTCTGACAAGTAATAGGTAACGTAAGGATCCTACCTGATCTCCTGGACCCATTCATGTACATTGTGCATTCCAACGGACTTGGAGAATTTCAGCAGGGCAATGTGACATCGCAGACTTCCTAAATAGCTTCAAAGTGGCTCCGGGAGCACTCTTCTGAATTTAAACACCTCCACTGACTACCCAAATCACCAGACATGAACATTATTGGATGTATCTGGGATGTCTTGCAACGTGCTCTTCAGAAGAGATCTCCACTCCCTCTTACTCCTACTGATTTTTGGCAAGCCCTGCAGGATTCATGGTATCAATTACCTTCAGCACTACTTCAGATATTAGTCGAATCCATACCACGTAGTGTTGAGCCACTTCTGCGAGCTCGTAGTGGCCCTACACGATATTAGGCAGGTGTACCAGTTTTTTTGGCTTTTCACTTTATAAACTAATGATCTAGCACTGAACGATAACTTTCAGAAACATATACTTGCCTAATCTCTTAACTTCCAATTAAAATTACACGATTT
>BMAV01001092.1:540012-552958 GCA_019973955.1 Trichonephila inaurata madagascariensis
CTCTCTCTCCTTTCTTCCCTTTTACAGTTTTGAGTTTTGTAGAATTAGTAAGTTAAGTAGAATTAGTAAGAATTATAGTAGTCTCCATTAGAAAAGTCCAGATCATTATTTTGCAAAAAAATTGGCAACTGCCAATAATTCTTAGATTACTCCTTTTCTCATAAACATCCTTTCAGAATAAATTTTTATGAATTAAATTTTCGTTAAGTAAATTAGCATTAGGTTAAATTAAAATATTGTCTCAATTAAAAGAAATTTCCTCTCTTTTTTTCTTTTCTTCTTCTAACTCAATGGGTCCGTGGATCAAATAATACCAGGCCGCACAAGGAACGTTAAATTATTTTCATTTTATTTACTGCAATGTATATCTCTCTGGTTTGTGCGATTTTCCATGGAAATCACTTTATACTCCATGTTAAATAACTTAATATTAATTTTTAGTCGTATCTATATTTTATTCAAAAAGCATGTTTAAATACAATTAAATTAAAATTATTAAATATATATAAAAACAATCAATGCTCCTATCCCTCAGCGGGCAGTTGCAAAATTATCAAACGTTGATTAGTCTTCGGCGATAAAAATGTTGCGGAGCACTGCTCTAGCTCAGGGGTCGGCAAACACCGCGACTCTTTGTTTTGACCAGTGGTCAACAAACTTTTTCGAATCACGGAACCCCTAGAACTTGCAGGTGCTTTCATGGAACCTCATTCTACTCTCATACTTAGAAAAATGTATCTCAAAATAATTTTTAAAGTAGATCAACTTGTTATATGTACTTTATGTAAAGGCAATTAAAAGAAGTATTGCATTTATTATTAAAAAATTCTAATCCAATTTTTTAATATAATTTACTCATTAATAATATTGATTTATGATTCAAGTGTCACCTATATCCATGTATTATATTTAGTAAATAGGATATGTGCTTGCTTTTTTTCACACGAACTGTCGAAGTCTAGGTCTATTGAGATTAAACGCAATTGCATTACATATTCTGAATTTTAATTTATTTTTATTCTTTGTTTTTGTAGCCACTTACGTTGAGAAATATATTTCACTTTAACGCAAAATTTTGAATGGTATTAAAATGTGTATAGCTGTGTGAGAAATCCCGTGTAATTTGCATGAATTTGCAACCTAAAATTTAGGAACTGTTCTTGCTTAAATTTAGATTTCAACATCAACTCTGTTGATATGTTGCTTCTTTTCCTTCATTATAGGTGTTATTTTCCACATTTTCCACATTTAGAAGCCTTTTCCATTGGAAAATTATTTAATTATGCAAGAAACTGTGTTAATGAATGAGTTTAAAATTATCTTGTAGAACCCAAGATAGTGAACAGTAGAATATTCCAAATCTAGTAGAAAGCATATTTATATAGATGAAACATTTTAATATTCTTTTATTATATTATAGCAAAAGTTTAAAAAGTGTTGAAAAATAAAGTTTATTATATATAAATAAAACTTATACAGTTTTAATGAATATGATGAGTTTTAGATACTAGTAAATATACAAACATCATAGAAATAATAATTTTGCATACATACTTATAAGTTTCATTTCAATTTTTTTATTGTGATTCGTGGAGCCCCTGGGTATGCCTTGTGGAACCCCAGGGTTCGGTGGTACACAGTTTAAAGACCACTGGCATAGACTGTGTGGCTCTTTAATCTTCAAGCTAATGAATTATTAAAAAAAAATATATTATACCTACTAAAAATTATTTTTTCTTTCTTTTTTTTTTCCTTTATATTTATCTATCGAAAAAATTTTATTTGTGTCTACAATTATACATTTGACTGGTTTAAGATTTATGTATTAAATTTTTTTCCATTGACAATCATTGAGAATCAATGAAAATATTAAAATTAGTTCTAAAGCAGTAAAAGTCTGTTTTATTGGTAGAAATATCTCCATGAGAAAAGACTCCTCTAAGCGATTTCCGGCAACATTTGCTTATTTGTATACAGGAGTTAGGAAGCACTATTGAAAGTGAGCAAGAGATACAGCAGTGGTTAAAACATATTTCCTATACTGTAACAAGCTTAAGGAAAAATAAAAAAGATAGTGTAGAGAAATGATTATTATATATACAAGAACAATCAAAATCTGTTTTAACTGTTATTGTAAATATGAAATTTCAGAATAAAGTCATTTACGGTATTATTGGTAAGAAACTTTTTTCATGACGCTTGAAATTAATTTCCAAGATTATGATATATTCGCATTGGTTGTTCTTGCACTGAGCTACAGAAAGTCTTGGAAGGAATGGCAAACGTTACTTGGTGTACAGCTTTATTTAAATCTTATAAAAATTATGAATCGGAGCACGACAGTCTTATCGTGATTGCTACCGGAGGCATCCCTTCCCTTCTTGTGCTCGCGTACGTGGCGCTTTGTAAAAATAACTCTTCGTGTAAACCAGTCGTTCCCACACTTTTTTAAACCAAGGATCCCTTTCTATAGTCAAAACTCGCTTACAGACCTTAAGTGAAAAAGCTGCATAAATGTATAATATAAAAATTACAAACTTAAAAAAAAACAGTTTGTTGAAGAATTATTTATTGAAGTTATAACTTTTTTGCTTAAGGTATCCGACTACGTTCGGAACCATGATTTTGCAAAAGCGTATAAATGGATAATATTTATGATTTTAGTGTCGCTTAGATTAGAAAATGTATATAAAATTGTTTTAAGAGTAGTATTACAATAAAAAATTATTTAAGTATAATATTTTGACAAAAAATGAACATAAAATGACCCATTTTCAAAATATTCTCCTTTTGTGAAAAATGCTTCTATTATAATAATATTTTGCCTGTATATTGCTCAGACCTCTGTACAGAGGCTCAGCTAGAATTTTTGAAATATATAACTTAGAAGTGGGCTTATCCATGCTTTGCGTCAACAGAGGGGAGCAATTTTAAGAAAAAAAACGCCGATAATTATTCCAATGGGTTGTAACTCTGAAAATAATGTGAATTTTTCAAAAATCATAGTTGAGCCTTTGTACAGAGATCTAAGCTATATACAGGCAAAATATTATTATAATAGAAGCATTTTTCACAAAAGGAGAACATTTTGAAAAAAGGTTATTCTAAGTTAATTTTTTGCCGAAATATTGTATTTAAGTATTTTTTTTTGTTTGTCAAAATGTGTCTTTAAAACAATTTTATACATGTATTCTAATCTAAGTGGCACTAAATATCCTGAAAATTATCCATTTCTGCACTTTTTAAAATCACGGTTCCGAACGTAGTCGGATACCTTAAAATAAAAATGAAAATTAATGACCTGGATCAGGGGTGGCGAACCTTTATGGATCAACGTGCCATTTTTTCTAAAGAAGTATTTAATGAGGTATAGACGTGCCGTCACATAGTTTTGACTTGTGATTATTGGGAAAATAATAATACTAAATGTGCTAACAACTCTTTATTTATTACGAAAAAATACCTTTTGTACTGTATAGTTGAAAATGTTTTAGTAATGCGTGCAACTCAAATTAAAGCAAGCATTAGTATGACTTCTGTTGTTGCAGATTGGATGACAAATAACTTATATAAGAATTGTAAAATGTCAGTTACTTTTAGTAGAATGCTTGCTGAATTGGAGTCATCTATCAAACGGTTTCTATGCAATTAATTATTTTTGCTGTGGCTCACTTTTTTGACAAGATGATTTGTGATTTGTTTCAAAATGCTGTTTTACAGACGATGTTTTTCATAGTACTATTCCAGAAGATAACCGCTTTGTCGCTTTTACTAGTGATACCATATTTCTAGATTCACTAAATTTGAAATTCTCTGTTACACTGACTATCTTGCACTTTTTGTTCTTTTCCTAAACTAGCCATGTTAAATAACAGTTTAAAAACGTAAATGTTACACAAATAAACTTTAAAATACAGTTATGTCGTTGAAATTGGCTAAACTATGCGTAGCTAAACTTTCCATCATAAGCATTTGTAGTCCATGACGTAACTAAGGCAAGCTAATAACAAACGAGTGTGCTCCTCGCGACCGATCACTCGCGTTTGTACGTAATATATTCACATTTAACTTTGTTATTATGAAATAAAATGCAAACCATTTTGATCGCTGGCGTGCCCAAAATATTGTGTCGCGTGTCATCAATGGCACGCGTGCCACTGGTTCGCCATCCCTGACCTAGATGAACCTTATGAGATGTTATGAGTGTATTTATGTCTACCTTAATGTTTGTGACCTCACAAACCAGGTTTTTTTTTTTTCTTCCCCGGGATGAGTTTTACTAAACGGCGCTGAATTCACGTTCTACCAAATAGGAAGACGAGAAAGTAGTCAACAACTTTTGTACAATAACTCATAATGCAGGATATAAAATTGGGTTCCGTTTTTGTAACCAGAATTTGTGGTATCCTTGTTCAAAAATTGGTTTAAGTCCCTCATTTGTAGATATTTCAATAAGATGCGCCTCTATTAGTATGGATTCATCTGTGTTTGAGATATGAGTTAGTCCACGCACAAAAGAGTTCAACACCCAATCGAGAATATCCTAGTGAATTATATATTGTTATTTATTTAAATTTCCATAAAAATAAAAATGGATCAATTTTTTTTAGTTTATATTAAACCTTGCGCGGACCCCCTGACGTTGTTCTGGGACCCCAAAATCAATTTTAATTTTTTACGGACCCCCTGAATAATATAGGGGGCCCCTGGGTGTCCATAGGCCAGTGCTTCTCAAACTTTCAATATCTGCGGCCCAATATTCAATCAAAATTTTCATCCCCCCTCCAGGCAATAACAATGTATTGAATTTAATAACACTATACTTTGACTTTAAAGTTACAATACAACTTGAACCTCTTAAGGGCCACCAGTGTATATAAACGTCTCGCTCAGCCAAGACGTTAATTGTCCCTGACGTATATATACGTCTTTCCGAAGTACGACTTTCCCTGAGCACTGCTATCCATAAAATTATTCCGAAGGGTTTGGAATGCAATAAAAGGACCTTGACAGTGTTTGCGAAGAATTTACTTATTCAGAGGATTTGCTTATTTATTTCTCCCCCCCCCCTTCCCCCATTACTCACATACGCGCACCTACGTGGAAAATGGGGATATTGGGGAGCAAATCGTGTAATTTTTAATCAGCAGTTAAGAAGTTAATTATAAACCGTACAAATTATCAAGACAAGTGTTAATTTTTGTATATAATTTTATCAATGACAAGCCTATGGGATCATGGTTTGTTATCGACTCTTCAATATGCTCGCGCCTTCCTCATAGAGTTATCACGCCCCCCTCGGGGGGCGCGGACCACAGTTTGAGAAACGCTGAAATAGGGATCACTTTGGGAACCACTGGTGTAAATGGCTCTTTGACACCTTTTAGTTACCTTGTTTCACTTACAACTTGGCTCTTCTCTTCAAAAGTTCGCCGATCCCTGCTCTAACTGTGAACAAATTTCTATCATGATTTTCTTTATCATATCAGAACACGAAAGATTCCCTTTTGAAAAAATAAAACCTTTTGAAAGACACTGGAAAACCAGAAATTAGATAATTCAGTATTTATTACAAAAACTGGCGAAAAAGAAGACTGGTGTTGATTTCATGTATTAGATATTTTTCATAATTAATTGAAATTTGAAAATAACGTATATACAGTCGGACCCCGGTTTAGTGAACTCCTATTTAACGAATTTTGCGATTTAACGTATTTTTCTTTTCCCCCGATTAAAATGAAGGTAAAACCCCTATTTAACAAATCATTTCAACAGTCAAATTTTTTTCTTCTTTTTTATTACTTTAGATTAGAAAAAAAAATTGGATTTCTTTTCAAATGACGAAACCTTTTTGGCCAGAACAAAAAAAAAAGACTTCATGTAAGTAGCAAATTTTGACGGCAAACTGTGTAGCCCATTGTTAGACATTACAGGTGCAGATGAGTTATTAGTGTAACATATTGTGTAAGTTTTAAATAGCACAAATAATTCCTTAATCTTATCCCACTCCAAAACGTAGGAGATATTTTAAGAGCTTTTACCATTTGCTATTATTCTTGAGAGAGGATTATTAACCATACGGTTATACAAACTTTGTTTTTGAAAATTTATGAAGCATGGCAAATTGTTAAAACGAAAATGTTTTTCTTTGAGTGAAGGCTTAACATTTTAAGCGACTTCAACAATAATGTTGGACCACTAAAAGCTTTTGCAGAGAGCCTTAAGATTTCAACATTGATATTAGCTATAATTATTCAACAAGGAGTAGGAGTTAAAGAGACATATGCAGAATGTGATAAAAATCATCAAAATAAGAAAATCATTTTCAGCCGCCTCTTTTTCTGTTCTTGAATCTGACCTATTGGAATGGTTCAACATCGTTCGCGCCTAGAAAGTAGCCATTAGCAGACCTCTAAATAAAGAAAAAGCTCTTCAACTTGCCGAAAAGCATAATGTGAAAGACTTTTCTGCATCCAAAGGTTTTTAACGGCCGTTTTAAGAAAAGACTCGATATGAGGTCGTCAGTATTTTAAAATTTCAACTTAGCTGGTGAGTAATAATTTACAAACAGTGTTTTTAACTGCTGAATAAAAAGTGTGTAGTTTCTAACTATGGATATTTTTTGTGTAGTTAATTATTAAAGAATTTCCAAAAAGTAAGTGCAAAAAAAAAAAAACTGCAATTTTTTACACCCCCATATAACGAATAACCCAGAATTAACGAACAAAATATGTCGATCCCGATGAATTCGTTAAATCGTGGTCCTACTGTATTTCGATATCTTTAAAATGGTATTAAATAATTATAGTTTTGGTATAATCAATTTACCTTATTGAAATTTATTTTTATTTTAAATTTGCTTGAAGATAAAGAGCGGGACATAAATTTGGAATCAATTTATTGACACAAAAGCATCTCAATGCTAATACAAATGTATGACCGTTACAACACAAATAATAATGAATATTTAAGGTATTCGACTACATTGGGAACCGTGATTTTGCAAAAGCGTATAAATGGATAATATTTATGATATTTAGTGTCACTTATTTTAGAAAATGTATATAAAATTGTTTTAAGAACAGTATTACAGTAAAAAATTATTTAAGTACAATATTTTTACAAAAAGTGAACATTGAATGACCCATTTTCAAAATAGTCTCCTTTGGTGAAAAATGCTTCTATTATAATAATATTTTGCCTGTATATAGCTCAGATCTCTGTACAGAGGCTCAACTAAATTTTTGAAATATATAACTTAGAAGTGGATTTATCCATGTTTTAAGACAACAGAGGGGAGAAATTTTAAGAAAAAAAGCCAATAATTATTTCAATGGGTTGTAACTCTGAAAATAATATGAATTTTTCAAAAAAAAAGTAGTTCAGACTCTCTGGAGAATTCTTTAAATTATATAAGCACACACAGACACAAAATATTATTATTTTAAAAGCATTTTTTATAAAAGGAGAACATTTCGAAAAAATTATTCAGAGTTATTTTTTTGCCTAAATATTGTATTTAAATAATTTTTTTTTTCTCAAAATGTCCTTAAAACAATTTTATACATATATTCTAATCTAAGTGACACTAAATATCATGAAAATTATCCATTTATGTGCTTTTTTAAAACCACGGTTCCGAACATAGTCGGATACCTTAAAATGCAAAAACATTCAATCAGTACACAATTTTTTACTTGAGTGCAAAAAGAATTTTTAGGCCGAGAGACAAAGTATTAAATAAATTGTACTGAAAAAGAAATGGTTTTATCCCAAACAAGTTCTGTAATAAAATATAATTTTTTTTTTTTAATCAGTCATGCTAAAATAACAAATATCTCCTCAATTTTACAAATTAAATCAGTGACATGCATATCAAGGTATAAGGCAAGTTACATTATAATTTCATTCTTTAAATAAATGTTAATTTAATTGCGATTAGGGTGTTTTTTTCATTAAGGTGAAGTAATCAGAACTATCTCAATATAACAAAGTTGATTTATAACATACGTATGTTCTCAAATGCTTTCCTTTAAAAACAAAAACTCATAGAGCTGCTACAATACTTCGCGCTAAAAATTTATAATTTCTTTGGAATTTTTTGAACACTGTATGAAAATGGATCGATAATTTTGATGAATAAGTAAGTATACAGCTCTTCAAGACTATTTCCAATCGAAAGTTTTCTATTTTCTGAACTATCGGAAGCAATTACAAGGTTTCATAATGAGTGGAATATAAATATTTAAAAAATTTAGTGTTAAGATAGCTCACATTTTCTTCCTAGCTAAATTAGCGTTAAATTATATTATGCTATAGAACTAAAAATAAAATAACCATGTATCGTTTTTATTCAAAAAGCTTTGAAGTGTTAAGTTTAAAGTTTTTAATCATCAAATGTTTCAGAAAGAAAATCAGAAAAGAAATCATAAGAAAATCATATTTATACATCCGGAACTATGTTCAAGCAGAATTTCATGAAATTTAAAATTTTGGACTTTTCCGTTTTGAGACATCTTGTATCCCAAGATATGTAGCACTGTTAATGAGAAAAGTTTTGGAAGAGTTAATTATGTATGAAAGGACATCTTAAAACAAGGGTCAAATGAGCCTGGTTTTCGGTGGGGGCCTCGTCTCGTTCTCAACAATGAGATAAGGATCCGAAAAATTTTAAAAAATGGACAAATGTTATTCCCAGACATAATCTCCGAAAACTGTGAATTTCGAACTACAAGTCAACGGTAAACAGTGACAAGATTGCATTATTATGTCATGACCTTGTTTGATCCTACGTCCAGGGACGTCTTAAGGCATAGGTTAACTGGGCCCGGGCCTCCGCCAAAATAGGGGCCTCGTATCGTTCTCGACTCAACCTTAATAAGATCATAATTCAAACAATTTCAACTGTCTAATGTTATTTCCTGTTGTATTATCCGAAAAACTGAACTGCATTTCAACCGGCTACATGTGATGACCATCATCCATGTACAGGCCTAGGCTTACAACCATACACCATTATCACTCATTCAGTCAAAAAACAGCAGTCGGTTGAGCTGGTTTGTGCGATTGTAAATCATGCACATTTATTGGTTTCGGGTTATTGTTCGTACGAATATTTGACAACGTATGCTATGTATTGTCTACTTTTAAATGTCATAGGTAGTGCCTACTTTTGAGTGGAGTCCCAGGGCCTACTTTTGCAATGAGTCCCAGGGCCTCAAGAAGTCTTAATACGTCCCTGCATAGATCTACCAACATATACACCATCATTACTTATTTAGTCGAAGGGCTGCAGTCGGTCGAACCGAGGTTTGTGAGCCCGCACATTTCCTTGTTTCAGATTACCATTTGAACGCGTTTTTGACAACCCATTCTATATACTGTCTACTTTTAAGGGTCACAGGTGGGGCTACTTTCGCATAGGGGCCCAAAGCCTCAAGAAGTCTTAAGACGTCCCTGTAGTATATGTTAAAAGGGACATAAGCCCTGGGCTCCTATACAAATGTAGGACCCACTTTTGACCCGTAAAAGTAGACAGTGCAATAACCCGAAACAAATACATGTGCATAATCTACAATTGCCCTAACAGGCTTGACCAACTGCCTTCTGTTGACTGCATGAGTAATGATGGTGTATGGTGGTAGATCTAGGCCTGTACGTGAACGACGGTCATTACATGTAGCCAGGTGACATATCGTTCGAAATTCCCAATTTTTCTCGGAGAATACAACCGGGAATAAAACTTGACCATTGAAATTATTCGAATAATCATTTTATTAAGATTGAGTCGAGAACGAGACGAGGCCCCTGTTGGTCCATGCCTTAAGCCCTGTATGTTAATTTACCTATTAATATGCAAATTCTGTTCTCTTTGAGCCATTAAGAACTATACCGTTCGTTTACGATGAGGATTGAGGAAGTTGTAAAATTTGGAAAAAAGTTAATTACTTTTTGACGACTCACACTCAATCTTTTCCCATAGGTTTCTCAAGTGGGAATCGTTTTCCTCCTCCTTACCGGGGTGCTTCTTCGAGTGGTGAACAGTGACATTTGGGAAGACAAGTACAGGCTATTTGGCTGCAGGGGGACCTACGACAAGTATAAGATGGCGCATCTGGAACGAATCTGCGACGAGTGTTACGAAGTCTATAAGGAGCAAGACATCCACATCGACTGCAGGTGAGGAAAATACACTCGAAATTGCGGGTTTTTTTTAAAAAAGAAAAATTAGTTTAATCGTTCGAAATAATTATAGAATGTCAAATTTAGATGTAGTAATATTTTACTGAAAAGGATTGGAGAAATGTTTGATTGATATGTTTTAGTAGCACCAGAATTGTAAGTTTGGATCAGTATCCTTATAATTAAACTAGCTGTTACCGCTTAGCTGGGTATTTCATGACGTTGTATGAATATATACTGCTTATAAATACATAAATTATTGATAGTTAAGTCCTAGCACTACACATTTGATTATACTGAAAAATATTTTTACTATCCTCACCTTTTGATTTGAAAAAACAAGACTTATAAATAACAATTTCTAAAATTGAAGTAGGATTATTTTTTGCGGTCTCATAACTCCCTCCCCCAAAGTGAATTTCCGTAAAACCCATTTTGAGTGGGTATTTACTCAGGAAAATAAACATGCTTGCTAAATTTCAAGTTTAAATCTAATACATCAAAAATGGAAATTCTTTTATTACTAAGTCCCGTAACCCAGTGCTTCTTAAACTTTCAATATTACTGATCCAATTTTCAGTCATAATTTTCCTCGCGCCCCCTCCATACAATAGCAATGTGTTGAATTCAATAATAATGTACTTTGACGTAAAGCTACAATACGATTTTAATTATAAACCGTAAAAATTATTAAGATGTATTAAATTCTGTATATAACTTTGTATGTGATAGGACCATGGGAGTCATTAATAATTATTTATCTTGTTCCCAACTTAGAATTGATAAATTAATTATCAAATACATTGTGCAATACTGATGCATTTATATGAGTATAAATGTGTATTTTACTTTTGTTATCTCTGAATGTATTTTGTTTTGTTTCCTTTCAGTAAATTTGTAATATCTTAAACCTTTTATTTTCCACTTTTTGATATGCTAGCATCCCCCTCGCAGTGTTATCCTGCTCCCTAGGGGCGTGCCCCACTGTTTGAGAAACGCTGCCGTACCCCCTTCTGAGAGTCGATTTTCGTAAGACCCGTTCTAAGCGAATTTCAGTTCAACAAAACAAATATGTATACCAAATTTCATTACTGTAGGTCTAGTAGTTCGAAAACGGGAATTTGTTTTCCCAGTAGTAACTCTCCACTCCCCTTCATAGCAGTCGATTTCCGTAAAATATATTCTTAGTGGATCTCTACTCCATGAAAGGAACATGCATGCTAAATTTCAAGTATGTGGGTTTAACAGTTCCGGATATAATGAGATGAGTGAGTCGCTTTTCTCCTTTAGATATCGTATTTACTCGAATCTAAGCGGCGCCCCAAATTCTCAACAAGATTTTGTGAAAAATGAAAATAGTGTATAAAATGGTTTATCGATATCCAATTTTACGAAATTAAAATGTTTAAAATGAGAATTCATAATAAGTGAATATTTAGTTATTTTATCGGTTTTATAAACTTTTAAATACATACATGAACGTGCAATTGCTCTAAATTCCCCTTCCAACAAACTTTCGCCTTCGATTCTAAGCCACACCCGATTTACAGTAACATTAACATAGGGAGAAAAAATGCGACTTAGATTCAAGTAAATACGGTTTATAGATATGCTTTAATTTTCGATGGATGTCGAACCGGTGGTGTTTCTCTTGCATATTCTCACAGAATGGAGAACAAAAATAAGGGTTTTTTTTTTAAGGGACGCGTTTTGTTCTTGATTTCCTCATAAATGTTTTTCCGTCTCGTCTCCCTTTTAGAACAAAACTCAAAAGGCAAGATGTATGTGAGCACAGGAAGAATAATTGATTCAATTACACAGGATACCGCTATCTTAGAATTCTTCTAAGAGTTTTTAAATCAATAAGACTTCAATTCTTTTCGAAAGAAAATATTTAGTCAAATAAATCTTTGGATTCTTTTTCAATTTTCCTACTATTAGCTCACTCTCTCTCTATATATATATTTATTTATCTTGTTCAACTTTTCAATTGTCAATAAAATACTTTCTTTTCATCCAATCAAGTTCAAATAAATTTTGTTAAACTTGTTGTGGATGACATTTGAAGTTAATACAGTTTTTTCAAATATTAATTCATTCATTATAAATTTAATTAGAATCGAGCCAATATCCATTCAATTCTTCACCAAACGCAGCTGCGGTACTGCTGAACGACGAATGCCACCATTAATACTATCACGGGCATCGACAGTGCATAAGATGCAAGGTAACACTGTAGATGATGTATTAATATATATCTAGGACAGAAACTCTTCGCAGCAGATCAAGCATATATGCATCATCCCGTGTGAAATCATTAGATGGACTATTAATTGAAGAACTCAAATTAATAGTCCATTGATTAATAGTCCTCGAATCAATAGTCCTGAGATTAATTACTCAAAACTCACTGGAAAGGTTCCTTGCAATTATGAAGCATTACAAGAGATGAGCGAGTGAGTAAGTAAATTTTAACGTAGCACTGTTCAGCTACACGAGGGCTTCTGGCGACGGACATCGTAATTTTGAACCATGTTCAAGTGACGAGGTCGATACCTGAGCTGGCGCTCCTCTTTCCTAACTACCACACACCAATTGGAGAGCGTTTGAACTCTCGACAGACTTAGAACTTGCATCGCACCCCTACACGACGGGTCTTCAGCGGCACTAGGCTCGAACTCATGACATGCCTGTCACGAGTCCGTTACCTTGGCCACTAGGCTACCGCGGCCACTAACAGAGATGAATAGAATGATAAATTATT
>BMAV01001094.1:0-31629 GCA_019973955.1 Trichonephila inaurata madagascariensis
TGTGTGTGTGTGTGTGCTTACATATAGCTAAGACTTCTCCAGTGAGCCTTAACTATGATTTTTGGAAAATCCCCATAATTTTCAGAGTTACTTTCAATTTAAATAGTAGTCAGTGTTTTTCTTCTAAGCCGTCTTCATTCTTTCTAATGTATTAAAACACAGATCAATTCACTTTCAAGTTATATACAATCTTTGACAATAAAGTTTGGGGAATAGTTCTGTAACATTAACGTAGATGAAATATTAACTAAAGTTACCTTACTGTCCTTCGAAATAGTCACCTCACAAAACTATGCACCGCTGAGATTTTTTGTACATGTCATGGAAACTTTGCAAGAAGTCTTCTTTTGAGATGTTCAAAAGCCTCATCAAGTTTCGTTGTGGATGCCAGAAATATCGTCAAATCTCTTTCCTTTCAAACCGAGTTTGAGTCTTGGGAATAGGAAGAAGTCTAGAGGATTGAAATCTGGAAGAATGGTGGATGTTCAATTTGCACCACCCATTTTTTTACCAAGAACTCTTTGATGATATTGGCTGTGAGAGGGCGAGCATTGACGTGAATGAAAAAACCACGACCTTGTTTTGCGTACTAGGGTCGTACCCTGCTTAGACGTTTCATGAAACGGGTCAAAAGTTCAATGTACCTTGCAGAATTCATCGTCCAGCTATCAAGCGCAATCGACGATATTTCGTGCTTAATTTACTCAATTCCTCAATGTTATCGTCACTGACGGAGGTTGCCGGTCTTTTGTTAGGGGGGTTATCATAAACACTTTCCGGCCTTCTCAAAAAAGGGGAACGACTCGTACAAACACTTCATGGACAGTATTTGATTTCCATAAACATGTATTAGCATAGAAAATGTTCTGTCTGTGATTTGTCAAGCATAAAACAATTTTAATAGGCATTTTATTCTTTCATTTCCTGTTCTCTATTAAGAACCAAGTACTAAACAAGTACTTTGTAAAACAAGTCTCATACGGAACAAAAACGAAGTTGAACTGAACAACGTTGAGTACAAAGGGTCAACACCTGCAGCTACGCATGTGCAGCGTTTGGGTTCGCCAGAGTTGCCAGATTGGCCGTTCTGACTCCATTCACCAACTTTATATTCAGAAGTTGTATTTCTAAAATCCTAGTTCAGACTCTGTACAAAGGTCAGATATTTATATATAGACAAAATATTATTATTATGGAAGCATTTTTCGTAAAAGTAGAATGTTTTGAAAATGAGTAAATCTATGTTCATTTTTTTTAAAAGAAATATCACATTTAAATAAATTTGTATTGTAATAATATTCTTAAAACTGTTTTATACGTGTATTCTAATATAAGTGACACTAAATATTAAAAAACAACGAAACATTTGTTTGTACGGCTCTGCAAAATCACGGCATGGAACGTAGTCGCATACCTTAATTACACTGTCAGTATACAGTATTCAAAATAAGGAATTCTTTTTTTATTTAATGCTTACAGAAAAAATTGTATTTATTCAATTATTATATTAAAATTATCCATTTGTTTGCTTTCCCCCTATGGAAGCAAAACTATTAATCGTGTTGATTTGGCTTTTGTAATTTTGCATAATGGTATTGAAATCGAACATCATCAATTCCGAATTCAAGATAGATGTACTGTTTTTGTTGTCAAACTTTTAAATGAGAACCACAATCATTGATCCCCATTAACACCTCATGAACCTCAATTTTTCTCCTGCTTCCTGAGACTCCTTAGAGGCAATTGTAGACCCCTGGATGTCAATATAGACCACTTTGGAAATTCACTGGTCTAAAATAACATAGAAATGCATCAATATTCTACATTTAAGTCAAGAAATAGAAGGGTGGCATAATTTGTTACGAACTGTCATTGCACACCCAAATATGCGGGTTCGACTACAGCTCGGGTCAGCGAGATTTCATGATGCAAAAATCGACAGCATTTATATCGTACCAACTATACTATAAAAAGCATCGTACAGCATAAAGGCTTATTATGCTCTGTCGCAGATCATAAAGGCTCTTCTAAGTATTTCATTTGTTCGGATTCACTATATTCTTTAGAAATTCTACTAAATATTTCAACCTGCAATATTGTTCTTGTGGAAATAAGGGTCATTTACTTTTGTTTGTGGCCAAACAGGAATGTTTGGAAATGAAAGGACTTAATTCTTGGCGAAATCCATGACCAAACAGAGATTGAAATATCAATTAATCGTTTTACAAGAAAACGATTGAAGAAAGTTTTGAAGAAAATGTTAATATTCGCGTATCTCTCTCAATACTCGCAATAGGATGTCTCTTTTCTAACAAAGAAAATTTTCTTCGATCATTTTGCAAAAACTGCCTTGTGATCACTTTGGTACAAATTATAAAATCCCCCAATTCCTTACTGGCCATATTAATTATAAAGTGTACTTCAACACATTTAACCTGTGCTCTTTCAAAGTTTGTGGCGTGAGTGAATTTAACTCTTATTTTATTAACTCTCTGGCACCCTCCTTCGCCAAGGCATACGCCTCCTAATTTCCCCTTATATCAACATGCTAGAGAATCTACTGAAAATGCCCATCACAAGATGATGACAATTATTTTAATTTATTAGGAACAGTAGTTCAAGTTTTTTCACCAACGCTACTCCAGTTTGACAAATGTTGGATGGCACTTCGAATATCAGACAGAATCCAGATGGACATAGGGTCTAAGGAAGACAGAACACAACTTAGTCCCTCAGCTATAGCGGTGAGTTCACTTTTAAAAACTGAACAAAAATCAGGATTTATTTTCCTTATTTCAACAATCCCATTGGTGTCTTTGATAAGTGCTCCACTACCAGAGTGAGAATCCTCGTCTTTGCTACCATCAGTATATACAAGTGTAGCGCCTTCTGAAATGCGATTTATAATACACTATTAATGATATTAATGATAATGAGCTCTCTCTCTCTCTATATATATATATATATAATAATTTCGTGATGCTGTAATAATTTTTTGATGTAATTAGTATTAGCCGCAAAAGATGGCGGCAGGATATATTTTAATAAATTTGTTCTTGGCTGCGAATACTTTAGAGGTGCATAATACACGAAAATAACAGTTTTACAATTTGAGCAATACATATAAACATTTGAATAATTTGTACAATAGGGGTTGGGGATGGACAGAGGGTCTCCTCCACCCCCCCCCCCCAGTTTGTATAATAAACAGGATGATTATTATGAAACAAAGGAAATTAATACTTTCTATAGTGTTTGAGAAAAGACTTGGTAGTCGTAATGGAGATGGAGTGCAATATTCATTCGTATCAGAAAAAAATTATGAAATAAACACGAACATATTATTGTTCAAAGGAGAAGAGTGACTCACTTATTCACTCGTCACGAGATCTCAAAACTATTGGATTTACTAATTTGAAATCTGGTAAGCATGTTTCTTTTGTTGAGTAGACTTCCTCTAAGATCAGGTTGTCCAGAAATCCACTTCTAAGAACGGTTGTGGAAGCGTAAAGTATAAATATACTTCATTGTTAGAAATACAAGTCCCATCCTTTTTAAATCAAGTGGTGAGAGTTGTATGGATATTGTTGAGAACATTTCAAATTTAAACGATAAACCTTAGATGCTTAAAACTTAAAAAGTGGACTATATTCATACAGCATCCTGAAATACCCAAAGAAATGATTAAGTAATGGCTTTTTTTAAAATATTGGATATATTTGGAAAGACTCGAAACAGGATTTTATAAATTGTGTCTCCAATTATTTAACTGTGTTGCTCTCAAATTTCTGTAATTCGAAACAAGTGAACGTTTCTCAACTGAAGTATAATTTATTTTTAGAATTCTAAATAAAAGAAAAAAGTTTTCTTTCAATTATTAAGTCAAATTTACTTCATTTCATTTCATAGAATATCTTTGCTGGTTTTTAATTTTAAATCACAGTGAATGATTCTTTCAGAATTGAAGTATAATTACTTCCATTTTTATAATTTTATTTTTAGAGTATTTAAAAGTTATTTTCGAATTAATAAATAAAATTTATTTTATTCTTATTTAAAGATTGTCTTTGCCGCTTATTTCAAAACCTTTTTCACATTTCGTTTACTTAACTCATTATTAATGATGCATGGAAGATTATTATTCATCATGGTAGTGAGTTTTTCCAATTAATTTTCCACACTATTAATTCTTAATGACTTTAAAACCCAGTTTCGTTGGAGATTTTGAAAGTATAACATTGCAAAAAAAAAGAATTGACAAAAAATTCATTAAGTTTTTTTTTTTATTAAAAGAAAAAAAAAACATAAGAAATTGATAGTGAAATAGAAAAAAAAAATCATGATTAATGATTTTATAAAAAAAAGTTAATAATTATTGTTTTTTCTTTCGATGAATCTTATGAAAAATAACTGCCTTTAACAGTTAGTACCTTAACAATCCTCAGAAAATATCTTGCGGATTATATACATTATGTTATATATATGTGAATTTTTATAGTTATTTTGTATATATAGAGTGATGTTATATATATACATATATATATATATATATATAGTTATTATTACAGTTATGTTATACATATAGTTATTATTATAGTTATGTTATATATATATTTATTATTATAGTTATGTTATATATATATTTATTATTATAATTATGTTATATATATATAGTTATTATTATAATTATGTTATTATTATAGGTATGGTATATATATAGAATATTATGAATATATATGTTACCGTTAAAGTGTACACTTCAGTTATATCATAGAATAACTAGGTATTTCATGAAATAACTAGACAAAGTATATAACAGATGAAACATTTCATACTTTACCTAATTATTTTATGAAATAAAGAAGGATAGACCACGTTAAACTGAAAAATAAACAATTTCAAAGATATTTTATGAATTGATCATAAACAGCTAAAATACCTCGAAAAATACATTTTACTCCTTTTGCGGATGAATAATTGATAAATAATAAGGGAAAGCAGATGATATGATTTCTTATTGCTCATATTGTTATCATTAGTTAAACAGAAAGTGGAAAAAAGAATATGTTGCAAAAATAGATTATACTTAAATGTCAACAAAAATACATGCAGGGAAGCAACACTGTTGCTTCATAAATACAAAGTCTAAACTTTTTAAAACAAAAATGTAGGAGAATATTATTTTAAATTTTATGAGATAACTTTATTTTACTTTTCGTTATTTATTAGAGCAAGAATTACTGTGATGACACTTTGGATTACACTGCTCATTATTTTTGAAACAAGCACACTTTTTATTATTACACATTTTTTTTTAAGCGAGTACTTTTTAAATCTTTGTTTAGTGCCTCAACTTTGAGCTGTTGCAACAGATCGAAGTGTTATGTCAATATATATTTAGAAAACTTCAATGGAAATTAATACTTACTGACACATACTTAACTGATATCTAGAGTTCAATTGTTTTATTCGTTCATATCTAGTTCCTAAACGGAAAAAAAATATCCACACAAAGCTGATAGAAATGGTTCAAAGAACTTTCGACTGACGTACTTCATTATTTTACACGATCAAGTAAACGTTATTCTATAGAATACCTAGTTATATCATAGAATTCAATAATTTTATATACCTTAACTAAGTTGTCTAGTAATTTCATTAAATACCTAGTTATTCTATGAAATAACGGGTTTCACATTTTAACGGTATATATATATATATATATATTAGCATAACTATATATTATTATTTATTGCACTCAGGTTTAGCTCGGGCTTTGCATTTCTAAGTGCAATTTTTAGGTAAGTTACCTTTATCTTATAATGGATTTAGATATTCCTATCCATTATTTTCTATTGGTTTTGCTCAGTGTTATTTACATAAAAGGGGGATGGTTGGCTGGCCAAAAAAACATGTTCAACCCCACTTTTATATAAATTTTTTTTATATAATAGCTGTCCTAAGTCAGTAATATTTATAACACTGCAGCATCCATTTTATAATTTTTGATCTCGATTACTCATATGTCCTTCATTGTGTGATTTTCCTACTGTTTAAGTGTTTTTCGAATGTTATTGTTTGGATGATATCTCTTGTTTGTAGATAATTAGCCTATATATATATATATATATATATATTGTTTACTATCGAAATATTTTGAGAAAGATTCAAACTTTCACACATTTCCATATAGTTTAGAATTTACACAACATATATAAATTAGTATAAGCATATATCAGACATAAGTCATCTATAAATGTCTATGCTTCATACTTTTCTAATAATAAATCTTCCAGTATTTCTGTGAAGATAAATTCAATTCTGCTTCAAATTCATGATATTGAAAGTATTCTTCATGAAATATTTTAAAAATTTTAAAAGAGATAATAAGAAGAAAATCATGGAAACCATTTCATTTTAGCCTTTGTCCGAACACAACAAACCACGATTCTAACATTCCTGAAAAAATAGCTTTCTCCACAGGCATTACGTCCTTCAGAAAGGAGAAATTTAAGGAGAACGAACTGAGAAGGGTGAAAGAATAATAAAAATGTTTTTTCAGTCCACCTGCTGAAGAATTCCTCTTGATGATTTTTTGATGAATAATGCAAGAGAGACGCGATTTTACTTCCAGCGACACGGGGTTTTCGAATTCCTCTTCGTTCTGTTTGTTGTTTTCTTTGGAGTTTCCTTTCTAGAAATTAATGTCAACGGAATAGGCGAAAAATATCAGAAATTATCAAGCCACCTGTATGCTTAACCACCACAGGAAATACAAATTCATCGCTCAAACACATACGGATTTTGTTAAAATACATACGTCTATATCCATTAGTATTTAAGAAAGGTATATTTTGGTAAAGCTTGAGCTAATTTGTTTTTGAGTTAGTTGCTTATATGATTATATACAGCGTGATATTTTTTTTAAAATTGAAACTATTCAAAGATACCTTTAGTAGAATCTAATTTAAAAAATAGCTTAAATTTGGTATGGAGACAAATAATGACATGGAAAGCGGTATTCCACGTAAAAAAAAATATAGTGCAAAAAATTGCTAATATGTTTGTTTTTAGCACCATACAATGCAAAAAGTGTTAAAAAAAAGAAAGCATTAATAACACATAAAAAACAACTGTCTAATGGTAACTGTTTTTCACTACAATTTCCTTCTTCAGCGAAGACTACACCGCGTATTCTCTACACATTTCCTACCACCATACGCAGCATGTCCTATTCCACACTACCTATGAGATATGTCCAAAAATGTCTCAATAATCATTGGAAGATTACTATTACAACATGTTTTATCACCTTATTTGACACTAGTTTACGTCCTCTTCGTGGATGAAATGTCAGTTGCTACGTTTCACTGAACTTGTGACGGGTCCTATTTGAGCCTTTTCACTAATCCTCTTGGGGAACAAATACTTCTTTAATTGCTGTTTGAGTTTAAAACCTTTTTCCCTACACAGAACTTGATTTTATGCTAATTTGAGGGTTGTTTAAACCATAGCAAAGTGTGTGTCAGAGTTAGTCGTTAGGCTGCTATTATAGTGAGATTTGCGATGAGACAATCGAAATATTTTGGTGTACCTTTAGAATGGAATATCAAGTTGACCCGGACGAGAGAACTGGCGAGGGCTGTTTAATTGGTTCTCACTCAGTTAAGTGCAAAATTATTCGTCTTAGGAATTTAAGTAAGCTACTTAGTTTGACTACTCCAATTAGTTTATAATCTTTCTTGATAGTAAATTGATAAACATGTAAACTTAGTTATTTTTATGACAATGTCTGCTCATTCGGTGTCCCAAACTTCACCTGTAACCTTAAGGTCGAGACAAACTTAATCATTCCTTTCAAAGCATCAAGCGATAAAACCCACTTACATAGATTCTGCTGCGTTTCAAGCTCATGAGGATTTGTGGACAGTTAACAAAATACAACTTTACCAATAATACGCGTTCTGGTAATGTGAATCACATATTCACTAGAGCCGGCTCACTTCAGCTGAGAATACTGCCTTTCGGAAATGTCTACATATTTTTAAAGCCCAAATTACTGTCACGGTTGTAGTATATGAAAACATAAATTTAGGGATTTTACTTCCGCACTCTTGTTCTAAACAAGATGTCTGCTTGGGGAACTACAACAGTGCCATAAAGATCTCGGTGGGTGTTTTTTTTTAAATATTTTTTTCATTGAATCTTACTCCCCATGTCGTCATTAATCTCCATACCATTTTTCGTGTCATTGCAGTTGTTAATGTCAAGCTCTAGAAAGCTGTAAGTAGTGTCAGTTTCTTTAAAAAAATAATTCTATATAATAATTTAGAGCATGCCGTCATTTAATACTATTTGAAGAAACTGATGGATTAACTATTAAGAAGTTCAAGGAGATTAAATCAGTGTAAATCGAAAGAAATCTCCTTGGGTATAATTTTGTCATTGTATTTGAATAAGACCTAATTACTTAGTCAGTAATATAACCTTTAAGTAAAAAATTAATTCTAAACATACTTAAAAGCCTATATTTTATGAGATTCGGCCCCTATTTATCCCAAAATATAATAATTTTTATGTACCTATTAATTGCTTATATTTTATTGATTGATTGATTGGGGCATTATATATGCATATGCATATCTGTTTAACCCCTTAAGAGGTAATTCGTTTTGCCCAAAATGCTCCAAAAAATGGGACATATTTTTATGGCATATAACTAAGTATAATACATATCAGAATGCGAAAATGGAAGAATTTTATTTTAAGGTATATGACTACGTTTCTGAAACGATATTTTGTAAAAGCGTAGAAGCGAATATTTTTTTTTTAATATTTAGTGTCACTTAGATTAGAATACACATTTAAAAATATATTTTAAGAATATTATTCAAAAGTAAAAAATAAAAATATATTTAAAAGCCATATTTTGGCAAAAAAGAATATAGAATTATTTGTTTTCAAAAGATTATCTTTTTATGAAAAATGATTCTGTGATAATAATATATTTTGCTTATATATAGTTCAAACTTCTGTAAAGAGCCTGAAATAGGAATTTTGAAATATGTAACTTAGAAGTGGATTTATCCATATTTTAATGCTCCAAAGTGAAAACATTTTAGGAAAACCACACCAATTATTATTTCAATTGGTAGTAAATCTGAAAATATAGTGAGGATCTATTTACTATTTATTTCATGATTATGAGATATGTTTTTGAATTCTTAAATAAATGAGGCATCATTTGGTATATCTTTGCACTGCATTTTATTTGATGTTCACACACACATACATAAATATACTGGATTACATTTAGCTTTTCGACATCACAGCAGGCAAGGAGGAGAAAAAAACGTTCTGCAGAGATTTACATGTTACGAAGACAAAGAGAGGTATTTCCAGTATCTTGGGGCTTTTATAGGAAGTGGTAACAGGATGTCTTGATTATGATTGATGGAAAGATATCGTTTGATAGAATCTGATGAAATCTTACTTTAAATATGCAAGCTAACTCTTAAAATGTATGATTACAATTTTCCCGTTATGCGCTTAAGCTAGTGAACTATTTACGTGTGAGTCCTAAAGGCCAGGACCATTACAAATTATATATATATTTAAATATATATAATTTAATCACAACTTAATAATCAATTAAAAAATTGAAATTATATGAATCTTATAACGTTAAATCCCATTTCAAAATATTAATGGCGAATATAAAAGATAAAATTCCCTCGTTTTCAAACAAAATTAAAAAATTATAAAATAAAAATTTATAAAATATCCAAGTGCAACCTCGGACATAGGACCGATAAGTGGGGTTAAACTAGTTCGATGGCGCCAGCCTTCCCCCTATTGCAACTTGTGAAGTTAATCGGAAAATATCTAATTCTCAAAAATTTAAAAATTAAAAAGTTAAAATTAAACCAATAAACTTGAAAAATTAAACTGTTCGCTATCGCATTCTGAAAGATATTATAACATTAAAATATTAAAATTCTAAAACAATTAAAAGCATATAACATAAGTGAACCCTCGAACACGAAAGATGACGCACCCATCTTTAAAATAGTTTTACAGGTAGAAAAAATGTCTAAAATCCGAAAGTTCAAATTAAAAACCCAGTATGTTCACAAATGAATAGCGTAAATCATTAAAAAAATCACCAAAGAGCATACTATAAATAATTCAATTCACAATTTTTGAACGATTTTTCTCTCATATTTAATACAACTATTACCACTCCTATATTTTGCTCATAGCTCCCACTAATGTCATGTCAATCCAATATATATATATAAAGGGTGATTTGCAAGAAAGGCTCACTAGCCGGATTTTTTTAGCAGCGAAAATATTTTTAAACTTGCGCACATTAAATCAAAATGTTTTCTGTAATAAGATTCATGCAGAATGACGCACAACCGTACTATACCAATCCAGTAAAAATATTCGTATTAACTATCTGCGGAGAAGACATTGTGATTGGTTGAGATTGAATGATCGCATCACCGCCTTAGTTGTGTCGGTCAATGTTCTGGAGGCATGATGAACAATTGTTAATGGAGGAAAAAACAAATGGAGTGTATTCTTATGTCCTGTACATTGTATTTAGAGTTGTTAGTGTCCTCTACCAGTGATAGTTTTAATTAAAAATATTTTTACCCCTAAAAATTATCCGTCATTCTTATAATCAATTTCTTTCAAACCGCATTTCTTTATCGACATTTCTTCTTTTGTCATGAATTTTTAAAGTTTAAACGAAATTTTATCGCATCCTGTATAAAAACATACATCAAATTATATATCCACCCAGAGGTTGTAGTTCGGCCCGGGTTCAAATACTGGAAGAAGCATTTTTTGTTTGAAATGTAAAGTGATCGCATGGCCTGGGTGAATCCAAATATTCGGTGATGCGAAAGTCCTATCGAAAGGTTGGTGGTAGGAGAAGAGGGTCAATAGATCATCCTGAATATAGAGGTGAAATGGACCAAAAGTGTGATGTAGCCTGCATGATGCTCAAAGCTGCTGTTTAAATGAAAGATGGAATAATGCTTCTCCTGCTCTAATGAATTCGCGCCTTTCGATCAGATGTTAATGTCAATGGCATTGCATAAGAAGCAACAACAGCTCCAAAAAATAACTTTAATTTAAAATATATTATTAATGAATTCCGTTAATGTTCCCATTTTTTATTTTAGTTCTCACGGGCATATTAGCATAGGTCCTATAAATTCTTTCAGTATAGTCCTACTACAAGCATCAATATTATATTTGAAGCTAAGGGAAAGGGAAAAAAATGTCTCATGCAATGTAATATATTGTTCAAATATTACTTCTTGATATGAAAGCGTCGAAGAATATAGCTATGGAGGATGTTTTTCCCCTTTTTTTCTTGTTTTAGCATAAAATTCATGTGGAACATCTTATGCAATGTAATACTCAATTTATTCTACAGCTTTACCTCTTTTTCTCCCTTTAAATTGAAATAGGAATGTTGTATTGCATCTCCAAGCCCGCATTTTCTAGTAGCAGGGACTCTCAGCCTATTCAAATAGTTTCCTATGCAAAGATAGTGCAAGTGATGCATTTTTCAGTTTAATACCTGTGTATCTTTTTTGGTGCATTTCATTCGTACATGTTGAAGTAGAATCTCCAGAAGACTTACCTGGATTTCTGACTTTACTTGTTTTTCATTGCAAGAGAAAATAGGTTTTACAGAAGAAATGCAAATTCGAGCAAGGATTTTATCGCTTCAATGCTTTTTTATATCGTTATTTATTTCTAATAGAATATTGAAATGTTATAAAATTAATCCCTTTCCACACATTAGAAGATACTATTTTACAAAGGGGTGGGGGAATAGTTTATACTTAGAAAATATATTGAAAATTCATAACTTATGTAAATAAATGGGTTATAGCTTTGAATATATTTACAAAATATTTTTCAAAGATGGAGTTTGCAATTTAAAAAATAATTATATTATTGCTTTTCTATTGCAGATAGTAAATATATTTGCTACAAGTATAATGAATTCGATGCATACCTTAGGAAATTTATGGATGCATTTGTCTCTCTAAAAAGTAACAGTAATGTAAAAGTTAGGTTGGAAAAAACATTTTGAATTATATATGTATGCTATGTATCCATTTTTAAAAATATGTTTCAGTCGTGAAAAAACATATCGCCGTGTAGAAGTCGAAGTGTTTATTTATATTTTATGCATTAGAAGAGAGCGTGGTCATAAAACAACCTTTCGCTACCAGTGCAGATTAACAAAAAAGGCATAATATTCATTTCCATGCCTACATTCTAATTACACGAAGGAATATAACGGGGAATTTGTATAGTCACTTCTTGAAATCAAAGAAAATAATTGTCTTTTTAGAAACTACTAGATGGTATACTCGTTTTTCACACGGGTGAATTCAAAAATTAAACAATAAAGATTGAGGCATAAGGAAGTTTTTAATAAGCTAATTTTACGTGAATTGCAAATTTAACAAAAAAAAGGCTTTTTACCTGTCTCAACTGAACAAAAAAAAACCATACTTGTTAAATTTTAAGTCTCTAGATCTAATAGCTGATAAAAAAGATTTTTTTTTTATTTATAACGCCCCGTAACTCTCTGGTGGGTAGATTTTTGAAAACACCTTCCAAAGCTTATCTCTGCTCAGCAAAAGTAACACATTGTTACACATTTTATGTAATAAACGCTTAAAATGGTGTAAATAATTTATATCAGGATGTTATATTTATTTTACGTTAAAATTGTAATATTCACATGCAACGCTGTTCCTTACATTATAATGGCGATTCAAAGGAAACAGCGAAATGCTGGGGATAGAGCCAAGTTGTCATCATTTTTAGCTGCCATGTTGGCAATCTGGTGATTGATTGAACGGTGTAGAAGTTGATATGCTGTATTGCCACCTCGTGGGGACCTGCAACAAAGAATATAGCTCGAAAACCTTATCTACAAAATATATATATATACATGATTATTTCATAGAGATCAGTTGAGCAGTGTTGGATTGAAGCGAGGTCATATATACAAATATTCATTTATATATAGGCATATGTAAGGGCTCTTATTGAACAACTTGGTGCCAGTATGCTGCTGGGATAATGCATATAATGCATCTTTTCCTTATGAATTGAAAATGAATCTAAACCGTATGTTTAATCTTTACAGTGGAAAATAAAAGGAATTTTATTTAATCTTATTTACAAATTTTATTTACTTATTTTACAAATGTTCATGAACCCTTGGTTACACGAAATAAATCAATGTAATAATCCAGTTGCTGCCTCATTCTAATTAAAACAGCACGGGCTGCCCTTTCAAGACGTGGGGAAGTGTGTAATAAAAACTTGGCCTAAAGTAAAATACCAAGTTTTCGATAATACAGACTGCCAATAACTTAGGTAGCACAATATTGGGAAGAGGGTTGCAGTAAAAGGACTATTGCATTGATGTATACTTTGTAACCAAGGTCTTCCACGTAGAAAACCTTTAAAGTATGTAAATAAAACTTGACTTGCTTCTATATTATTTCATACGATTTTTTTTTTACTGTGTTCCTCTTAGTTTTTCTACTATAGCACTTTGAAACTCTGGAGGAAATTATTAATAACTCTGTACTATTTGATCCTCCTCGTGGCAAATTAGTATAATAATTTGACTAACTTGATCATTTGTATTTGTAGTTATTACCTGATGTCTTATCTTATGAAAAGTACTCCTATTGAAGGTTGGATTCCAGTCATAATCTTTTTAGTCCAAAACCCTAGTAGTATGATTGTAAGGCTTTATAGTAAATAATGTTACGTACTTAAAATGCTTTTATTAAATACTGTAGTGTGAAGTAATATGTTATCGTATAGCATATAATTTATATAACATGACAACAATGCATTTGTATTGAATTTGATCATTAGTAATAATCCTATTTTATTTAAAATGTGATATTCATTATTGTTTATTTCTCTTTTCAGTTATCGTGATATGTGCGTCTCCAGATACCGTTCGAGAAATCCTATTGGCTGCAGAAGAAATAGGAATGATTGCAAGTGGCGAGTATGTTTTCTTCAGCATTGAACTCTTCACAAGGTAAGCGGATTTCAATATTTTTGTACTTGAACTTATGAGTAATTTTTAAGGGAGAAATAAAAAAAAAGAAATAACAGGCCCTTTATCTGGATTATATTAACCGGGCATTGTTCGCGCGGAAAAAAAAAACGAATGGAATAACACGCGCAGGGTATCTTATACCCGATGGTGGTTACATTCTGTTTCTAATATAAATCTGAATGGAAAGGTAAAAAAAAGACGAAAAATAGGAAGTACTACATATATACACTTTTAACTTGTAAGTTTAGTTTTTCTTTTTTTTTTCTGTTTTCTTTTTCTTATTAACACAATCATTACATTATTTATAAACTCCTCCTTTGGATTTCAATGCAGGTGGGTGCACTGTCTCCAATGGATCCTAATTTTTCTTTTAAACGTCGTGGAAGCTCGCTGACTCCTACATTTATATATATATATATTTTTTTTTAAATCGAACTTTTTATTAATTAACTTCACCGTTCTTTAAATTCCAAAATTTGATGAAACATTTTTTTTTTTTTTTGTTTTTTTTTTTTTTTTATTCCCGCAAAATTTTTTTTCTTTTTCAAAAGTTTCTGTGAATACGGATAAGATGTATACCAATTATCTGCTTTCAAATTACGTTATTACAAGCTGTATAATTATTTTCACTAGTGGTTTCTTCTTCTGAATCTGATTCAATTCTAGTAGAGAAGTCGTAGTTGCTATTATATTCTTCGTCATCAGCTCAGAAACTTTCTTCATCCGAAAATACTGTAGTACTTTATCTGTTGAAGTTCTCAAATGACTCGTTTCTTCATCATAAGCACAATGTGACGCTATTGAGAACGAAAGATTTTGAAACCCACTCATGTGTTTAGAATTGTAATAGAAATGCACGCGCAGGGTGAAAAGAAAAAGAAAGAAAGCACTATTCAAAGATCTATTTTTAGAATTCCCCCTCAGGCTACGTGTAACACCTCCATGAATATACCTTAAAGTCAATTACCATCAATTTTTCAATTCAAAAATGCTTTTGAAGGAGCATTGAAAAAAGTTTGGTGGTGGGTATGATATACCCTGCTCAAAAACTGCCGGATTAATTTATTGATTTCAATAACAAATGTGCAATTAAACATTACTCGGGATCTGGAAAATTTTTAGAAACTATTCATAAATCAACCCAAATTTTTGAATATTTAAGTTACATGAAATATTGTTGAAAACAGCCTATGTGCCATCAATCGGAACGAATAATGAACGGAAGATAGGGTAAGGCTTCCCAATTTAGTGTTACAATTTTGTGTTGACTAACGTGTTAAAACATGTGGATCATGTAGTGAATAATTTTGTTTTGTCTAGAATAGTATCAGGAGCTTTTTTCGTCGAGTGTTTGGCTTTATCTCATTAATGAGGTTAATTCATGTGACGTCATAGTCACATGATAAAAACTATCTTGTGTTTCCAACTAATCAGTTCACGCGTTCCGGTGTAGCCAAGTTTTGCTCTTTCCAGAAACTTTCTCTTAAAAAGTACATATGCATACAAAATGCATTTTATTTAAAAGTATAAGCATAAAATACGACTTTTTTTAATTTAAAAAAATCTTTTTGAAGAAATTTTTTTCCTAACATTTAAACATCTTTACCCAAATATGAAATTTGAAGTTTTATCCGAGTTTTACAAATAGCAAGTACAATTATTTTAATGTTTTTTTAATTCAATGGAAAACACGTGTTTGTTTTTATTATGTGACTTCATGAATTAAGCCCATTGTATTCAGTACAAAGCTCCAGTAATGGTTTCATGAGATTTGAATAGTTAAGTAACACAAGTTGATCCCCCGGAATACATAGAACAGTTTTTTCCCCTTAAGTATTCCGTTCCAACACAAATGTAGCAAAATGTGTAATTTTGTTTTTATATCTTATGCATTATGTATTTTATTTCATGTATTTGTGTGGGATTTTTCTATTCACTTGCACCATGTTTCAATAAATTTTCGATAACAACTATGCATAACACGGAAGGAAAAACAGGAAATGTTTAATAATTATTTGTAACTTGATATACCTGAATATTAATTAGTACAGTAATTTTGAAACTTTCAATAAAATTTAGATTGATTTTTTTATAGATATATATTTTTCATTAAACTAAATGTGAAACCTTAATCCAGTAGAGTCTAAAAATAAACGCTTCACAATCTAAGAAAGCATGTTATGGGATTTATTGAATTTGAAGTATCTCATATGAAGATGGGATCTATTAAACATCTCATATGAAGATGTTTCATTTGTATTTTTTCTCGAAGGAAAAAAGTGAAAAAGAAAGTTATGTGCATATCTAATGGATATAAGCCACGAGGTCGGCAGCAACGATAAAGTTTAGAGGAAATAGGAAATGAATGTATGCAACCCTCTCTTCCAAAATAAGGAAGAACCGCATGACGCGTATTATTGCTAAATTCTGAGAAAACTCGAGGAGGGGGGAAGATGCATTCATTCAATAAAAAAAACAATATACAGTACATAAGTTCTTAACTACACGTATATTAGATGGATTTATTTTCTCATCTCGCATTGCTTATTTAAATTATCAGAACCTAAAACGTTACATTACAATTAGACCATTTATAATATATTGATATATTTTATCTCTATATTTTTGTGCTTTCTTTTCTGGATATTATCCCTACATTTATAAAAATGGATTTAAAAAAATCCATGTATTTTGTATTGTTATTGCAATTTTTTGTTTCTTACATTTTGGCATCATTGTATATCGTTTTCTTTTCTGAACCTCAACAGTTTTTAATATTTCTTAATTAACTTTACTTAGAGTTATACGATAATTCTAATTCTAATTTAATAATCCCCGTTTCATGCATTTAAAACTTAATAATCTTAATGTATATTTATTTATACAATTTACGTGTATTGCATTATTCCTTCAAAAATGTGTATATTGAGACTGTGAGTGTTAAAAAAAATATGATATAAAGCACTCTTTCGCGCCATTACATTCTAATTCATCATTTTAAATATTAAAAAAATCTGTATTGATCGCCATTACTTCGTAACTAACAATTTTGGAAATTAATTATTTATACAAAAATTTAGTAATCTACTTAAATTTACTAGAGTTTATATGTGCATGCAATAGAAATATATTAACATGTCTACCTAAATGAGGATGGAGAATAATATGACATTTCCATCATCTAACAGAAAACAGCAATTTCTGGAGCGATGAAACTCTGCCGTACTACTGAAACAATTAATTTATATTTAAAATCCTGCTTTAATTAAATTTTAATTAAATTTATTTTAAAGTAACTTTATACTCAAACACAAATGTGTTTACAAAGTTAAATTTTAATTATAGAGTTCAATATATATTCATTTACTAGTGTAATTCTACATGTATATTCAAATAGCCTGCGAAGTATTTAAAATTCAATTTTCTCTTTTTTAGCTGACAGCTTATTTCAGCCTTCACTGTTCTTGAGGATGTGAAATTTAATCTAATTGTGAGTGAGGAATCCCTGATTTAATTAAGAACATTCTTTTCGGTAAACGTAACTTCTCGTATGTTCGAACGAGGATATTTAATTTACTTCCTAAGAGGCTTGCTGTAAGAATTTGATTACAGTCCATTGACTACTACAAGAATTTATATGTATTTGCGTTTTAATGAAAGAATAGAATTATGTTCATCCCATAAAAGAAATAGATGGCTGTAATACTTTTATTTGTTTTCCTTAAGTGAAATTTCTAATTAAATCTCAATACAAAATTTTTAATGAATCAATAAAACATTCAAAGACTAAAATAGCTTTTGCATTTCAAATATAGCCGCAGAAATAAAAGTATAGCGACATCAATTCAGTAAAAATGTTTTATTATTTCAATGTACTAATTGATTTTTTAAGTGATATCACTATATATTTATTAAGTAACACCATGATGTAAGAGTACTAGGACATGCTCGAATAAGTAAAATGCCAAAATAAGACTGTTTATGGGACATATATCTTTAAAAATGTCCAATAGAACTTGGATATTTTTGTGATCTTAACCCGCCATCACTCGCGCGGGGTGTTCTGTACACCCCAGCAACAAGAAAATCATCTGAGGATTCTAAAAAGAATGCGCAGAAACACGATTTTTTTTATCGCTGCCCATTTTCGGTCATTGAACCTTCAGGCCTGATTCAATCCCTCTTTCTCGAACGACTAGAATGAAATGACCTTCAAAAGTTTATCTGGAGGGCTGAGAACTCCCGTGTAAAGTTGAGCATATGTATACAGTCTGCTCAGAATGTTTGGAAAATAATTAAAATATTATTTTTCTACTTTCTATATACTATCATTATCTCAATTATAAAGTATATTTATTACTGGTATATACGTTTTACTGGTTTAAGAAAAAATATAAAATTACGTGTTCTAAAATGAAAATTTTGTATGTTTAGTTTAAATTAGTGTGTTAGTCTCATTTGATTGCAATGAATTTAATAATTTTATTTGTGTAATGCAAAAAAACATCTTGTATTTTATAAATATGTATCATAATGACTTAATTTTATTTTCATCACTAAACACACGTGTTAAAAGTTTGGGGTGTTCTCTATACCCCGCGAGTAACGACGGTACCAAAAACAGGCGCGATTGACCGCGGGATAATAAAGCTATTTTAATCATTCTGTAGAAATACAAAAATAATTTTTTAGTTCAATTTTTTTTTCGCTGTTTAATTTAAGTTGATTTTAATTTTGAAATCCCATAATACTTGATATTGCGTAGAAACTAATTTTTTGAAGTATCTTTTAAATATGTAAAATATTTCTTCATATAGAAAACGATACACAAAATATAGTAAATACCGTAAAATCCGGCGTATAACGCGCACCTACACTTTCAAGCTGAATTTTTTGATTTTAAGGTATATTCGCCGTATAACGCGCACCCTCTTTTTTACGAAGAAACCTGAAATATTAGTACACACCGCTCTTATGTTTTGAAGTCATTCATTCGAGATATTCTCCTAGATTTTTGAAAACATAATATGCTTCTAGAGCTACTAACCTTATTGTTCATAAGGCATGTCATTTTTTTTTTAAATAAACAGTATTTCGATACACACAGAAGTAAAGAAAAAATTATGCTCACTTGTTTATTATATATTTTTGAAGCTAGCGTTCTTATACCCGGCATATAACGCGCACCTTTAAGTTTTGATCTTATTTTTTGTGTTAAAAGTGCGCATTATACGCCGAATTTTATGGTATATATTTTTGTAAAATGTTAAGATGATATTTCTTTAAAAAAATTATGAATCTTTATCCCCTTTTTTATACATAAAACAATTTTTTAAACACTATGTACTTCTCAAAAAAAAAGTAGGTTTACTATACGCAAAGGCATTCTATATAGATGTGTTAAAACTTTGGAACCATATAGAGCAATAGTTTTTTTTTTTTCTCATTTTTCAAATTTAGGCAAAAAATTATGCTTTGGAGAAAAAATGAAAAAAATAAAAGCGGCAATGTTTTCACATATCATAATATTCACTAACACATCCCTGCCCATTTTTATATACTTCATAATGATATTTTAAGCAATTTCTAGAAATGCAAAACTAATTTTAAATTAAGTTTTTTTTTTTTCTTTGTTGTAGCTTAACATGAATATAATTTTATCAAATATATTTTCATTTGGGTACCATTTTTTATAAAAATATTTCTTGAATATTCAAAATATTTTACATAAATATATAAAACACAATAAAATTAATATACTCAAACAGTTTTTTGATAAGGTTATTGCATAATTTCTCTGAAAAAAACACTAAAGCTGTGTACCTTTGAAAATCTTGACTTTTTCCTTTTTTCTCATGTAAAATTAAGTTTTCAAAAAAATATTAAGCATTAAAAAGAGGAATATATTATTGTTCCTTTCTAGTAAAAACAAATTAAGGGTTTATGTACATTAAACACAAGAGCAACTATCTTTTAAAATGTGTCAAACGATGCGTGGTCGTTTGTTTACATTTTTATCAATGACTTTTTTTCATATTATAAGGTTATTTTATCAACTAACATTTAAATGTTATACATTTTTTTTAAATTCAGAAAAACATATACTATTTGTTAATGCTAAAATTAAAAAATTGATTTTTCGAATGTGTATGATGTATTAGTTCTCTTAAGGACAGCTTAATTTAAAAACATTTTGGGCAAAAAAAAAAAAATAAATAAATAACTGAGTGGTAAAATTAAAATTAGAATCACAATAAATGTAGTTGAAAGCATATATATATATATATTTATATATAAAACATTTTATTTGTTATTAATGAACTTTATATGAATGCAATATATTTATGCAATATTCGGCCTGAAGTGGATTTTTCTTCAAAAACTTGAACCAAAATTCAAAACCTGTATATAATGAGAATAGAAATAAAAATCCTGTAATATTCAAGCATGTCGATATGAAAGTAATTTTTTTTAACGTAAAGTACGTTTCCAATCAAATTTCAGCAAAGTAATACATCAGATGTTAATGACGATAATTTTATTTCTGGTAACAATATCTGAAGCTAAAACTTTTTTTTCCATTCATTTTTTTTTTCAACTTTTACATTACAAAGCTAGTCACACTTTTTGCACCATTTTATCTTGTTTTAAAAAATGAACAGGTAGGGAAATGTATATGCGGTACGTGGTCCCCGATCTTTGTTTTTTGGGCTTTAGGATAAACTCGCTGCGTGATGATCAAATACATTCAAATTTTCCAATGAGCGAATGGGAATTTTACCAACTATCTGGAAATTCAATTTCTGACACTGGTTTTGAATGTTTTAAGTGGGGTTATTTTTTTTTTTATTTTTTTAGAATAAAAAATCCTTTCAATACACCCAAAAAACTAATATTAAAATCACTTGCGGATGGAAGATGTCAAGAAAAAAAAAGGAAAAGAAAAAGTGTGTGTGTACTTATGTACGCAAGTAAGAAGTTATACTTCTTTGACGTAACAAGATTAAAATCTTTCTAAAAATCTTGAGCAGGGCAAGCTGGGCCAAGGACGAAAGGCGGTCACGATCAGAGTTGAATGATACTAACCTTCAGTCAATCGGACCAGCCAAACCTGAGATTATCACGATTTAAATCAATTTAAACACCCCTGCACAGGGACAATAGGACCAATAATATGGAGAGGGGGTCGAAGGCGGGAATAATCTGTCCCGTTCTGCATATTTCTAATCAAGCATTTTCGTATTCGTTCCTACGGAACACAAAGCAAAGGTTCACTGACGCGGATGTATACCTCAGTGGTATAGCATTCGACTGAAAATCTAGTGGTCCCCGGTTCAAACCCGGGAGTCTTCTTCAGGGAAATGAAGATAATTTTTTTTTTAGGATTTGGAAGGAGGGAATGATCTGTCCCATTCTGTATATTTCTAAACAAAGTATTTTCGCTTCCGTGACGGTGTGCACGCGCATTGTAAAAATTTACCCTCATCCTATTTCTATAACGCCCCAAAAGAAGTATAACTTCATAAAAAAAGAAAAAAAAAAGAAGAGAGAAAAACATGTGGAAATACAGTTGTTTACGTTTTAACCCCGTCGTTGTTTGAAGCTGTTTCTCACGTACCGCAGCAGAAATCTTATCAATGTTTTCAACGGTGCTAGAAGCCTGCGGATGTTCAGAGCGAACTTTCCCTGCCGTCTCTGAAACAATGATGCCACTCAAATGATTTGCGATAATGTATCACTGCTGCACATATGCTTCAACATTACTTCAGTCTCCGTAACTCTCTAAAAATTTGATATTCATTATCTGCTCTACAATCATCATTTCTTTCAATCGCCGGTCACTAAAATACGATACTTTGGCAAGCCACCGACCACTTGATTTAGAAAAAATCTCTTTTAGGATTGGGGTAGAACGCAGAAACACAAACTCTCTGGAAAATTTATACGTTATAAGCTCAGTTTGAGAACATTTGAATTTTTTCTCGTATATCTTACTTATAGAAAACATTTTGTTTTTGAGTCTCTAGCTTATTCAGCCGAAACAGATTTTTAAAATTTATAACAATAATTTTAAAATAGTCACTTCCTTTCCTTCAAAATATGAAGATAAAATCATTTAATTTTGGTATAAAAATCTTGGTCATTGAAAATTAAAATTATTTATAATCAACAGTTAAATTATGAAAAGTAAAATTAAAAATATAGTTTATTTGAAAAAAAAAACCAGAACAATGTTTAAAAAAATTTTGAATTTACTGTTGCGTTTTCGATACGCGAATCCTAAATAGTTTTATTAACTTCATCGTCTAGAGTACACAGTATATCTAAAAATATTCTGCCAAACTACAGCATATTTATAAGAAAAATATCGAAATCATTTTGTGCAGCTGTTGTTATTAATATTTATTAATGCAAATTGGATTTGTGGAGACTAGAGAAAGATTCTTCCAAAGATAAATAAAAAAATCTTTTATTGAGCAAAATGCTGTTCTTATGTTTGTTTACCTGACACGTGGTTACTCAAAGTTCATGTTTCATTTATATGTATCCCCCATATGTTTTATTCAAAAGATTCTTTCAAACTGTTGGCGTTTGTATGTTATTTCATATGAGCTATATCCGGCTTCAGAATGTACCATGTAACTATTTGTTGTATTGATTTTTCGTAAAGTTGCATTTCCGTATGAGAAAAAGGACAAACCTGGATTTAAATCTGTTTTTCTTAAAGATTTTGATAAATTGGTTGTTATTAATATTTTTTTTAACTTTTTGTGCTATGGAGTGATATGCTACTTAAAAGTATATTTTCACAAAAACTTAAGGAAGGGCTAAAAGTAAGAAACTAAGCAGATTTTCAAAACTGGAGTGAGATTGCATTGGGAGGGGGGGGGGAATGGAGGGTCCTTATAACAATTTTTTATAAGGACCCTATTTGCTCTATTTTAAGCATTTTTCGGAACACTGCACGCCAAGGTACACTTATATCATTAAAATTGATATTTCTCGAATTGTAAATATGTGTTTTACTCTGTATTGTGTGTATATATGTGTATTGTCTCTAAATACTTTACAAATCTTTAACAAATACTGAATAAAGATTAAAATTTTATCTTCTATTATGCAACCATCTCAAATGAATGTTAGTGAGATATAGAAATAAATACGAATGGATTATTTTTCAAAATTATTTTTAAGACCAAAGATAGTGCTTTTATAACGTGTACTCAAAAATAACACCGGCGACTAGCTCAAATAATTTTAATTGGTTATACTTTCTAATTGAGCACACAGTTACAAATACATAAAATAAAACCCAGTTAACCTTTATACAAATACTAAGGGGTTGGCGAGGGCAGACATTGGCATGTCCTTTCTTCACTGAGGAGGCAGGCTGACTCTCGCGCGTCCTTCCTTCACCGAGATAGCAGTCAGACTCGTTACTTGTTCATACGGCCAGGAGAGGGCGCTCTATTACCATTCGTTACACTTTCAATTAAATATACTTCTTGAAATTAAAATCATTTCCATACACGAAGAAAAAATATGTCCCTGCTTTACTAATACAAGAAATAATTGTAGTCCTAGGGATTATTTAATAAGCACTCTCAGAGATTGTTGAATAGTATTGAAAATTACTGTTATTACTTCATTAATGCTACTATTATTTTAATATTAGAGTTGGCTGTGTGTGTGTGTGCGTGCGTGCTTGTGCGTGCGTGTGTGTGTATGTGTTAAATGAATCAAGGATTCAGGAAAATTATATCTAAGGAAAAAAGCATGCACATGTTTAATCAGGGTTTTTAGTAGAGTGTGTTAACATGAAAAAGAGAGAGTAATTGACAAACACATGAAAAAAATTATACGATTATATAAGAAAAAAATGCACTATCATATGACAAAAACTATGCCATTATCTGAAAAAAATATTCTTTGGAAGAATTATAATTTTATGGGAAAAAATTATATTATTATATGAAAAATTACATATAATTATATGCATTATATAAAAAGAAAATTCCTCTACTTTCACAACAGCTTATAATTTTTATAAAACTCTTGTAACTAAAAAGAAATTCATTAATTTCTTGAGAAGAAAAGTTTTTTTTTCTCCCCAAAGAAGCTGTTAAAATGAAAAGAAAACAATCCTTTACAAACTTTTATCACATTTTTTGCACTTAAATTCTTTTTTCAATTTTGTCGGACAGCCATGAAGCGCACTCTTATCTGTAACTTTTTTTTACACGCAAATGCCTTCTTTTTTCAAATTAATTGTCTCAAAACTCATAAGGTTTCCAGCAAAAAATTAGATTTTTTTAAAGTTTAATAATGGTGTTTGTGTTAGTAAAAACGATTACACAATTATATATAATATATATATATATATATATATATATATATATATATATATATATATATATACACTTACTTCCAAAAGTTAAGCACGAAGATGTAAAATGCAAACAAATCAACATATACTGCTTTGATTGACACAAAATCTGGCAGTATAGTAGCATTTATATTTATACATAAAACAAAATCAATAATTATATACAGAAATGAAAACAATATTAAATGTTTGTAAGTTATCAGATAATGTCATACTGGAGACTTAAACAGAATTATGTATAAAGTGAAAATAAACAGCATAAAACGATAAAAAGGACATTAATAGGGTATGTGATCCCCCTCATCTGTATGCCAAGTTTACACCTTCTGACCATGCTTTCAATTAGGTGGTCAACCACCTCAGAATTAAGCAATCGTCATTCTTCTTGTAGAGCAGCTTACAGCTCAATAAGGGTGGAGGAGGTGGGAAACGTGAATATACAGCACAGCCGAGAGCATCCCAAAAATATTCAATGGGATTAAGGTCGAGTGAGTATGCTGGCAGCGCCATACGCTCAATCCCTTCACTCTCCAGGTAGTCATCGATGATGTCAACTCTATGGGGACGTGCGTTATCGTCCATTAAAACAAAAGTAGGGCCAACTGCTACAGTGTAAAATCTCACAATGGGTTCTAAGACTTCATCTCGATACCGGACAGCCGTCACAGAACCCCGTTTAAAGTGGAGGTCAGTGCGGTATCCCAATGAAATCCCTGCCCACACCATAATGCTTCCGCCTCGGAATGCGTGATGTTCGGTGATGATTTGGGGCTGATTGCGTGTTCCTTGTTTAGGCCATATCCTTATACGCTTGTCATCTGGCTCCAGAGCAAATCTTGACTCATCAGTAAACATGGCATTACCCCAATCAGACACAGTCCAATTGCCATGTTCCCGGCACCACTTTAATTGTGCCCCTCTTGATTGGACGGATAGAGAAACACAAACTCCAGGTACCCGGGCATACAGTTCATTTATATGTAATCTTCGTCGTACAGTATCTGCAGATATAGCCTTACCAATTGACGCTGTAACCATAGATTTCCCACATGTGGAGGTCCCTCTGCAATTCCGCTTGTCTACAATAGTAATATATCGATCTTCCGCGGGGGTTTTAACCCTTGGGCGACCGCCTACGGCCTTCGAACAACTGTCTGTGTGGTTTGGAATTGTTTCCATAAACGTGAAATTACAGAATGATGAACGCCGAAGAAAAGAGCAACATCCGTGTTCAACTATCCTGCTTCAATGCGCCCCACAGCACGGCAGTGCTCAGAATCTTCCATTCGTTTTCTGGAAGTCATAGAAACACGTATGCTTAGAAAACAAATTGTACGAAAGTTTTAAACACCTTCTATCAGCACTTACAATCAACTTCTGTAACCCTTCATAAAGTTGGCTTCTTATAAGACTGCCCTTTTTGCATATTTCTTGACATGAAAGCACGATTAGCTGTTACCTAACATATTTGCATACTTCCATATACCTCTGCAGCGAATTGCATCCTCTTCAATTCTGATTGGCTTCCGGAAATTAGCATTTTCTTTTCCGTGCTTAACTTTTGGAAGTGAGTGTATAAACATATATCACATGGAGGTCTTCTAAACTGGCGTGTTTTTTAATAATATTAATGAAATCAGAAAGCCCACAATCATTGATAGGTTTTTTTATAGGTTTTTAATTTATGTTGATTCAACTAATTGCTGTGTACTTCAAGCTATGACTGGACAGCACTAATTGTTTCAAGCAGGTGTCGATGAAGCTTAAAGTCAAAGTCAATGCACGTGATTTGAGAAGATTTCTCTATTTTCTGTTTAGTGTTAGAGTTAAATTAGTAGTAGTAGTTGTTTTGCGAGAAATTTAAGACGTATTTGGTTTGATGTTAAGGAACTGACTTATAAAGTGAAGTGAGTGCTTCATATAAATATTTGCAATGAAATAGGTTCCGAATGTTATTTTCTCTGCAGCGATACTTTCCATGTGGGAAAATTGAATTTTAAAGGCAAGATTCACTTCTCAATATAGGAATTTGAAAAATATCAATATGGCAACCATAGAAGAGGTAACAAAAGTTACCAGATTGATTATTAATTTATCAAAAAATTCAATATTACGAAACGATCATCGAAAAGGCTCTAGGATCAACTTTTCTAGAAATTTCTATAAAGCTATATAAAGTTATAAATAACTTTGTAAAGATTATTTATACCAAACGGTATTTCCATCATTGTAAATAATATGTTACAATACTTATTTTTGTATATACTTTTTATTGTTGACATATATTTTTTTTATCTTTCTTTTTACTCCTAGACAAATTTTAAAAATGAAAAAAATATATATATACTGGAATAATTCCACTAGCATTTTTAAAAGTTAATAATTTCTATGTTATTTTTATGCTATTGTATATGTCTTCGGTGTTACAGAAGAGCATAAGTAAAAGGGAAAGGATGAACACATTAATCTAAGATTTTATTACATAATCCTCATAAAATATACTTACATCATTTCCATCCTAATTCTTAAGCTATATGGAGGAAGAACAAATGCAAAAATGACCTTGAATTTAAAGAAGAAAATCAAAAATTAATTTCCATATAGTGTTTAGCATAGTAATAAAAATAACCAATTTATTTTTTTTTTTCATTGGTTCTTTTTTGTTAATCATTTTTTTATCAATTGGTGCAGAGATATTTTTTTGTATATTTCATTCATTAACTATTTGTTATTATTCTGTATTTTATTTCTTTCTTCAGTTATACATTATATTTCTTATTGTATATATTATACATTATTTCATATTTCTTACAACTTATTTCATCCCTTATTACCTTATTTTTTTTTTTTTTTTTTTTTTTGGTTACGACTTTGCGTTTTTGACTATTTTTTTATCCTGTACTAAGCACATGTGCCGATAAATAAAAATCGATAAAGTAAACAAATGTAACGATAGCATAATTTCGATTTTTTAATTATATATTTTGTACAGTCATATACTATTTGCCACTATTCTTTTGAATGTTATTTGCAATAGATAGTCCATAACCTCATGATGAACTCTCTTCAGAACTTTTTTGTTTGAATTTTTAAAAATAGGCTTTTTTACTTATTTTTTAAGGTAACAAAATGCGTCGGTTATCCTTACTCATTTTGTTTCAGGGTGGTTGGTATTTCGAATTAAATTGTAGAATAATTCATAAAATAAACACCAGTTTTTTGAGTCCAAAACAAAATCATATCATTTTATTCCACTTGAAAGTTTAATAGCATTCATATTAATCGATACATTCTGAAATGAAAACCAGTTTAAATCAAAAACAAATATTAACAAACGATAAATTAAAACTAAATCGTAAAGCTAACTAATAGCACTGTATCAACGTTTAACCCGTATTTTATAGCATATTTTTTTTAAGATACAAAGTTCCTTTATTATTTAAACAATAAACGAAACCGTAAACATCGGTTGATGAAACTCTGCAAGAATGTTGCTAAAACTACAAAACCAAATTTCTGTTGTTGAACAAATAACTTTTAAAAATTATTTGCTCTAAAATATCATTATAATTATATAAAAAATGGATAAATATGGCAATTGATAAATATAACTATACCGAAAATATGTAATAATCCTGAAAAAAAGGTCTGAAAAGCATAATATAGATGTAGCATTATATGACATCATGATATCGGAAAATTATAAATATTTAATTTTTAAAAATGCAGAGGGAATTTTGTAATAATAAGTCTATAAAGCTGCAACGTTACGTCAAAATTTCAAATAAATCAGTAAAAAGCTTTAAGAGATTATCGGTTTTCAACAAACGCATATCTATAGTTTTTATGTATAGATCAGTGAATCTCAAACTCTAGGTTGTGTAATAACACTACGTTGGAGGAGCGAGCATGTTGAAAAAACCAGATTATTTTAAAATATTATTAATTTACTAAAATGAAGCTAAATAAAATACTTTCTGACATAATAAAAAATAAAATTCTCGTTGCACGTTTATTGCAATCGGTCCCAATTTAAAATTTAGAAAGGAAGAATAACATAAAACCCATCCCATTACTTAAAAAAATGTTGCTCACTTAAAATATACTTTACTTATAGTAACTCACTTAAAACATATATTACTTAAAAGTAATTCACTTAAAATATCTATTATTTAGTAACTCTCACTTAAAATATCTATTTTAACTCGCTTAAAATATATATTACTTAAAAGTGTAACTCACTTAAAATATATATGAGTTACACTTTTAAGTAATAGATATATTATTATTTATATCTTTAAAAAATATACATAGCTTAAAATCAACATATACAAAATTTAAAACTTATCTTGGTATTTTGTATGGCTTATAATTAAGGTTATAATGTAGCTTTAGCGTTAAAATACATTATTATTGCATTCTGTGCAATATCATTGTATGGGAGGGGGCGTGAAAATTATGATTACAAATCGGGATGAAAGTATAGAAACTTTGAGAAGCACTGATATAGATATAGCTACATTTCAAACGTATTATGTGAAGAATAAAAAAAAATCGTATAAATATCCAAAGAAAAACTGAGCAAACCTCCCTCAAACATGATAATATTTGTACGTTTCCTTAAAAATAAACAAAAGGATATAAAATATCTACTATAATAGCAATTTTGCAAAGAATTTCAGTGATTTGAGCCGCAACAAATATTTATGTTAAAACACGCTTTAAAAATGTTACCAATATTACATCATACGTCTGTGAAGGGGTTGTTTTCAGATAAGCAGACGGAAGTCAACTCTTTCAATATGTAGGAGAAAAATAAAGAAAAAACTACTTTGCACCATTTCCTGTGCACATCCTCACATAAACATTTTCCGCGTCTTTGAAATTTTATTTTGAGAACGTCTGTAAAAGCAACAATTCCGAAAATGCTGGATAAATGTCTAGAAACAGAATTGCTGGAAGAACCGGAAACATATTTCTCTCGCTATAAGACGCCAACCCTCCAGGGTTTTCGGTTTATTTCCGTAGTTGGAGGCGAGAGAAACTTCTTTAGTGTATTCAGTCATCGATACATCCGTATCAACACAGTATTGGAGAAAACTTTTTTGTTTGCGTTCGTCGTCCTTAACCTCAACCAAAATAGCTTTGGCTAAGATGTAGATAAAACTGTTGAGTAAAAATTGTCTGGTCTTAATCGATATGCTTAATGTATATTATTGATAAATAAGTATTTAAAAATATTATTAATTAGATAAAAGTCATTAAGAACTAACAGTGAAAATGTGCTACTAAAATTTTTATCTTAAACTATTTAATAATTTTGTTTATTAAATATACAATTTTATAATTACAGTAATACCCCGAACATACGCGATAGGTGAGACTGTAACGCGTAAGTCTGGGTATAAGTTCGCATATAAATACATATAAATCATTTTTAGTTGGGACGAAAAGACGAAAGAAAAAATAATAATTTAGAACGAAAAATGTTTAATAAAATTTTAGATAACACAAATACAAAATCACAAACCGAAATTATTTTGGTGTAGAATGGTTTAATGGAGGCCCAGTGGTAGCGTATCGCGCTCGCCACTTCAGGTCCGAGGTTCTATCCTCGATTTAATGAACTCAACCTTTCATCCATTCAGAGTCGTTAAATGAGTACCAAGCTTGCTTGGGAACTGAAACACTGGAAGTTTCGTTTCAGATTGATCACTTGATCGGGACACCTGCTCATTCTTCTAGCCTCCAATGGTCATGTATACTGAGAGGGGCACAGTAGGCTGCGGCCCTCATGGGCTGTTGTACCACTGAGTTTGAGTTTGAGAAGGTTTAATAAAATCTAACAAGTAGTCTGGTGGCTCACAGATTTTTTAAACTCCTAAAGTTTCATCGTGGTATGCTAATAGTTTTTTTTTTCATTCCTTGTTTTGTTGGAAAGATACGCTCTACATTCAAGTATGTATTTACAAAGATGTGCAATCATTTTTCAATTCAATGAGGCTTTCTGTCAAATTACCAACCTTCATTCTTCATCTCCTGATTGAACTGGGTCTCAAAACTCAAGCTCTTTGATGTATTGCTCTTGCTCATGCATTTCTATGAGCTCATCCATTGTCAGCTCTTGATTGTGGGAATCCAGCAGTTCTTGAACACCATCACTATCCAGTTCTAAATTTATTTGACTGATCAATAACATTACCAATTCCATCACTGGCCCTTATTCCGCTTGAGTTTCATTGATGAAAAAAAAAGGATTAATCGACGACATTTGAAATCGCGTAACTCTGAATTGGCGTAAGTCGGGGTCCAGTCGAGGTATTATTGTATATTGGATACATTTAGTTACAATGATTTTAATAATGTATTTCCAAATTAATTGGTATGCTATCATCAAATCTAAATTAGCCTCCGTTGATTATACAATAAAGTGTAAAAAAAAGGATCTTACTAACAAATGCGTGTGTATTGGTATTTCATTTTCAATAATTTGAAGAAACATAACTTTGATTTAAGCCATTTGCTTAGCTGTCTTTTTTTTATTCCAAGGTGGCAATTACAACATCTACAACTACCAATCTCTGTGAATGTGAGATTTCTAGGATATGTTAGGAGAAAATAGTTAAGGTGTTGAATATAATGAACTGAATTGCAATGCAGTAAAGCCTAAGTCATTGGGGGATATATGAAAATGATGGGGCAGATATGATGGCCAAGAGTAGATCCTAAATGACACACCAGATATTTCTTTATCTTTCCAGCCTATAAAAAATTATGCAGGGTGATTCACTACCCAACCAATAAACTTGCAGGGTGTATCGGGGTTCTACCCCCCCCCACACGAGCCTTATCTCTAGAGAAGGCTCGTAATCACATAGGAATGAAGGGTCGCAAATGCCGTAGTTGTGAGCTATGGTGCCGAGAAAAATGACAGAGACGGCAACACATTAATGGAGCAGAAAACATTTTATTGAAAGTTTGTGCTACAATAGATGTTCGAAATCACGACCAAAAGTCGTCTGGCAGGACTTACAGCGGCGTTACTTGGAATTCCTTACGTTCTCGAAGATTCCTTCTAGCATTCTTGAGGTAGATGGCGCTGATTGGA